>LR738712.1:375386202-375507323 GCA_902687465.1 Secale cereale
CGACAACGACGACAACGACGACAACGACGACAACGACAACAACAACGACGACAACGACAACAACAACGACGACAACAACAACGACGACAACGACGACAGTTGAAAGACATTGACCATTGACCATTGGAAGACATGTATTTCCCACGGATCTCATCCTTTTGGAATCCCAGGGTTTGGATGTAATCATAGGAATGGATTGGCTATCCAAGTTTGGAGGAAACATCGACTGTGCCATTATATCAATCCTTCTCACCACCCCGGAAGGAAAGAGGATCAAGTATGTGTCGAGGCACACACCAAGGAGAGCACATGTGAATGCACTCTCGGGAGTTGTTCAGGAAGAAGTGCCAGTTGTGAAGGATTACCCCGATGTGTTCCCACAGGAGTTACCCGGCATGCCACGGGATAGGGACATCGAGTTCCTGATTGAGCTATTACCCGGCACCGGACCAATATCTAAGAGACCATGCCGGATGCCCGCTAATGATCTGGAGGATATCAAAGCAAATCAAGGAGTTAATGGATAAGGGTTACGTACGAACAAGTTCTTCGCCATGGGGAGGCCCAGTGCTCTTAGTTGAAAAGAAGGATGGTTCCCTAAGAATGGTGGTTGATTATCGTGCACTGAACAAGGTGACAATAAAAAATAAGTACCGTCTGCCAACGATCAATGATTTGTTTGATCGGTTACAAGGAGCCATGGTATTCTCTAAGATCGATTTGCGATCTGGATATCGTCAGTTGAAGATCCGAGAACAGGACATACCAAAAACAACTTTTACCACGAGGTACGGGCTTTATGAGTATACAATTATGTCATTTGGTTTGACTAATGCCCCGGCTTATTTTATGAGTATGATGAACAAGGTATTCATGGAGTTCTTGGATAAGTTCGTGGTAGTATTCATTGATGACATATTGATATACTCCAAGAATGAAAAGGAGAACAAGGAACATTTGCATTAAGTTCTCGAGAAGCTCAGAGAACATCAGTTATATGCCAAGTTCAGCAAATGTTAGTTTTGGTTGAAGGAAGTTGGATTCCTTGGACATGTTATATCAGGAGACACTATAGCCATAGACCCCGCCAAGGTTGAGGCAGTCAAAGAATGGAGGGCGCCCACCTCAGTTGGCGAGATTCAAAGTTCTCTTGGACTCGCAGGTAATTATCGGAGGTTCATCGAGAATTTCTCCAAGATTGCGAAGCCCATGACAGAGTCGTTGAAGAAGGAGACTAAGTATAAGTGGACCGAAGAGTGTGAGGCCAGTTTTTAGGAGTTGAAGAAACGTTTGGTTACAGCCCCAGTGTTGATTCTCCCATATATACGCAAAGATTTCCAAGTATATTGTGATGCTTCTCGTCAAGGACTTGGAGGCGTTCTCATGCAAGATGGAAGAGTTGTTTCATACGCCTCACGTCAGCTTTGACCACATGAGATGAATTATGCCATGCACGATTTGGAGTTAGCGGCCGTAGTGCACGCACCCAAGACCTGGAGGCATTTTCTTATTGGAAATTGTTGTGATGTATACATGGATCATAAGAGTTTGAAGCATAGCTTCATGCAGAAGGAATTAAACCTCGGGCAAAGGAGATGGCTAGATCTTATAAAGGATTATGACATGAGATTGCATTACCATCCAGGAAAAGCCAATGTCGTGGCAGATGCTCTAAGTCGCAAGAGTTATGTTAATACAATCATAACCGGAGGTTTACCCTGGGAGTTAGCCCATGATCTTAGGGATTTGTAGTTGGAGATAGTCCCTAGAGGTTATGTGGCCACATTGGAAATTCAGTCCACTTTGTTGGGAAGGATTCAAGAAGGCCAGAAGATGGACAAAGAAATTGCAGAAATAAAGGAGAGAATGAATGAAGGAAAAGCAGAAGGATTTCGTGAGGATGAATATGTCACACCCTGCATTTTGTATCATGTTATTTGCATCAATGAAGCATGAAAATTTGGACCAGCAATTTTTTTTGGCATCATTTGGCTTTTATTTGGAATTGAGTTTTTCTTCTTATGCTTTTCATGTGCTCAATAAAGTCAACTATTACCTCTTGTAGAATTCATCTCCACACCCAAAACTTCTGCCCAATGATCATGCCAAGTGTTATATAACAGTATAGAATTTTCTTACAAAATTAATTTGGCCAAAATGTATTTTATAAATTTAGTTTTCCAAAAACCCCTGAATTGAGAATTGCACTGCAAGTGCTTGATTTAGGGTGAGAAAATTATTTCAAAAGGTACATTTGAGACCTAGTAGTCATAGGACTCCCAGAAACCACAAAAGTATAATTTTAATAGTTATTTTCCTATTTTATTTAAAAGCTTTTTCTTAAGGCCAGAAATGGTTTTTAATAGGGATAAATTATTTAACTATTTCAAAAATATTTGCCAAAATTCAGGGAAACTCATAGGACATATATTGTCCATATATAAGAGTTTCAACACTTGGTCACGTTCAAAATAATGGGTTAATCCCTCAAAAACCCTTTCTGGATATTTTAAGCTTTTGAAATATTTACAAAGGAAATATTCTCCAAAAATTCCAGGGAAATTCTATCATGTCACTAATGACATATATGATGATCTTGCCAAGTCCCATGCCTTGGGAAGCAAGATAACATCTTCAAAGCCCTTCATAACCATTCTGTCCATATTTGAAGTTTGAGCAACTTTATATTGCCAAACTTGTCCAAATGCTCTCAAACTTGGTGCACATGCTAGAAATGCCTAATAAGGCATCTAGACCAAATGGCACAAGATTTAGAGTAGAACAACTTGATCAGAACACCCCAAAACCCTTTCTGTTCAGATGCAAATTTGAACAACTTTACATTACCAACTTTTTACCTGGAGCTTCAAACTTTGTGGGCATGATCAATATCCTAAACGAGGAAACTACACCAAGTGGTGCATCAAGGGGAGATGATTAGCTTGACTCAAACAAGATGAAGCCATTTCTGTTGATTTCTAGGGTTCACCAAAGTTACATTGGCTAGTTTCTTCAAATGAGCCCAAATTTGGTGAAGCACCCTATTTTCTTATAGCATTCAATCCTGTTAAGTGTCATGGCAAGTGGAGATCATTTGCTTGACCAAACACTAATCAAACACCTTCTGCCAAGTTACTAAAACCCTCTTCTTGATCACTTTTACCATTTACCTTGGCCTCAACTTTCTACCACACGTTCATCTAGTTACTATCTACCTCCAGTAACTCCCCCAAGTCCCCAGCTCCATGATTGAGGGGTAAAAACCCTAGTTCACCCTGCTGGACAGCCATTTTCTACCAAGTCACCAGCTCCTCTTCTCTCTCACAGCATCTCCAGAGCATCCAAAGCCTCCTCCGCAGTGCTTGCATCACCCTGGACCCCCCAGACACGGTGGACGCGTCCAGAGGGCAAATGGCATGCCATGGCATGCGATAAGGGCGCTCCAGAGCGCGCTACAGTGCGCCCACGCACTGTAGCTTCGCCCAATCGCCTGCCCCCGACAGCCTCGAGCTCTCCCCTCGCGCCTCCCAACGCGCCTCGACGTCCGCAGCCTCCACCGGTGCTGTCCCCCTCCTCCTGCGCCCTCCAGTGGCCGTCGCCACACGCGCACCGGCCGCCCGCGACGTCCACTCCTCGGCTTCACACGCGCGCTTCGTCTGGAAGCCTCCCCGCTCCTCCTCTCTCCTCTAATGGGTGTAGGGCTCGTCCAGCAACTCCGCAGACACACTCCCATCGCCTCTCGTGCGCTGTGGCGTCGAGAAGCAGCTTGCCGGCGCATAGGTCCACGGGACCTCGCCGTTCCCCTATATATAGGACCCCCTGAGCCCTCCACTCAGCACCAACAGCCTCACCACATCCTCTTTATTCCTCCAGCACTGCTAGTTCACCCCCGAAGATCCCCAGTGCTCGGGATCGACCGGAGCTCCGCCGCGTCGGGCAGCCGGCGATCTCGCAGTACGGGCCTCCTCCGTCCTTTCTCTTGCCCGATTTGGAACCGCCATGCATCACTAATGCGTTCCCCTCCATTTTCCCCTTCTGCAGCTGCCGGAAACGAGCTGGCCAGCAGCTTCCCGACGACCCTCCGCCGTCCCACCTCGCCGCCGACGAACCCGACCTCCCCGGCGTGCTTCACCACCACCACTACCTCCGCGACTCGTCGCTGAACCCATCCCTGCCCTCCGTTGCCGTCGCCGTGGCCGGAATCGTCGCCGGTGAGCTCGCCGTCGCCGTGGCCGTGAGGTTGAAGATGACAGGCGGGCCCCGCCTGTCATCCTCACCCCTCTCTCCCTCCCCTCACAGCCGCTGACCGCCAGGCCCCGCCCGTCAGGTTTGAAAACCTGACGTGCGCGCGCTGGCGCCCGAGCGGCTGGGCTGGATGCCCTGGGCCGTGCACTGTGGCCACTCTGGTCCAGTAGCACAGGGCCATTTCTTTTTATTCTTTCTGTAATTATTTCAAATAATTTTACAGAAAGGAATATTAGTCCAAATGAAATAATTCCAACTCCTAAAATCTTGTAATATTCCAACCTATTTAATGGTGTCACTTTCACACATATCTATGAAACTTTTCTGTTCTGTTCAAATTTAAATTCAAATTTGAGCAATAAAACTCCTGTTCAAAAATCCCTAGATTCCATTCTGTAACTCCAAAACTCCAACTAAGAATTTTCCCCATCTTAGATTTCCCTCTGGTATTTAACAAAAATATGTTGACATTTTTCTGAGCACTTTGATTTTTCTGTTTTATTTGTGGTCTTATTTTTCCGTTGTTATTATGCGACGTATAGATATCGTATTTGACGAAGTTGCTGAAGAAGGAGAAGGAGAGGGATTTGAAGACTTTGAGGACCAAGCCAATCCAGGCAAGCAGCCCTTTGACCATGATACACTTGTTCTTCGGGACCCGTTTGTTTCCGATGCATGATGATAGAGTTACGGTGGTGACCTAGACGAACCACCACATGATGCATGCTTGCTCTTGATCTTGCTATATGCTAGATGACATGCAAATAGTTAGTAGTAATGCTTAGTGATGCATGTGTGACATGAAACCTTTGTGGTTGAAATCTTGCATAAACCCCATCGGGTGCCCCTAATGCCCGAGGGTGATGTTGAGTTAGGTCATCACTTGAGGAAGAAGTGATGTGCCGGTAAAATCTTGTGCATGGGTGAAATAATGGATTAGATTTATGTGTGACTACCGTCCCAACCAAACATGTGCAACCACACTACCCCATATGGGACGGGGCTTTATTGATTACTTAGGTCGATACTAGCATGGTGCCCGCATTACTAGTGACGGGAAGACTTGAGGTCTTTCCCGGGACGGGGTCGTGCTTGGATAGATGACCATGACTGTTTTTACAGGGCACCGGACACACCGTTGGTCCCTTCGAGTACGCGTGACATTGAAATTAGGGCAAGTCCCGTGATCTATTGTTTGTACCCGAGGGCCGTGTACCAACGAGTGGACTCTATGTTAGTGTCGTCTAAGGAAAGATAATGACCGGGTGCTTCCCCCGGGTACTTGAGGTACTGCGGGATCGTGGATGACACGAAAGCTTCCCGGATCTTGTGGGTAAAGTGCGCAACCTCTGTAGAGTGTAAAACTATTCGAATAGCCGTGTCCACGGTCATGGACAGTTGGGTGGTGCTACTTAAACTATGTCCAGAATTTTACTTCATCGGTGAAAGTTTGTGAATTACGAGTCAAGGTGGTGACTTGACTCGATGAGTTGAATCATATTCATGTTGATATTGGTAACCTGTTTTCGGGGTTACGTGAAGTCGTTGATGCATACACTTGATGATAGAATATTTATTCTAACCATTGCTAGATTGCTCATTATTGTTCAATTGCATTGTTACTTTGAACCACATCATGGGTTGCTTGCGAGTACATTCAAAGTACTCATTGGCTTGCCACTGGTTATTTAATTGGCCAGGCATGGAGGAACAGGAATTTGAGGAAGAGTTCTTTGGAGACGAACATGCGAACTAGGACGCTATCCCAGTCAGAATGTCTGTACGGTTAAGGCAGCTGGCATGGGTTCTACCTATCATCGAAGACTTCCGCTACTTAAGTTATTTGCTATTCAGCCCGTGAGGCTTTACCTATGTAAGACTTGGCCATAATGGCCTTAATTTGTGTAAGACGATATGTATGGATGTAAGACTCTTGTTATTCAGCTTCTGTGTGTTCAGTGAGCATTGATCTCTGGGATCACTATACATGTGCACTCGGTGATCTCGGCTTCTAAGTCCGGGTCCCGGCAGAATACGAAACACTTTGGTTTGAAAAGCGTATTTATGTGCCCAATGATCCCAAGACTAGGAAGTTGATTCTCTAGGAGGCTCATGATTCGCCGTACTCGATTCACCCAGGCAACACCAAGATGTACTTGGATTTGAAGCAAAATTTCTGGTGGACAAGAATGAAGAAGGGCATTGCCGAGTATGTAGCAGTATGTGATGTTGAGAGTCAAGGCGGAACATCAGAAACTAGCGGGGTTATTGCAGCCGTTACCCATACCGGAATGGAAGTGGGATAAACTTGGAATGGATTTTCTCACAGGACTGCCCAAGACACGTTCAGGGTATGATTCTATATGGGTTATAGTTGATCGTTTGACTAAGGTACCTCACTTTATCCCCGTGAAGACCACCTGCACGAGTGCTAAGTTGGCAAAGATATACATGACCAGGATCGTATGTTTGCATGGAGTTCCGAGGACCATTGTATTAGATAGAGGAACACAGTTTACTTCAAAGTTTTGAAAGCAGTTGAACGAGACTTTGGGTACGAGGCTTGAGTTGAGTACAACCTTTCATCCACAAACAGATGGACAGACAGAGAGAGTCAACCAAATTCTGGACGACATGTTGAGAGCTTGTGCACTAGATTACGGCTCTAGTTGGGACGATAATTTTCCCTATGCAGAGTTTTAATATAACAACAATTATCAAACCAGTCTGCAAATGGCCCCTTTCGAGGCTTTGTACGGAAAAAGGTGTAGAACATCGTTGGTGTGGGATGAAGTTGGAGACCGACAGTTATTTGGATCAGACCTATTCAAAGTGTCAGAAGAGAAGGTCAAGTTGATCCACGACAAACTGAAAATAGCCCAGTCCAGACAGAAGAGTTATGCACATACGAAATGCAAGGAGGTGACCTATGAAGTTGTCGGTGTACAAAAGTAGGTGCGCTCTTTTTTACCCCTTGCTTGTGCACGGGTAGTCAGAGCCACGCCTGTGGCCAAACATAACAGAGCAGAGGGGGGAAGCCAGGAACGCACAGTCACCAGAACAACGCCAAGACGACGGCACGAGAAGACCAAGCAAGGAGACTGGCTCTCCCCCGGCAAGGACTCTTGCCGAGGCGGCCTGCGCCCCCAGCATGGGCTCTTGCTGGGCCAATACACTCAGACGCCTCCGTCGCGGCCACCCTTGAAGCCAAGGCTCGGGAATCGCCCACGTGATGGCATGCAGATCTTTGTGAAGACAAAGATCTATGACTCCCAAGATAAGAACCAGAAGACATGGCGATCACAAGACTCCTTGCCGAGGACACCCCGGCAAGGCTCCTTGCCAAAGACACCCCGGAGCCCCGGCAAGCCCCTTGCCGGGAACAGAAGCAAGACTGCAGCAAGCTCTTGTCGTCCCGTCGCCGTCCCAGCTTGGCGGCCGACCCGCTGGCCCAGGCAGGCACCCACGTGGCGATACGTGGTTCCTGAGCCAGCTAGTCAAGAACGTGCGTGGTGGCATGCAGGTCTTCGTGAAGGCCCTACCACGACGCCACCTCAGCTGCCTACCTCGCTGGCCTGGACGTGCGTCACGACCAGACAGAGCGGCCACGGACAGGACATGCTTCTTTTCCGTCCCCGATAAAGTAAATAGACACCTAAGCAACGCATTTAATGCGCCTTGTCCCGTAATGGCATGGGATAAGCCTATACACTGTACACCTTTCAACCTCCTGTGTGCCACTATGGCAGCCCCTTTTAGACTATAAAAGGAGGCCCGCGGCATACTGAAGGAGGATTCGGATGCTGGAAAACTGGACAGGCACCGTAGCTAGCTCAAGAACTCAAGAACACTCAAATATACACCAAAGCAGGACTAGGGTATTACGCATCCTCACGGCCCGAACTTGGGTAAATGATTGATGTGCTGACTCTCAGACCTGCTCTTTGTACAACCTCATGCCCGCCAACCGTAGAAGGGATTCCAGTGATCCCATAGGTGTTGTTTCGTACCGACACCTTTGGCGCGCCTGGCAGGGGGCGCAGTTGTGAAAATCTAGTCTAGTAGTTAGTGTAGCGATTCTTCATCACCATGGCTCCTAAAAAGAAGACGATCGTGGCGGTCGGTTCGTTTGCAGCTGAACGGCATGTGCCTGCGCAGGCTGGTGACGGGGTGGTCGTGGATGGGAGCCGAGGCGCGACCCGCGAACACCCGCGTTGTTCCAGCACCCGAAGCCTGGCAAGCGGCATCATTTGTGCGCGAGACGACGAGCCACTCGCCACCAAGTCCAAGGGTGGAGCCATGCCCCCCGCAGGCGGTGCGGGGCCCTCTAAGACCGGTGTCGTACCCCGCACGGGCGACGCGGTGACTTCCAAGACACCCACAACAGCGTCCATGGCGCGTTGCTCCCAGGTCGTGCGCGATGAGCAGCATCGCCGTGCGGAGGATCCTGGGCGCCGCCGCGGAAAGAGACATACGCATCAGTCACGAGATGCAGAAGAACAGCATGCTCGCCAAGGCGCTGGCGAGGATGGCGTGCTGCTGTGGGACCGTGATAGAGCTCCTTCTAACATGGTTAGAAGTCGCAGCGCGTCTCGATCCACGGAACTCTCCCCGCCACCCACACCGGCGGAAGCCTTAGCGCACGCGTAGTTGCTCCTCGACTTCCCTCCTGCTGCGGAGAAGCTCGACGAGTGGAGAGCTAGCATTCGTAGCCTCGTTGCCATCGCCAACAAGGACGAACCTCGACCGGCGAGGCCTTTGGGCCGACGTTCTGCCGAGCCACCACACGCCAGCGGTGGAAGGACAGGAGGCACCGCAGCTACGGTGCATTCTCCTCCTCCTCGCCAGCTACCACGTGTGCGGGCCCGTTGGGACGACGCTTGCGAGGACGTATCCATAGTGTTGTCCGACCCACGGACCCACCGTGATCAGTTCCAAATTCTTCGAGAGCATGCCCACGAGGATGCTCGAACCACCATCGAGCGTCGGCGCGAGGCACGCCACCAGTCGGATAGGCGGGCAGGGCCTGCTGTGGACAACCCAGCACCGGGAGGATCTGGAGGCTTACCTTACGAGGTAGGCTGTCTAGCCTTTACCAGGGAGCTGCGGCGTTCCCAGTGGCCCACCCGCCGCACCTTCAAGCCCGACGTCGGTGAGAAGTACAATGGTAAGACTCAAGCATCAGAGTTCCTCAGCATCTACACCATCGCGATGTAGGCTGCTGGGGCGTGCGGCGACAAGGTGCTTGCCAATTATTTCCCTTTGGCACTTAAACCCAACATCATGTCATGGTTAATGCACTTGCCGGCGGATTCCACTTCTTCCTGGTCGGATTTGTGTCATGAGTTTGTTGGCCCTTTTACGGAGGCTACCAGGCTCATGGCCAAGCAAGCGATTTGCATGTCATTCCCCAGAAGGAAGGTGAAAGCCTGCGCAAGTACATACGGAGGTTCAGCCGAGTGCAGTACAACATCCGAGACGTTCATCATGCCCCATCATCAGCGCGTTCCACCAGAACATGCGCAAGCGCAAGATGTGTGAGGAGCTGGCGATGAATAAAGTCAAGGATGTGGCCGAACCCTACGTTCTAGCCGACAGATGCGCCCGGGTTGAAGACGGTTGAAGACGCCGGTGTGGAAACCGGTTCCTCAGACGAAGACGTCGTCGCCTCGACGAAAAAGGGTAGACGCCATCACAAGAAATGCAAGGGCAATGCTGTACTTTCCGTCGAGGGATCTGACGATGCCGACACCGCTAAGAAAACCAAGGCAGACGACCCCGGAAAGGAAATCGTCGGGTGTGTCGCCTGTCGGGCTTTGGCAGCCGCCGACAAGCCAGGAAGCTCCAACAAGCAGTACTGCAAGATCCACCGTACCAAAGGCCATGACCTGCAGAACTGCCGACAAGTCTAGCAGCTCGCAGAGAAGGAAAAGGCCGAGTACGAGAGGCGAGACAAGGAGAAAGGCCAATATGGTGCTGAAGGATCCGGCAAGAAACATGGCGGCCAGCCTGGCCGCCGCGGCAGAGATAACCAACAAGATCGACCCGCCCGGGGACGTGACAAGAAGCGAGAAGATGACGATCGTGAAGAGGATGACGAGTCCAGCGAGCAAGAGTTCCAGAAGGCCACAGAGGCCATGTGCGTCGACGGTGGTGCTTCCCTGCACACCTCCCACCGCCAACTTAAACAGTGGGCGCGTGAGATCACAGCAGCAGAGCCGTCGTTCGATGCCCAGAAGCCGCTGAGGTGGTCCGGCACTCCTATCATCTGTGATGCCGAGGATCACCCTGGCCGCACGACTGCGGTCGGATGTTTGATATTGTTGGTCACACCAACAATACGCAACCTCAAGGTGACGAAGATGCTGGTTGACGGCGGGGCCGGCCTGAACTTGATCTCGCCCGTCGTGATCAACACGTTGCATATCCCTGATGGAGACCTTGAGGAGACGGGCACATTTCAAGGAGTCAACCCAGGAAGAAGTCCGGCCAAGGGTAAAGTCACGCTGCCCGTGACATTCGGGGGCGAGCTAAACTACAGGACGGAGAGGATTGTTTTTTATGTAGCCGAGATCCCCTTGCCTTACAACGGGATCCTCGGCCGCCCAGCGTTGGCCAAATTCATGGCGGCGTCGCATTACGCCTACAACACGCTGAAGATGCCTGGGCCCATGTCCATCATTACCGTGCCCTCTGCCAACAAGGATGTGCTAATCTGCGCTGATCAGCTTTACCGGGAGGCAATTGCAGCAACTGCCGCCAAGGCGCTTGCTCCTGGCATTAAAGCCCCAGGCGGAAAGAAGACCGGTAAGGCCTCTCGCGCCTACTCCGGCAAGCACTCCTCATGGGAGTATAGCGTTCCCGTCGAGAACACGCCAGATAGCTCCATCGGCAAGAGCAAGAAATCCAGAGCTGCTCCACCAGAAACCAAGCAGGTGTCTGTCGAGGAGGACGGCACGGGAGGGGCTTTCACCATAAGCTCCGCCCTCGACAGCAAATAGGAAGATGCGCTCATCAGCTTCCTATGGGTGAATGTCGACGTGTTTGCATGGAAAGCATCTGACATCCCCGGCGTTCCCAGGGAGGTGATTGAGCACCATCTTGTTGTCTACCCTCATGCGCGACCCGTCAAGCGGAAGGTCAAGAAACAAGATCTGGAGCGGCAAGAGTTCATCACAGAGGACACAGGAAGTTAGAGGCAGCCAGCTTAGTGAGAGGAGTGCTCCATCCAACATGGTTGCCCAATCCGGTGGTAGTGAATAAGGCAAATGGGAAGTGGAGGCTGTGTATAGATTACACAGACATTAATAAGGCTTGTCCAAAAGACCCTTTCCCATTGCCACGCATCGACCAGATTGTGGACTCATAGCCGGATGTGACTTGTTATCATTCCTCGACGCTTACTCAGGCTACCATCAGATCTTCATGATGAGAGAACATGAAGAGAAGACATCATTCATCACCCCATGTAGTATGTATTGTTTTATATGGATGCCTATCGGATTGAAGAGTGATGGCTCAACATTTCCAAGGGCAGTCCAGATTGGTTTTGAGCCTCAGCTACATAGAAATATGGAAGCTTATATGGATGATATAGTGGTCAAAACCAAGGACAAAGCAACGCTAATACATGATTTTGAAGAGACGTTCATGAATCTGTGCAATATCAACCTTAAGATGAACCCTGAGAAGTGTGTCTTCGGCGTCACATTCGGCAAGCTTCTCGGTTACTTCGTGTCACAGCATGGAATTGAGGCAAATCCAGACAAGATCAAGGCCATCGAGTAGATTGAAGCACCCAGGCGGATCAAGGATGTGCGTCGACTTGCTGGCTGCGTTGCCGCCATGGGCAGATTCATCTCCAAATCTGCCGACCGCACCCTCCCCTTTTTCAAGATTTTGAAAAAGCCGGGCCCAATGGAGTGGACCCCAGAAGCCGAAGCGGCACTGCAAGATTTAAAGAAATACCTCTCCTATACACCGATACTGGTCACGCCTAAACCACATGAGCCGTTGTTGTTGTATTTAGCGGCAACGAACCAAGTGGTCAGTGCCGCGCTAGTGGCCCAGAGGGAGGTCAATGCGGAAGCGATAGCAATGACAGCACCTGATGCCACTGGGGCCGAAGCGACACAACCAGATGGAGTGATGCAGAAGAAGAAGATGATGCAGCACCCGGTTTACTTTGTTAGCTCCCTATTATAGGGGCTAGGTCAAGGTACTCCGGCGTGCAGAAATTGCTCTTCGGCCTCCTTATGGCCTCAAGGAAGCTGTGTCATTACTTCCAAGCACATGAAATTACCGTCGTCACCAGCCTCCTGTTGCAACGAATATTGCATGACCAAGATGCGACTGGGAGGATTGTGGAGTGGGCCCTAGAGCTGTCAAGCTTCTGTTTGAAATTTTAAAGCACTTCGACGATTTTGAGTAGAGTCTTGGTGGAGTTCATTGCAGAATGGACCTCAACGCCCGACGAAGAGATCCAGGAGACTACTCTCCCCGGCAAGGGTACGAGTCGCGACTGGATTATGTGATTTGACGAGGCTTTCTCCCTGCAAGGTGCCGGTGCTGGTGTGCTGCTCATTGCACCCACCGGAGAGCACCTCAAGTATGTGATCCAGATGCACTTCCCTAGGGAGGTATTGATGAACAACATTGCCGAGTACGAGGGACTGCTTGCCGGTCTCAGGATCGCGACGGACCTCGGGATCAAGAAGCTCATCATCAGAGGAGATTCATAGCTCGTCGTCAGGCAAGTGAACAAAGATTACCAGAGCCCGTTGATGGAAGCCTACGTGGATGAAGTAAGGAAACTGGAGGAGCGTTTCGACGGTATACAAGCCGGACATGTCCCCCGAGCGGAGAACGACATCGCCGACTACTTGTCAAAATGCACCGCCCTCAAACTACCTATGGAACCAGGTACCTTTGTGCTCCGATTATTTCACCCATCTGTTGAACCATCGACTGTACCGAACAAGCGAAGGAAATCAGGCACCGGCAAGTACATGCCTTTGGTCCTTGCCGTCAAGCCCCGGGCTCTGGCATGGGCACAACATACCGTCCAATTCCTACAGACAGGGGAACTTCCTGAGGAGCAGGAAGAAGCGGAGAAAGTAGCCCGTCGGTCCGCCATGTACCGGTTCGTCGACGACGTCCTGTACAAAAAAAGACCAAACGGCGTGAAATTGAAGTGCATCACCTGGGAGGAAGGACTAGAGTTGTTGGCAGAGATACATGGAGGCATATGTGGCTCCCACATAGGGTCAACAACCCTTGCCAGCAAGGCATTCCGGCAAGGTTTCTTCTGGCCCAGTGCTCTCCAGGATGCAACGACACTAGTAACCAAGTGTGAAGCGTGTCAGTTCCATTCGAAGAAACTTCATCAACCAGCTCAAGCTCTCCAAACAATCCCTCTCCCCTATCCATTCTCAGCCTGGGGGCTCGACATATTGGGCCCTTTTCCCCGTGCTATCGGGGGCTTTGAGTACTTGTACATAGCAATCGACAAGTTCACAAAGTGGACGGAGGTGGAAGCAGTGAGAAAGGTGACAGCACAATCGACCGTCAAGTTCTTCAAGGGCCCGGTCTGTCGTTTTGGTGTACCAAACAGAATCATCACCGACAACAATACCTAGTTCACAAGCAACACCTTGATGCAATATATTCAAGACCTTGGCGGCAAGGTCTGTTTTGCTTCTGTTGTACATCCACGAAGCAACGGCCAGGCAGAAAGGGATGCTGAAGTACTGCAAGGCCTCCGGACAAGGACTTTTGACAGGCTACACAAGTGCGGAAGGCGTTGGATTGATAAATTGCCGATGGTTCTTTGGTCAATCAGGATGACACCAAATCGAGCCACCAGCCAGACACCCTTCTCCCTCGTTTATGAGGCGGAAGCAGTTCTCCCCACAGAACTCACATACGGGTCACCCCAAGTGCTCGCTTATGATGAGCTTGAGCAAGAGCGACTGCGGCAAGATGACGCAACGCTCCTCGAGGAAGATCGTCTTCGGGAGGCTATACGATCAGCACGCTACCAGCAAGCCTTGCGTCGCTATCATAGCCGCAAGGTTCATTCCCGAAGCTATGAGGAAGGTGACCTTGTTCTTCGGCACGTTCAGTGGACCAAGAATTCCAACAAGTTGATGCCGAAGTGGGAAGGCCCTGATCGGGTAATACGATTCACCAGGCTTGGCCCAGTCCGCCTAGTGACCGAAGACGGTATCCAGTGAGTAACCCCTAGAACATCGAACATCTTCGCAAGTTTTACCCATAAGGCGCGGTTGCCGGGCCTCCCGGCAAGCCACCCTTTTGTACAAGCCTTGCCGGCAAGGCATGTAACCCTTCGTACAAAGCCAGGCACAGACCCTGAGCATAAATAAATGAAGCGCTGGCGCCCCAAGTTTTAGCATGCATGCTAGGTTGAGTCTCTTTCTCTGTTAGGGTTGATAGTGCTTAACGGAGTCTCTCTGTTTCCTTTACGTCCTCTTGATTCACAGGATCCATGGACGTCCTTGCTGAACCGTTTGGAAGAAAGGGGACGGGCCGCCGCTCCGACCCCGGCAAAAGTAAGGTTGCCGGGGGTTGCACAACCAAGGGTCAAACCACGGCAAGACAAGGTTACCGGGAGCTACAGGACCCAGATAAGTCTTTCATCCCCCGCTCCTTTCTTTCATATGAAACTTGAACGTACGAAGCTTCATTCGCTCCTATGCCATCATGCTCCCTTTTTTCCTTGTGTCCGACAAACTTTGTCTTGGACCGGGGCTGGGTAGTAGCATGATGGGAAGGGAGCAAGCAAAGAGCCTAACCCTACCCTGTTACTATTCTGGCCAAGGGCGCGAATACAGCTATGGGGCGGGGAAGGAATAGCAAGGCTTGTTGCCGGGGCACGTTGCTTATCTTAAGGTAACAAGGATCCGTTCCTTGGTGTGGCTCTTGCCCGCGCAAGAACGAACCCGACAAACACCCTTCTCTTCTTAAATACGTTGTAAACAAGTACAATTTGTACGGAGTGCATACATGAGCGAGGGGGTTACAGGATTTAAATCTTACAAAGGCCCGTAGGATTAAAAACTAAAAAGAGATAAGATGCCCGTAATCCCTTTCTTGTCCCTCTCCTCAAGAAATGGAACAAGATGGTGAAAGGCAAAAGAAGCGCCTAGGCGAGGAATGAGCAGCAGAAAGCACCAAGAGAACATCCCAGCAGCCGTCCCAAAGGAGGCGGACGATGATGGCGCTGGGAGAAGAGCCGAAAGATGGGGCAGCGGGCCGGCAATGCGCGGGTTGACGCCCGCGTACTCCGACATGACGACCGCCGTCCACCTTCTTCGCCTTCTCCGGCCTCACAACGCTAGCCGCCCAAGGAGGCGACCCCAAGAAGTTCGAGGGGTTTGCGGTGCAGATGATGGTGCTGCCAGCACCGCCCAGGGACGGCGTATCCGCTGCCTAGACGGACCTGTCATCCTCCCGCCCGCCGCCCTCGTCATTGCTGCCGCTGGCCTCCCCATTGCTCTCGCTCGGGGAGGAGTTTTCGTCGTCGGTCGAGCTCTCCACACAGCACCCTAGCCTGTGTCCCGAGCGCCCGAAGACTTTGACGGAGAGTAGATCACTCTCCGCTAGCCTGAAGCAGAGGACGTGCCCCTTCACCAAGAAGTGGGCATGTGCAAAGTGCGTCCACCCCCGGCGAAGGAGCATCACGTGAGGGGTGGGAAACTTGGTGTCCACCCACATGGCACCATGGCAACACCCCTCCATGTGAAGCCTCAGCCTAAGTGGCTGATCGACCTCCAACACCCTCGCGAACGCTCCAGGAAGGTGGAGGCGATTGTGCGGCGGCTCCCGCAACTGTAGGATGAACTCCAACGCCGTGTCCTTGACATGGACGCATGGGGAGGTAGGAGGAGACGACAAAAGAGATGAAGACGGAGATGATGACGACGCGGGTGTCCCCCGACCTCGTCTGCCTCTGCCTCGACCGCCTCGCCGACCACGACCCCGGCATGCGCTTCTGCCTCCAGTATGCCCCTCATCTGAGGCATCCGACTCCTATTTGACCACCGCCGCCCTCTGACGGGAAGACGACCTGGTCGCTTCCATGGAGGCACGGCCACGACCGCACCCTCTCGGCATACCTTGGGGAAGGAAGGAATCAAACAGGAAGAAGATGAGTGGAGGGATGAGGAGCGATGTTGCTCTCCTTCCCACTTTATAGAAGGGCGACCGCCCGAATGAACCAGTCCAAACGGCGAAGGCACAAGGGAACAGGACCGACCCGCTGCTCCAATCAGTGGCGTCCGTCCCCCCCCCTCGGTGTTAATGCACGTGTCTTCTGCATCCGCCGCTTGCCCTCCCCGATGCATGAGGGGTATGTGACGGGCGGATCAGGAATCGGATGACGCGTGGTATGACCGTTTCACACCCCATGATCGTGGAGCGACCCAAGTCCACTTAGTAAATGGGTCGCGCCCCCATGACTTCCTCTATTCTTTATGAGGAGGGCGTGAACTGCCTCTTTACTATTTTTGGAACCACAAGATGATGCAAGCACGCTGCGATCACCCCACGCACGACCCCCACGTCAGCGCAGATCGTGGGGAAACGCAACCACCGGAGGAGTTACTGCGGTAAAAGGAATCCAACCTCACTGCCCGCGCACCGTTCTGGGCCTAGCCCAACAACGCGTTGCGCTTATGAATGGCCCAGGCCCGGGGGCTCCTGTCGGTGTACAAAAGTAGGGGCGCTCTTTTTTACCCCTTACTTGTGCACGGGCAGTCAGAGCCATGCCTGTGCCCAAACATAACGGAGCAGAGGGGGGAAGCCAGGATCGCGGATTTACGAGAACAACGCCAAGACGGCGGCACGAGAAGACCAAGCAAGGAGACAGGCTCTCCCCCGGTGAGGACTCTTGCCAGGGCGGCCTGCGCGCCCCCAGCAAGGGCTCTTGCCGGGGCGATCCACTCATATGCCTTCGTCGCGGCCACCCTTGAAGCCTATGGGCTCCAACGGTATCACCAACATTGGAGCCAAAGCTCGGGAAGCGCCCACGCGATGGCATGCAGATCTTTGTGAAGACAAAGATCTATGACTCAGAAGATAAGAACCAGAAGACATGGCGGTCACAAGGCTCCTTCCCGAAGACACCCCGGAGCCCCGGCAAGCCTCTTGCCGTGGGATAATCACGAAGGCCCCTGCATGGCCCTTGTCGAGAACAGAAGCAAGACTGCGGCAAGCCCTTGCCACCCCGTCGCCGCCCCAGCTCGGCGGCCGACCCGCTGGCCCGGGCACGCACCCACGTGGTTCCTGGGCAGCTAGTCAAGCACTTGCGTGGTGGCATGCAGATCTTCGTGAAGGCCCTACCACGATGCCACCTCAGCTGCCTACCTCGCTGGCCTGGACGCGGGTCGCGACCAGACAGAGCGGCCACGGACAGGACGGGTGATACGTCTCCAACGTATCTATAATTTTTGATTGTTCCATGCTATTATTTATGAAGTCTTGGATGTTTAAAGGGCTTTATCATTCACTTTTATATCATTTTTGGGACTAACCTAGTAACCCAAAGGCTAGTCCAGATTGCTGTTTTTGCCTATTTCAGGGTTTTGCAGAAAAAGAATATCAAACAGAGTCCAAACGGAATGAAACCTTCGCGAGAGATATTTTTGGAGAAAATCATGCACGCGGAGCTCGAGAACCAAGTCAGTGGACAGAGAGGTGGCCGTCGAGGGTGGGGGGCGCGCCCCCCTTCCCAGGGCGCGCCCCCTGCCTCGAGGCCCCCTCAAGTGGCCTCCAGTGCCCTCCTTCTTCCTATATAAGTCCACGTACCCCAGAAACTCCGTACACAGAGAGAAAAGCCTAATTCCACCGCCGTAGCTTCTGTTCCCGTGGAGATCCCATCTTGGAGCTTGTTCCGGAGCTCCACCGAAGGGGATCTATCACGGAGGTCTTCATCATCATCATCAACACCCTCACCATGAGTTGTGAGTAGTTTACCACAGACCTTCGGGTCCATAGCTAGTATCTAGATGGCTTCTTATCTCTCTCTGAATCTCAATACAAAGTTCTCCTTGGTCTTCGAGGAGATCTATTCGATGTAATCTCTTTTTGCGGTGTGTTTGTCGAGATCCGATGAATTGTGAGTTTATGATCAAGGTTATCTATGAAAGATATTTGGTTCTTCTCTAAGCTTTTTATGTGTGCTCATAATATCCTTGCAAGTCTCTTCGAATTATTGGTTTGGTTTCTCCTACTAGATCTATAGTTCTTGCAATGGGAGAAGTGCTTGGCTTTGGGTTCAATCTTGCGGTGTCCTTTCCCAGTGACAGTAGGGGCAGCAAGGCACGTATTGTATTGTTGCCATCGAGGATAAAAAGATGGGGTTTACATCATATTGCTTGAGTTTATCCCTCTACATCATGTCATCTTGCTTAAGGCGTTACTCTGTTCGTATGAACTCAATACACTAGATGCATGCTGGATAGCAGTCGATGTGTGGAGTAATAGTAGTAGATGCAGGCAGGAGTCGGTCTACTTGTCTTGGACGTTATGCCTATATACAATGATCGTGCATAGATAGTATCATAATTATTCGCTTTTCTATCAATCGCTCGGCAGTAATTTGTTTACCCGCCGTAGAATATTGCTATCATGAGAGAAGCCACTAGAGAAAACTATGGCCCTCGGGTCTATTCTCAACATATCAATCTACATCTACTTTACTTTTACCGCTTTTATTTGTTGTTTTATTAAACTAAAAATACCAAAAATATAAACTATCATCTCTCTCAGATCTCACTTTTGTAAGTGACCGTAAAGGGATTGACAACCCCCTATCGCGTTGGCTGCGAAGTTCTTATTTGTTTGTGCAGGTGCGAGGAACTCACGCGTGGTCTGCTACTGGATTGATACCTTGGTTCTCAAAAACTAAGGGAAATACTTACGCTACTGTGTTGCATCTCCCTTTCCTCTTCGAGGGAATACAACGCAAGCTCAAGAGGTAGCAAGAAGAATTTCCGGCGCCGTTGCCGAGAAGTCTTACGCAAAAGTCATATCCAAGTACCTATCACAAAACCTTATCCTTCGCATTACATTTTTTGCCTCTCATTTTCCTCTCCCCCACTTCACCCTTGCCGTTTTATTTGCCCTTCTTCCGCCGTGTGTTTTTCATTCGCTTGCTTCTTGTTTGCTTGTGTGGTTGGATTGCTTGCTTGTCACTATGGTTCCCCCTACTAGTGTTGACCCTCACCTCGAGAGGCTGGAAGAGATTGAAAACAATGTTAGAAATTTTATGACTATACAATTTGAGCACAATGACTTCTTCAGAAGTGAGCTTAAAGAACAGAAAAATTTTATGGAGTATATGAACAAGGACCTTGATGATATGTCTAAGGAATTTTATGGCTTGAAATCTCAGTTTGCTCATCTTGAGAACTTAATTGCCCAAATTTCGGATAAACAGTCCACCTTGATTAATAATATGGCTGCCAAACCGGTAGAGCATGAAAATAAAGATGAAGATCTGAAAGTTATTGATGTGTCTCCTATTAGATCCTTATTTTCTAGTATTATTCTTGATGAAAATAGGATTGGAGATGATTCTGCTTTAAGGTGTCCCAATGATTCGGAGTTTTTAGATCTTGATGCTAAAATTGCTAAAAGTGGGAATGAAGAGATTAAAACTTTGCATAGTGATGAATCCACTACTTTGGATTTTAAGGGATTCAAATATGATAATTGCTCTTTGATTGATTGTATTTCCCTGTTGCAATCCGTGCTAAATTATTCGCATGCTTATAGTCAAAATAAAGCTTTCACTAAACATATAGTTGATGCTTTGATGCAATCTTATGAAGAAAAACTTGAGTTGGAGGTTTCTATACCTAGAAAGCTTTATGATGAATGGGAACCTACTATCAAAATAAAAATAAAAGATCATGAGTACTATGCTTTGTGTGATTTGGGTGCTAGTGTCTCCACTATCCCAAAAACTTTGTGTGATTTGCTAGGTTTCCATGAGCTTGATGATTGTTCTTTAAATTTGCATCTTGCGGATTCCACTATTAAGAAACCTATGGGAAGAATTAATGATGTTCTTATTGTTGCCAATAGGAATTATGTGCCCATAGATTTCATTGTTCTTGATATAGATTGCAATCCTTCATGTCCTATTATTCTTGGTAGACCTTTCCTTAGAACGATTGGTGCAATTATTGATATGAAGGAAGGAAATATTATATTCCAATTTCCATTAAAGAAAGGCATGGAACAATTTCCAAGAAAGAAAATCAAATTACCATATGAATCTATCATGAGTGCCACTTATGGATTGCCTTCCAAGGATGGCAATACCTAGATTTATCTTGTATCGTGCCTAGCTAGGGGCGTAAAACAATAGCGCTTGTTGGGAGGCTACCCAATTTTATGTTTTTTTTGTTGCTGTTAGGGAATAAATATTACATCTAGCCTCTTATTAGATGTGGTTTCATATTTTTTTAGTGTTCGTGCCAAGTAGAACCTTTGGGAAGACTTATGTGAAGTTTATATGATCTTGCTGTGAAAAACAGAATCGTTAGCGCTCGCTAAAGTAGTCGTGGGATTTTACTGGAGCGTACTTTTTAGTTTATTCTTTTTAAGATGATTGGTAGACAAATTGCGCAAATTTACCAATTTAGTTTGAATTTTTTGGAGTTCAATAAGTAGGCGAATCCTGCAGATTACTACAGACTGTTCTGTCTTTGACAGATTCTGTTTTTCATGTGTTGTTTACTTATTCCGATGCATCTATGAGTAGTATTGGAGGATATGAACCATAGAGAAGTTGGAGTACAGTAGGTTTAACACCAATATAAACAAAGAATGAATTCATTTCTGTACCTTTGAGTAGTGGTTTGCTTTCTTATACTAACGGAGCTCACGCGAATTTTTGTCTAAGTTTTGTGTTGTGAAGTTTTCAAGTTTTGAGTATTGCTTTGATGGACTATGGAACAAGGAGTAGCAAAGGCCTAAGCTTGGGGATTCCCATGGCACCCCAAGTAAATTCAAGATATTCAAAAGCCTAAGCTTGGGGATGCCCCGGGAAGGCATCCCCTCTTTCGTCTTCATCCATCGGTAACTATACTTGAAGCTATATTTTTATTCGCAACATGATATGTGTTTTTCTTGGAGCGTCTTGTATAATTTGAGTCTTTGCTTGTTAGTTTGCCACAATCATCCTTGCTGGAAACACCTATTTGAGAGAGTTAAATATGGCCTAGAAATTTTTAGAACACTCTATGTGCTTCACTTATATCTTTTGAGTTGAATAGTTTTTGCTCTAGCGCTTCACTTATATCTTTTAGAGCACGGTGGTGATAATATTTTGTAGAAATTGTTGAACTCTCATGCTTCACTTATATCTATTTGAGAGTCTATTAAAACAGCATGTAATGTGTTTAGGCTAAAGAAACTAGTCTTCACATGATAGACGTCCAATGTTAATGTAGTAAAAAAATCACACTAAGTGTATTGAATAGAATGAGATGTTGGATGCTTGATAATTGTTTTGAGACATGAGGATAGTGATATTAGAGTCATGCTAGTGGAGTTATTATGAAATTGATAAATATTTGTGTTAAGGTTAGTGCTTCACGTATCATGCACGTATGGTGAACCGCTATGTGACGAAGTTAGAGCATGATGTATTTGTAGAGTGCCAACCTTTGTGTGGAGGTCGGGGGCGCGCGATGGTTAACTCCTACCAACCTCCCCCTAGGAGCATGCGTTGATTGCTTTGTTTTGATGACTCATAGATTTTTGCAATAAGTATATGAGTTCTTATGGCTAATGTTGAGTCCATGGATTATACGCACTCTCACCTTCCACCATTGCTAGCCTCTCTTGTACCATGCAACTTTCGCCTGTGCCATAAACCCACTATATATCCTTCCTCAAAACAGCCACCATATTGTTCCTCAAAACAGCCACCATACCTATGTATCATGGCATTTCCATAGTCATTCCAAGATATATTGCCATGCAACTTTCCACCATTCCGTTTATATGACACGCATCATATTATCATATTGCCATGCATGATCATGTAGTTGACATCGTATTTGTGGCAAAGCCACCATGCATAACTTCATACATGTCACTCTTGTTTCATTGCACATAACGGTACACCGCTGGAGGCATTCATATAGAGTCATACTTTGTTGTTGTAGTATCGAGTTGTAATCTCGTGTTATAATGAAAGTGTGATGATCATCATTATTAGAGCATTGTCCCATGGGAGGAAAGGCTAAATCTATAACGCCCCTCCGCAAAAAAAAGGAAAAAAAGAAAGGCCAAAGAAAAAAAAGGCCCAAAAAAAGGGGGAAAAAGAAAAAGAAAAGAAAAGAAAAAGGGACAATTGCTACTATGTTTTTTCCACACTTGTGCTTCAAAGTAGCACCGTGTTCTTCATTGTAGAGAGTCTCATGTTTAGTCACTTTCATATACTAGTGGGAATTTTCATTATAGAACTTGGCTTGTATATTCCAACGATGGGCTTCCTCAAATACCCTAGGTCTTCGTGAGCAAGAAAGTTGGATGCACACCCACTAGTTTCTTTTGTTGAGCTTTCATTCATATTTAGCTCTAGTGCATCCGTTGCATGGCAATCCCTACTCACTCACATTGATATTTATTAATGGGCATCTCCATAGCCCGTTGATATGCCTAGTCGATGTGAGACTATCTCCCTCCTTTTTGTCTTCTCCACAACCACCTCTATTCCACCCACAGTGCTATATCCATGGCTCACGCTCATGTATTATGTGAAAGTTGAAAGGTTTGAAAAGATAGAGCATGAAAACAAATGCTTGGCTGAAATCGGGGTTGTGCATGATATGAATATTTTGTGTGATGAAGTGGGAGCATAGCCAGACTATATGATATTGTAGGGATAACTTTCTTTAGCCATAGTATTTTGAGAAGACATGATTGCTTTGTTAGTATTGCTTGAATTATTGTTATTTCTAATGTCAATATAGACTTTTATGTTGAATCTTTCAGATCTGAACATTCATGCCACAATTAAGAGAATTACATTGAAACACTATATTGGTTAGCATTCCACATCAAAAATTCTTTCTTTATCATTTACCTACTTGAGGATGAGCAGGAATTAAGCTTGGGGATGCTTGATACGTCTCCAATGTATCTATAATTTTTGATTGTTTCATGCTATTATTTTATGAAGTCTTGGATGTTTAATGGGCTTTATCATTCACTTTTATATCATTTTTGGGACTAACCTACTAACCCAAAGGCCCAATCCAGATTGTTGTTTTCGCCTATTTCAGGGTTTTGCAGAAAAAGAATATCAAACAGAGTCCAAACGGAATGAAACCTTCGCGAGAGATATTTTTGGAGAAAATCACGCACACGGAGCTTGAGGACCAAGTCAGGGGTCAGAGAGGTGGCCCTCGAGGGTGGGGGGCGTGCCCCCCTTCCTAGGGTACGTCCCCCTGCGTCGAGGCCCCCTCAAGTGGCCGCCGGTGCCCTCCTTCTTCCTATATAAGTCCACGTACCCCAGAAATTCCGTACACAGAGAGAAAACCCTAATTCCATCGCCATAGCTTCTGTTCTCGTGGAGATCCCATCTTGGAGCCTGTTCCGGAGCTCCATCGGAGGGGGATCCATCACGGAGGCCTTCATCATCATCATCATCATCGCCCTCACCATGAGTTGTGAGTAGTTTACCACAAACCTTCGGGTCCATAGCTAGTATCTAGATGGCTTCTTATCTCTCTCCGGATCTCAATAAAAGTTCTCCTCGGTCTTCGAGGAGATCTATTCGATGCAATCTCTTTTTGTGGTGTTGATGCGGAGCATCCCGAGGTCATCCCCATGGACCCTCCTTCACCTCCTCAAGTGCCTCAAGGACCAATGACTCGTGCTCGTGCTAGAGCTCTCGAGACCGAGGTGACGTCGCTCGTAGCCCTACTTCCATACGAATCTTGCGAGACATGGTTGCTACCTCAGACGGATGTGCTTTGTGTGCTCAGGTGTGAAGAAGACCACATTGGAGAAAGGCGTGAAGACGGACAAGTCCCCAAGTTCACGGACGAGTTGATGCATCGAGAAGGGCAGAAGGAAGCTCCAGGCCCCGGACATCCGCCCCCCTGGCCCGAACATCCGGCCCCTGGGCAATCATCTACAGAAGGCCAGCAGACGACGCTACAGGGCCCGGACATCCGGCCAGGGCCCAGACATCCGGCCAAGCATGGCCCGGACATCTGGCCTCGGGCCCGGAAATTCGGCGCCTCTGTCCAGAGAGCACCCGAGGCTCGACCGCTCCAGCCCGGACATCCGGCGCCCCGCGAAGCCCCGGACATCCGGCCCGACGCCCGGACGTCCGGCCCCTGATATGCCTGCGCGCAACACTTGGGCCGAGGCCCGTGTACCCATTCGCTCCTTACACTATATATAATCCTTTCCCCATTCCATTTAGGGTCAGCTGTTGGATAGCTCATTTTCAGACTTGTGTGGATTCTCTCCCACGAGACCGTGCGCCTCTACGGAGAAGATCCACCACGGATTCAAGGCCTCCACATCGGGGAAGATCCTACGGGATACCAAGACCTCCTCACGGAGAATACTATCCTTGTACCACCGTCGTTGACTATGGACCGTGTATCACACTATGTATCATGGATGTAGCACTTGTGTGATCATCTTTGTGTTGATTTGAGTGTTTCCTCTCGTGTTTTCCCCGTTTTCCTCCTTGTGTTCTCCGTGTTCATCGTGGGATACTCTCCAAACGTGAAAGATCCGCTGATTAGGGTTCCACCCTACATCATCTTGGTATCTGAGCATAGGTTGATCACGATTTTGGAGCCCCACACCCCGTCTTCTAGCTTGTTTTTGTTGTGTTTTTCCCAATTTCAAAAAATCCCCACAAAAAATAGCCCCAAATTTTTTTTTGTGATCTGTTGATTTGGCAAGATTTTGTTGAATTTGTTCCATGGATTTGCTGTACCACGAGTGGATCTAGCTTTTCCTCCACTTTTCCCCAATTTTCATCCGCAAAATCCGACGAATTTTGGCCCCAAAACCACCGATTGCAAGGAGTTCTTCGTGGCCTCGGGCACCCCGGACATCCGGCCCGTGCCCCGGACATCCGGCCCGGCCCGGACATCCGGCCTCCCGCAGCCAATTTTCCCCACTCCACCCCACCTTGCACTCCTCCACCGCCATTTTCGTTCGGCAACCCACCCAACCTTCCGCATACCGCCACCACTTACGCAACCACCATCGCTTACCCGCTCCGAGTTTGAAAAGTTTGTCTCCATTTGCCTTGGATACTTGAGTTGTGGTTTCACCGTTTCCTTGGATGTTTAGGCTACCTTGGAACGGCAAGACATCGAAAACACCACCCCTCAACTTCGGCAAGGACGGTAACATCGACAACACTTTGTTCATTCTACCTTGCAATTGCTTTGTCACCCTATGAACCATCTTTGCGTAGCTTTCCCATCGAGACTAGCCATTTGAGTATTGCCGGGCCACGACACTTGTGCACATTAGTGATACTCGTAGATATTGCATACTACATCATCATATCTCCGTGTGACACAAGAGTGTCCCGCATACACAATAGCTACCTTGATCCGAGAAGCATGCATATGTACCCAAAGAAAGAGCTCACAAGCTTTTAAGCAAAAGAGCCACCAAAGCAAAAACACAATAGCATCATACGCTTTGCATCAAAAGAGATCATACATCATAGCAACATCATCTTGTGCTCAAGCATCGGCACATCATACACTCATAGCATACTTGTGATAGATAGTCGTTACATTTTGCCTCTTATAGGTCGTGCACAAGTGCGTATCCGCCTATTAAGCAATCGGTTAGCGTCTCTCTAGTGTTGTGCAACACGAGCATTTTCCATGGTTTTCCACATTTTCGCTCACCCTTGGTTGCACAACCACATTTATCTATCCGTGCGTGTGTTCTGTGTGCTACTTTGCTAGTGATCTACTTGTTGCATGAGAAAATTGTGAACCATTTTCAACATCTTTGAGTCATTTTGACGATTGCATTGAATTTGTGCCACATCCTAACCAAGCTCCTCTCAAAGCTTTACTTGTGTAGGTGTGAGAATCGACACGAAGTGATACCAATAGTGCTATTTCCGGGTTACATTGAGTGATCATTGATCCATTTTCAACCTTGGTTAAGGTACATTGATATTGTCTTCTCCTTTCTCCCACTCACATACTTGCTTGTGATGATGGATAGGCCAAGTACATCTTCCAACCCGATCTTCGATGATCCTCAAGAAGCGAACAACTACGTCACCAAACTACATCTCTTCGGTGTCCAACGAGCTCTACATCAAGAGAGTGAAGCTATGCGCGAGTACATTGGTCAAGTCGCCGAGGACGCGCGCCAATTTGAAGCAAGAACAAAAGAACAATTCGACACCATCAACACCAACATGACTACTCAATACAATGAGCTCCGGACATTGATAATCAACCGACGTTCTTCTTCAACATCCTCTCAAAGACGAAGCCGCTCAAGTCGACATTCCGACTCCACGCAAGACTCAAGTACACCTACGTCCAACACTCTTCGTCAAGCCGCACGTCAAGATCGACATAACAACCGGCAGCCTCTTCATGACAAGAGTTCACAAGAGCTATTCGACGAGCAAGACAGCCGACGCTGTCAAAACCAAGCTACACTTGAGCAAGCACAAGACCGGCAACGACTACGCCAACAACAAAAAGAGCGAGCTCGTCAACAACAAGAAGAACTAGATGCTGAGGCTAACCGCCAAGCACAACAACGTCGAGAAGCTCAAGCTATGGAGGCGCAACGTGCTTTACAAGATGCACATCGCAATGTGGCAGCCCGCACTCGACACACTCGTCAACAAGAGGATTTCCTTCGTAATGAGGTGCAAGAGAGACGCCATAAAGCAAGAATGCAAGAAGAAGCTCCTCCTCAAGCGCGGCAAGAGAAACAACCCCAACAAGAACATCAACTCTTACAAGAACATCTACATCAACAAGAGCAACAAGATATGGCAAACCGCCAAAATCGAGACCGCCCTCCCAATAGGCAAGGAAACAACGATGAGCATCGCTATGGCAAGCTCAAGTTCACCATGCCAAAGTTTTCCGAAAGCATTGATCCCGAAGACTATCTCTCATGGGCATTGAAGGTTGACAAGATCTTTCGCCTTCACAACTTCGATGAAGAGAAGAAGATCGCAATGGCATCCCTTGAGTTCTAAGACTATGTTCTCATTTGGTGGGAGCAAATCATAGAGAGAAGAGAAGCAAAAGGCGAACCTCCTATCACCACTTGGGCTCAAATGAAGGAAGTCATGAGAGCAAGATTTGTGCCTACACACTACAACCGCGACTTGTTCAAGAAGCTACAACTCCTCAAGCAAGGTACCAAGTCCGTTGAAGAGTACTACAAGGAGATGGAGATTGCTATGATATGAGCAGACATCACGGAAGATGAAGAGCAAACTATGGCGAGATTCTTGAATGGACTCAACTATCCTATCAAGAAGATTGCGGACTTCCAACCATACAACAATCTCCTCGAGCTAGTACATCAAGCAACCAAAGCGGAGCGACAAGTTCAAGAGGACTACAAGTACTCCAAGTTCAACTCCAAGAACTTCGGCTCCTACAACCAAGCTTCAACGACTTCGGCTACTACTCCTACCTCTACCAAGCCTTCTACAAACTTAGGCGACAAGTCAAGCTATAAGAATGCGACTACATCGAGTCGTCCACCTTCTACCAACAACTTCAAGCCAAGAGCTTCCTCAACTACAACTCCAACCGAAGACAATAACAAGACGAGCTCCATCAAATGCTTCAAGTGCCAAGGACAAGGCCACAAGTCATTTGAGTGCAAGACCGTTCGCACCATGATCATCAACGACGACGGATCTTATGACTCCATGAGCGATGATGAGATGGAAGCACTTGAGCATGTCGCTATGCATCGCCAAGTGAATGAAGAAGAAGACCATCAAGTGTTTTGCGACAATGACTCAAGCCCCAACCTTGTTGTCTCCAAAGTCTTGACACTCCAACATCAACAAGATGACGACCAACGATGTCACATTTTCCATACAAAGGCCGGCATCAATGGACGCTCCGTCAAGGTTATCATCGATGGAGGAAGTTGCCACAACTTGGCAAGCGAAGAGCTATGCGACAAGCTTCATTTGGTCAAGACGAAGCATCCTCACCCCTACAAGTTCCAGTGGCTCAACGACGCCGGAATTCTTCGAGTCGAGCACACCGTGCAAGTCTCTTTCAAGATTGGCGCCTACGAGGACACTCTCGAATGTGATGTGATACCCATGTTCGTGTGCCACCTTATTCTTGGATGTCCATGGCAATATGATCGTGGAGTCACACACAATGGACGGACAAATCACTATCATTTCAAGATGAAGGGCAAGGAATTCGTACTCCGACCAATGACTCCAAGTCAAGTAGCCGCCGACAAGCTTTTACCTACCAACCATCGTGGAGAGAATGGTGAGAGAGCGAGCCACCAAAAAGAGAGTGAGAGCCACAAGCCAAATATGAGCGCCTCCACGATGAGCGACAAGAAGCAACTAGTCCTATTTGCCACCAAACGTGAGATGAGAGAAGTGTGTGAGAACCCATCGAGCGTCTTCCACCTTGTGATTTTATGCAAAGGGGAAGCCAAACCTACTAACACTTCACCACCTCCACCTTTTGTGTTGTCTCAATTGTTGCAGGAATTCTCGGACGTCTTTCCCGATGAACTACCTCCGGGTCTACCTCCACTTCGCGGAATCGAACACCGCATCGACCTCGTACCCGGTGCTCCACTTCCAAACAAGACTCCCTACCGTGTCAACCCCGAGGAAACAAAGGAGATACAACGGCAAGTGCAAAAACTCATCGACAAAGGTCATGTACGTGAAAGACTAAGCCCTTGTGCCGTTCCCGTTATTCTCGTGCCTAAGAAAGATGGAACTTTTCGCATGTGTTCCGATTGTCGTCCGATAAATGCTATCACCGTTAGATACCGTCACCCTATTCCTCGTCAAGATGACATGCTTGATGAATTATGTGATGCCACCATCTTTTCAAAAATTGATCTTAAAAGTGGTTACTACCAAATTCGCATTCAAGAGGGTGATGAGTGGAAAACAGCTTTCAAAACCAAGTTTGGGTTATACGAGTGGCTTGTTATGCCAATGGGCTTATCGGAAGCACCCGGCACATTCGTGCGTCTTATGCATTTTGTTCTCCGACCCTATATAGGCGTCTTTGTAGTGGTTTACTTTGATGACATTCTAGTCTTTAGCAAGTCGCTTGAGGAACATGTTGACCATGTCCAACTGGTTTTGCAAGCCCTTCGCAAACAACAATTATATGCTAATATGGAGAAATGCACTTTTGGCGTTGACAAGGTTGTCTTTCTAGGATTTGTCGTGTCTTCTCAAGGTGTTCACGTTGATGAAACTAAAATTGAAGCAACTAAAACTTGGCCTCAACCAAAGAATCTCATGCAAGTGCGTAGTTTCCTTGGTCTAGCCGGTTCCTATCGACGTTTTGTGAAGGACTTTAGCACCATTGCTATGCCTCTACACGCTTTGAGCAAGAAGAACACACCCTTCATTTGGGGTCCTCCGCAAGACACCGCGTTCAATGAGCTTAAGAGCTTGCTCACGCACGCACCACTTCTAGCCCTACCAAACTTTGACAAACCGTTTGAGATTCATTGTGATGCTAGTGGTACCGGCATAGGTGGCCTGCTAATGCAAGAAAAGCGCCCAATTGCGTACTTTAGCGAGAAGCTATCGGGAGCGCAACTTAACTATCCCATCTATGATAAAGAGCTTTATGCCTTGGTGAGAGTTCTACGTGTTTGGGAACACTATCTTAGACCTCATGAATTCATTCTTCATACGGACCATGAGACACTCAACTATCTCAAAGGTCAAACTAAGTTGAACAAGCGTCATGCTAAATGGAGTGAGTTCATTGAGTCTTTCCCCTATGTCATCAAATACATCAAGGGGAAAGAAAATGTTGTGGCGGACGCGCTTTCCCGCAAATGCATGCTTGTAACACAACTTGAGTTGAATGTGATTGGCTTTGAGCACATAAAAGATCTATATGAACATGATCCTTTCTTTGCAAATGCTTATGCTAAGTGCTTGACTCACACTTCTTGGGAACATTACTACATCAAGGATGGATATCTTATGAGAGCAAACAAACTTTGCATTCCCGAGTCTTCGCTTCGTTTGCTTCTTTTGCAGGAATCTCATGGAGGAGGACTCATGGGACACTTTGGACGCGACAAGACGTTTGCTACCCTCTCTAAGAACTATTTTTGGCCCAAGATGCTTCGTGACGTCTCACGCCTCACCAACCGATGTTCGACATGCCGCAAAGCTAAGTCCAAAGCTCAATCTCATGGTCTTTACATGCCTCTTCCTATTCCATACCATCCATGGGAAGACATAAGCATGGATTTCATACTTGACTTGCCTAGGACTCAAAATGGCAAAGATTCCGTGCTTGTCGTGGTAGATAGATTCTCTAAAATGGCTCATTTCATTCCTTGTAACAAGATCGACGATGCTTCACATGTTGCCACTCTCTTTTGTAGGGAGATACTTCGTCTTCACGGCGTGCCCAAAACGATCGTGTCGGACCGGGACGTCAAGTTCTTGAGTCTTTTGGAAAACACTATGTGCCAAGCTCAGAATCAAGCTACTCTTTTCTTCGGCGTACCATCCACAAACGGACGGCCAGACGGAGGTGACGAACCGCACGCTTTCCACTCTTCTTCGTGTGTTGATCAAGAGGAACATCCGGGAATGGGAGCAATGCTTGCCCATCGCCGAGTACGCCTACAACCGCGCAAGACATTCGACCACCGGCAAGTCGCCATTCGAGGTTGTCTACGGCTTCAACCCGTTGTCCCCTTTGGACATTCTACCTCTAACTCTACAAGAGCGCGTCAACATGGACGCAAGTGCACGAGCAAGCTATCTCAAGAAGGTGCACAAAGATACAAGGGCAATGATCGAGCGACAAGTCCAACGTCTCGCCACCAAGCTCAACGTCAACAAGGCACCAATGGTGTTCCAACCGGGAGATCTTGTTTGGCTTCATCTTCGCAAGGACCGCTTCCCACACGAGCGCAAGTCCAAACTTCTACCTCGCGCCGACGAACCCTTCAAGTTGCTAGCTCGCTACAACGACAACGCCTACAAGATCGACATCACACGAGACAAGTACTCCGTGAGCGACACCTTCAATGTCAGGGATCTCTCTCCTATCCATGGTGATGAAGATTTCGATCCGAGGTCGGATCTTTCCCAAGGGAGGGGAGATGATGCGGAGCATCCCGAGGTCATCCCCATGGACCCTCCTTCACCACCTCAAGTGCCTCAAGGACCAATGACTCGTGCTCGTGCTAGAGCTCTCGAGACCGAGGTGACGTCGCTCCTAGCCCTACTTCCATACGAATCTTGTGAGACATGGTTGCTACCTCAGACGGATGTGCTTTGTGTGCTCAGGTGTGAAGAAGACCACATTGGAGAAGGGCGTGAAGACGGACAAGTCCCCAAGTTCACGGACGAGTTGATGCATCGAGAAGGGCAGAAGGAAGCTCCAGGCCCCGGACATCCGGCCCTTGGGCAATCATCTACAGAAGGCCAGCAGACAACGCTACAGGGCCCGGACATCCGGCAGGGCCCGGACATCCGGCCTCGGGCCCGGAAATCCGGCGCCTCTGTCCAGAGAGCACCCGAGGCTCGACCGCTCCAGCCCGGACATCCCGCCCCTCGCCCCGGACATCCGACGCCCCGCGAAGCCCGGACATCCGGCCCGATGCCCGGACGTCCGGCCCCTGATATGCCTGCGGGCAACACTTGGGCCGAGGCCCGTGTACCCATTCGCTCCGTACACTATATATACTCCTTTCCCCATTCCGTTTAGGGTCAGCTGTTGGATAGCTCATTTTCAGACTTGTGTGGATTCTCTCCCACGAGACCGTGCGCCTCTACGGAGAAGATCCACCACGGATTCAAGGCCTCCACATCGGGGAAGATCCTACGGGATACCAAGACCTCCTCACGGAGAAGACTATCCTTGTACCACCGTCGTTGACTATGGACCGTGTATCGCACTACGTATCGTGGATCTAGCACTTGTGTGATCATCTTTGTGTTGATTTGAGTGTTTCCTCTCGTGTTTTCCCCGTTTTCCTCCTTGTGTTCTCCGTGTTCATCGTGGGATACTCTCCAAACGTGAAAGATCCGTTGATTAGGGTTCCACCCTACATCAGGTGTGTTTGTCGAGATCCGATGAATTGTTAGTTTATGATCAAGTTTATCTATGAAAGACATTTGGTTCTTCTCTGAACTTTTTATGTGTGCTCATAATATCCTTGCAAGTCTCTTCGAATTATTGGTTTGGTTTGGCCTACTAGATCTATAGTTCTTGCAATGGGAGAAGTGCTTGGCTTTGGGTTCAATCTTGCAGTGTCCTTTCCCAGTGACAGTAGGGGCAGCAAGGCACGTATTGTATTGTTGCCATCGAGGATAAAAAGATGGGTTTTACATCATATTGCTTGAGTTTATCCATGTACATCATGTCATCTTGCTTAAGGCGTTACTCTGTTCGTATGAACTCAATACACTAGATGCATGCTGGATAGCGGTCGATGTGTGGAGTAATAGTTGTAGATGCAGGCGGTCTACTTGTCTCGGACGTGATGCCTATATACAATGATCATGCCTAGATAGTCTCATAATTATTCGCTTTTCTATCAATTGCTCGACAGTAATTTGTTTACCCGCCGTAGAATATCGCTATCATGAGAGAAGCCACTAGAGAAAACTACGGCCCTGGGGTCTATTCTCAACATATCAATCTACAACTACTTTACTTTTACCGCTTTGATTTGCTATTTTATTAAACTAAAAATACCAAAAATATAACCTATCATCTCTATCAGATCTCACTTTCGTAAGTGACCGTAAAGGGATTGACAACCCCTAATCGCGTTGGCTGCGAAGTTCTTATTTGTTTGTGCATGTGCAAGGGACTCGCGCGTGGTCTCCTACTGGATTGATACCTTGGTTCTCAAAAACTGAGGGAAATACTTACGCTACTGTGCCGCATCTCCCTTTCCTCTTCGAGGGAATACAACGCAAGCTCAAGAGGTAGCAATGGTCTTATTTTCTGTCCCTGATAAAGTAAATAGACACCTAAGCAACGCATTTAATGCGCCTTGTCCCGTAATGGCATGGGATAAGCCTATACACTATACACCTTTCCACCTCCTGTGTGCCACTGTGACAGCCCCTTTTAGACTATAAAAGGAGGACCGCGGCATAGTGAAGGAGGATTCGGATGCTGGAAAACTGGATAGGCACCGTAGCTAGCTCAAGAACTCAAGAACACTCAAATATACACCAAAGCAGGACTAGGGTATTACGCATCCTCGTGGCTGGAACATGGGTAAACGATTGATGTGCTGACTCTCAGACCTGCTCTTTGTACAACCTCGCGCCCGCCAACTGTAGAAGGGATTCCAGTGATCCCATAGGTGTAGTTTCGTACCGACATAAGTTGGAGATAGAGCATATCTTCGTGTGTCCCCGCTTCGAGGAGTTAAGCGTTTTGGACTTAAGGGTAAACTGGCACCAAGATTTGTGGGACTATACAAAGTTTTGGAGCACAGAGGAGAAGTAGCATATCAGCTAGAGTTGCCTGAAACTTTTCTGGAGTTCCTGATGTGTTTCACGTATCTCAACTGAAGAACTGTCGCGCAGAGGTGGCCGATATTCCATTATGAGATATAGTGGCCCTGGAAGGAATTTAGTTAGAGAGTGACCTGACTTACGAGAAGAAGCCCGTTAAGATTCTTGAGTTTCTCGGCAGAGTTACCCGCAGCAAAGTCATCAAATTTTGCAAAGTACAGTTGAGTCACCATACAGAGGACGAAGCCACATGGGACCGAGAGGATGATCTACGCCAAGACCACCCACACCTATTTTCTAGCCAACCCGAATCTCGAGGGCGTGATTCATCTTAAGGGGGGTAGGTTTGTAACATCCCAATTTTCAATTTGGATGTTAACATATATCATTCATTTGCATTCATCATTTCAGCATTATTGAAGTTGAGTTTATTTGAGAATTGATCCAAAACTTTAAGCAACTCAAGGACCCAAGTGAGAGAGTTGGAGTTTTCCCGAAGAGGGCCCACTATTTTATTATTTTATTAGTGAGGTTGGATCAAATAATTACTTTTCCCAATTTTCATTTTCAATATTATAAAATAAATGAGAGACTATAATAGGTCTTCTTTAAAAACAAAATAAAAATATTGGAAGTTGAATTTTGAGTAAAAATAATTTTTTATTGTATTTTATTTGCAGTTTATTATTTTAAAAATTGCATCAAAAATTTATTTTATTTTTTGGCATTTTATTTCAGAAAAATGTTCACTTTGTCCCAAATATTAGGTGGGAACGAGGAAAATTGTTTTTGGAATTTTTAGGATTTTTTATATTTTATTTGAATTTTTTCAGTTCGGGCGAATTTGAAAAAACCTTTTCGCCCGATTGGGCCGAAGGCCCAGCCGAGCAGGCCGGCCCACTCCCGCGCGCCGCCTCTTCCTCCCGTGGCCGACCCGGACGCCAGAGTCCGGCGCCACCACGGCACCCCGGCCGGCCCCTTCCCCAAGTCGGAGCCGAGCCCCCCCCCCTCTCCTCGTTCCGCACCGCCGCCACCCTCCGCGCCGCACGCCGCACGCCGCGTAGCCGCCACCGCCGCCGCTGCACCACCGCGCCGCCCCGCGCCTCCGCGCCTCGAACGTCGTCGCCCTCACCGCCCAACGCCACCGCCACCACAATCGTCGCCCCGTCGCCGACGGCCGCCCCGCCGCCAACCACCGTTGCCACAGCCGCCGCCCCGCCGCCGACCACCGCCGCGCCCGTTGCCCGAACACGCAACCAGAGCCAATCCGTTGATCCGGTTCGCGAAGGTAAAACCCGCCGGTTTTTCTTCGGCTTTTATCATCGGGTTTTTTTAAATCTAAGATCGGGTTTTTTTTTAAACCCTAGATTCATTTTTTTAGGTTTTATTAAAGAGAAAACGTCCGCTATTTAGGTTCAGAAAATGAACGTTTGCAGTTTAAGTTTTTCCTTTTTCTGTTATTTTTCATCAGCGACCTATCCATGATTTAAGTTTTTACAGAATAGCCCCTGGTTTTCAAACGATCGTTACTTTTTACCCGTTAGTCGGAATTAGATGAAACCAACGCCAATTTCTTCGTTTTGATCTTATCTTTTCAGTAGCGCAACTCAAATTTGATTTTCAAGGCTTTTAAATTTAAATTAAAACAGTTTTGTGTTTGAACTTCTTTTGATCGTAACTTGAGTTTCGTAACTCCGTTTGAGTTGATTCTTTTTGCAAATCAAAGTTCTTGACCTAAACTTTCCAATAAGGCCAAATTCAATAAATTTTGGTACTGTTGGAAACTGGTTAATGTTACAAGAGCCGTTTGCTCATTTTTGAAGTCTTTCGAGTTTCGTTTTTCGATTATGTTGCATGATTGCTTATGTATGCTATTGTTTGATTGCGATAGAATTTCCGGAGTGCGAAGCGTGCTACTACAAATCTCTAGGTTTCAGCGATCGTCAGCAAGGCAAGTTCATACTTTGATCATACTTTCCAATACCCAGTTTTTATTGCATTAGTTCTATCCTCAAAGATTGCATGAGTAGACTTGATCACATGTGGTATTGCTTAGTAGTTCATGAGGTAGGAACCCAATGACTTGAGATCAACCCAAGGGAATATATGCTTTGTTACTTATTGCTTAGCCATGCTTGTAGATGTGGATTGGTATGTGAGATTTCATGAAAGTTGTGAGTGTAATAACAACTAAGGGAAAGTTTAAGGTGGTAAGTTTAACACACCACTGGGTGGATTGGTTGCAGGTCACCTGGAGAATCTAGTGTTGTCCTAGGAAATCCCGGAGGACCCGTGTGATTATCCTATGGAATGCCACCCATGGTCAAAGGGATCATATATCATTCATGCCTAGAAACTTCCGTGTGCAGCCACAAGCCATTATGAGATCTGGCATAGTTGAGTATGTTGTGTGAGCTCTTTCAGTGGTAGACTAGCAGATGTATGGGAAATTAGGTGTACCGGTCTACCCAGGGTAAAGAGTAAGTGCTTCGGATAGACTGTGTCTCGGTCATCCGTTTCTCAAACACCATGCAGTTCAAGAAATTAAGCGGAGGAGATCGAGTCTTGTGGGGAAAAGTACACAAGCCTCTGCAGAGTGTACAAACTATTCATGAGTAGCCGTGTCCCCGGTTATGGACATCTTGAGTATCCTGGTATTTGAATTATGGAATGATCTCATCACTCTATTTAATTAACTTGTTTGGTTATTAATGACTTTGGTAAATTATGGGATTGAGATGGAGGAATCACTCTCAATATTTCTTAATTAAACTGAGTAGTAAATAAATTTATTCCTTTGTTGTAGGGAAAACTAGCTTTGTGCAAAACTAAACCTTACAGCCTCCACCAGCCAAATATGCATATAGTTGTAGACATGGTTCATTATTCTTGCTACAGGGTGTTCTTGCCAGCATATTCAATGTGCTGACCTACATGGCTGCAATGTATCATGTTGCAGAGTTTTCAGATGAAGATTAAGGTGCGATAGGTCGTTGTCATGCACTCAATGTTTGTCGTGGAGTTGGATGGACTCAACTACTCTTCATAGCTTCCGCACTTTATTTTATTAGATGGCCTTCAGCCATATTTGTGTAACGGATATTGCTTCTTCGAGGACTTTCGATGTAATAAAGTGTGATTGAATCTCTGTTATAAATCCTTGAGTACTGTGTGTGTGTCAGCATATCGATCCAGGGATGACACTGAGCACAGAGACTTCGATTCATTGGAATCGTGGTCGCTACACACAGTGAAGATTTTGAACAAGTTTCAAATAGAACGCATATGAAGAAATTGTGAATAGAATGGACTGAGCTAAGCATAGAGGGAGAAGGGTCCGATCACATTCACTTAGAGTAAAAAATCAACTTGAAGGATTAGCATAAGTGAATGATGTAGAGGGCATAAATACTCAATATATATAGCCAATGAAGAACACCAGAAAAAATTGAAGAAATTCCAAATTTTGAGGAATTTGAAGAATTTTGAAATTGAAGAAAAACTCAAATTCCAACTTTGGTTGGTGGCATGATCCACCGTAAAAGAATGATGATTTCAGACATCGCATACAATTGTCGTAGGGCTCTGAGAATCAATTTATTCATTAATTTCTTCACACTTAGAGGGTTAGTCTTCATTGATTGAAGAAAAATGTTACTTCATATGTTGCGCATCAAAGTCATTAGTTTTGCACAAGTGTTAGGATGTGTGTCCTTTTAAAGAACATTCGAAGATTCTAAGATATTTAGCTCACACCGCAAATTGCAAAATCTCTTCTCATCCAAGGGCTTAGTGAAGATATCTACCAGTTATTCTTCAGTCTTCATGTGGTAGATGGAGATGTTGCCCTTGAATACATGATCATGAAGAAAATGATAACGGATCTTGATGTGCTTTGTCTTTGAGTGCTGAACTGGGTTGTGAGCAATCTTGATGGCACATTCATTGTCACAATAGAGTGGCACATTCTTCATGTTGACGACATAGTCCTTGAGGGTTTGCTTCATCAACAGTAATTGAGCACAGCATGAACCAGCAGCAATGTACTTAGCTTCAGAGGTGGAGAGTGATACACAGTTCTGCTTCTTCAAGGACCAACATACTAAGGATCGTCCGAGGAAATGGCATGTGTTGGATGTTGCGATCCACTCGATCACCTGCATCGTCAAAGTCAGAATATCCAAAGAGATCAAAATCAGAGCCCTTGGGATACCATAATCCAAGTGTTAGAGTGTGAGCTAGATATCGAAGAATATGCTTCACAACCTTATGGTGTGATTCCTTCGGTGTAGCTTGAAATCGGGCACACATGCAAACACTAAGCATAATATCTGGCCTAGATGCACATAGATATAATAAAGAACCAATCATGGAGTGCTATACCTTTTGATCGAAGTCTTTACCATTTTCATCGGTGCACAGTTGGCCAATTGTGGGCATACGGATTTTGACGCCTTTGCAATCTTGCATGCCGAATTTCCTCATAACATCCTTGAGGTATTTCTCTTGAGATATGAAGATGCCATTGCATTGTTGACGATTTTGAAGGCCTAGGAAGAATTTCAGCTCTCCCATCATGGACATTTGATATTCTTCACGCATCATGTAGTCAAATTCTTCACTGCAACATTCATCAGTACATCCAATGATAATATCATCCACATAGACTTGACACACAAATAATTCATCATCATATGATTTAGTGAAAAGAGTTGGGTCAAGTGAACCGGGTTTGAAGCCCTTCTTCGTGAGGAATTCCTTCAAAGTATCATACCACGCCCGAGGGGCCTGCTTGAGGCCATAGAGGGCCATGTTGAGTTTGAAGACTTTGTCAGGATGTTTAGGATCTTCAAAACCTGGGGGTTGAGCAACATATACTTCTTCCTCAAGCTTACCACTGAGGAATGCACTTTTCACATCCATTTGATATAAGATGATATTATGATGGTTAGCATAAGCAAGTAATATGCGAATAGCTTCAAGTCTAGCAACAGGAGCAAAAGTTTCATCAAAGTCAATTCCTTCAACCTGTGTGTAGCCTTGAGCTACGAGACGAGCCTTATTCCTCACCACAAGGCCGTTTTCATCTTGATTGTTTCGATAGATCCACTTGGTGCCTATGATATTGCGCTTCCGAGGATCTGGTCACTTGACGAGTTCCCACACATGGTTGAGCTCGAATTGGTACAATATCTCTTGCATAGCTTTAATCCACTCAGGTTCCAGAAATGCCTCATCATCTTTGGTGGGCTCTTTGATAGAGACAAAAGCAAAGTGCCCACAAAACTTAGATAAGTGTGAAGCTCTTGAGCGTGTGAGAGGACCTGGTGCATTGATGTCGTCGATGATTTTCTTGATATGCACTTCTTTTGCAACTCGAGGATGAGCTGGCTGGCGACTTTGGTCTGGCTGAGCATTTTCTTCAGCAGCAGTTTCTTCAGGAGCACCAGAATGATTTTCTTCATTGTCAGGAATGACTTCTTCAGCAGATTCTTCAGTAGGGATGATATCTTCGGTAGCTTTGAACTTAATGGATTCCTCAGGAGGTATTTCACCTAGAAGAGTAGGCAGGTGCTCTTTTTGCGAGCCATTAGTGTCATCGAACCGCACATCTACAGTCTCAACAATCTTGTGGAGATGATTGATGAAGATTCTGTAGGTGTGCGAGTCCCTTCCGTAACCAAGCATAAAACCTTCATGTGCTTTCGGTGCAAATTTGGAATTGTGATGAGGATCTCTAACCCAGCATTTAGCACGGAAGACTTTGAGATAACTCACATTGGGTTTCTTGTCAGTGAGGAGTTCGTATGAGGTTTTCTTGAGGAGTTTGTGATGATATACCATGTTGATGATGTGGCACGCAGTGTTGATAGCCTTTGGCCAGAACCGATGAGGTGTCTTGTATTCATCAAGCATAGTGCAAGCCATCTCAACAAGAGTCCTGTTCTTGCACTCCACAACACCGTTCTGCTGAGGAGTGTAAGGGGCTGATAGCTCATGAGTACTACCAAGTTCATCAAGATAGTCATCAATACCAGTGTTCTTGAACTTGGTCCCATTTTCACTCCGGATATGCTTGATCTTCACACCAAAATTCGTCGAGGCCCTTGAGGAAAATCGCTTGAAGATTTCCTGCACTTCATGCTTAAATGTGATGATATGCACCCAGGTATAATGATAATGGTCATCAACAATGACAAAGCCATAAAGAGATGACGCATTTGTGAATGTAGAGTAATGTGTAGGGCCGAAGAGGTCCATGTGAAGCAATTCAAAAGGACAAGTGGTAGTCATGATAGTCTTCAAGGGATGCTTGGATTTGGTCATCTTTCTAGCTTTGCAAGCCCCACAAAGTTGATCTTTGAGGAATTTGACACCCTCAATTCCAAGGATATGCTTCTTTCACAAGCGTGTGCAAGTTCCTCATGCCAGCATGACCGAGTCTTCGATGCCATAGCCATCCTTCTGAAGCTTTTGCAAGTAGACATGTGGCAGGTTGTGGTCCTGTAGAGAAATCAACAATATACAAGTCTTCTCTCCTAAAGCCTTCGAAGACTTTGGAATTGTCAGATTCTTGGACTACATCACAGCGATATTTGCCAAGGACAACAACCATATCAAGATCACAAAGCATTGAGACAGACATGACGTTGAATCCAAGAGACTCGACAAGCATGACTTTGTCGATGTGTCAATTTTTTTGAGATTGCAACCTTACCTAGACCCAATTCCTTGCTTTTTCCTTTGTCAGCGTAGGTAATGCTTTAGGTGAGATGGAGATAAAATAGAGTCCATCAGTAGGTTCTTGTCACCGGTCATGTGATTTGTACATCCACTATCGAGGACCCACTCGGCAGCTTTGAGGGAGTCATCCTGTGGAAGAATTAGTGCGTCTTAAAACTCATATGCTTCATAGTGAAGTATATGAAATCAATTTCATCAAAATGAATTTCATCAGTAAGAGCAATATATGAAGAATGAGGACGTGAGAAACGAATGAATCATTTCTACATGATTAGCTTGCGTCCTTTCAAGCATTTTCAGGTCTCCAGCAAATTCTTCAGACGTTTAAGTTCGCCTGGAGACCTGACCCTGCATAAGAGATTAGTTCTTTTTCTTCACCACCCACATTTGGAGGGGTGGCAAAGAGTTCATCATTCTGTGAGCACCAATTGAGAATGGTGGCATTGAAGCTAGTGCACTTCATTTCACAGGAGAGGGGTTAGAGTATGAATATGAGTAAGCAGAGAAATTCTTCGAGGACTTATGAACTTAATGATTTGAAGAATAATGCACATATTCGTAATCCGTATTTTTTCCCTGTGAAACAGATGTGTTAGCACGATGATAATCATATGAAAAAATTGATCCACTTGAGGAATTTGGTCCATATGAGGATTTGGATCCATATGAAGATTTTTATCCATATGAAGAATTTGATCTGGGTTCCTGTTCTTCACAGGTGATGTCATGAGGACATTCACTTGAAGATTTTCAAGATGCCTCTTAGGGACCCAGATTTTCTTCATAAGGGGACCATTCATGCAGTTAGTCCCAAGATATCTAGCAAATACCGCACCATTCTGATTTTTGAACAGTTTATAGTTGGAGTCAAATGACTCATCAGAAGAATGGGACGATTCACAAGTAAAGCCAGATAAGGTAGATGGATCGACGGGAAGTCCTTTTGCAGCAACCCATGAGGTTTTGGGATACTGCTCATGTTTCCAGTAGGTCCCATCAACATTGAGTTTCCTCTCAAATGCAATACCCTCTTTCCTAGGGTTCTTGTTCGGAATCTGCATTTTAAGCACATCACAAAGAGTCTGATGACCTTTGAGGCTTTTGTACATGACTGTGACATACAATTCCTTCAACCCTGCATTTTCGGTAGTAGCATCGGTGTTTTTCTTAGTTGAGGAAATTTTCACCACAGAAACAGTTGAAGAATTTGTAGCAGTAGAAGCATTTTAACTTTCAGGTGAGGAATTGGCAGTTTCACGTTCAATGCATGTTAGACATTGTGGAATGAATTCTTCCTGAGATGAGCAGATCTGTTGAGCAAGCAATGAATCACATTCCTTCTGAAGATCTTCATAACTCTCCCTTAGCTTCTCAAGATCTCGCTTTCTTTGAAGAAATTCATAAGAAAGCTTCTCATGATCAGATAAGAGAGTGTTATGATGACTCTGAAGGTTATCAAACTTGGACTGAAGACTCTGAAGATTCTCAGTCAAGATTTTATATCAATCCAATTCCTCACCTAACAGGTCATCACTTCTTTCTAGCAGATTTTGAACCTTATCAAAGGTTTTCTGCTGTTTTATGGCAATTTTAGCAAGTTTGGAATAGCTAGGTTTGAGGTTTTCATCGGATTCACCTTCACTAGAATCATAGGAGGGGCGGTTCAGTACCTTTGCACCTTTTGCCATGAAGCAATAGGTGGGAGCGTAGTCATCGTTTCCGTCATCAGCAGTGTCGGGGAAGTCATTTTCCTCAGTGTTCAAGATGGACTTGCTGACGAATGTGGTAGTGAGAGCTAGGCTCGCCACACCAGAGTCTGATTCCTCAGTTTCCTCCTCTTCCTCATTTTTTTCATATTCAGCTAAGTCCATTTCACTGCCAATGAATGCCCGAGCTTTCTTGGAACTGCTCTTCTTGTGGGAGGAATACTTCTAAGATATTGATGATGAGGACTTTGAAGATTTCTTCTTTTTCTTTGAGTCGTCTGAGCTGTAATCCTTGAATTTCTTCTTCTTCAATTCCCTTGTCCACTGAGGACAATCAGTGATAAAGTGACCATGTTTCTTGCATTTGTGGCAAGTCCTCTTCTTGGAATCGCGAGATGAGGAATCGGATCTCACATCATCACCTCTTGAAGATCTTCCAAAGCAACCACATCTTGAGAACTTTTGAAATTTCCTCACGAGCATTGCCAGCTCCTGACTTAGTTCTTCAGGATCACCAAGGCTGCTACCAGAATCTTCACCTTCAGATGAGGAAACTGCCTTGGCCTTCAGTGCACATAATCTACCATAGCTTGGACCATAGAGATCTCTCTTCTCATCTTGTTGGAACTCATGAGTGTTCAACCTCTCAAGGATATCAACTAGATCAAGTGACTTGTAGTCTCCACGCTCTTGGATCATCAGTGCCAGAGTGTCGAATGAGGAGTCAAGTGATCTTAGCAGTTTCTTCACCACCGTGGTCTATGATGTCTGTAGGACCAAGTGCTTGTAGCTCGTTTGAGATGTCAGTCACGCGATCGAAGGTTTGCTAAACATTTTTGTTGTCAAGTCTCTTGAAGCGGTTGAAGAGGTTGCGAAGAACATCAACTCAAGAGTCACGTTGAGTTGAGACTCCCTCGTTGACCTTGGACATCTTGTCCCATATAAGCTTTGCAGTCTCCAAAGCACTCACTCTGCCATACTACCCTTTGCTCAGATGGCCACATATGATATTCTTCGCTTGAGAGTCGAGTTGCTTGAATTTCTTCACATCAGCAGTGTTCACGGAAGGTGAGATGGATGGAACACCGGTTTCCACAACGTACCAAAGATCATTGTCAACTGCCTCAAGATGCATGCGCATCTTGTTCTTCCAGTAGGGGTAGTCCGTCCCATCAAAGGTAGGATACCCGGCTGAGACTTTGATCATACCTATAGTCGACATAACTTAAAATCCAGGCAGTTAAACCAAAATCACACAGAACAAGGGAGTACCTTGCTCTGATACCAATTGAAGTGCGTTATATTGACTAGAGGGGGTGAATAGGCAATTTTTACAAATTCGTCACTGAGGAAATACTAGCTGAGGAATTTCCTAAGCAACGAACTACTTAGCGGCGGAATAGACACTCAAGTGCATGCACAAAAAAACAGTAGCATTGTCATCATGATGAAATGAAGTCAAACACATAGTACAAGTAGCGTGTAAACAGGATAAACAGGCTGAAGACAAAGGACTGAAGAAATTGGGTTGAGGAAATTGAGAAAGTCTTCAGTCAAAGTCTTCAAACAGTACAGATTAAGTTCATCAACACATGAATGAGTAAATGGAAGGGTTGAGGAAATAGAACCCAAAAGCTTAGTGAAGACAATGATTTATTGAACCAGTTCCAACTGTTGTGACAGTTGTACGTCTGGTTGGGGTGGCTAGGTATTTAAACCTGAGGAAACATAGTCCCGGACACCCAGTCCTGGACACATAGTCCAAGAAACCAAGTCCACGCTGTATTCCCCTTGAGCTAAGGTCACACAGACCTCTCCCAATCACTCGTGGTAAGTCTTCACAGGTGACTTTCAAACCTTCACAGACTTGGTCACTCGGTGATCCACAATTCCTCTTGGATGCTCTAGACCATTGACGCCTAACCATCTGCAAGATCATAGTCTTCAAAGGTAACAAGCGTTGGCTCCACACAGGAACACTATCTTCAGTGATGCTCAATCACTTTGGGGATTTAGGTGTTTGGGTTTTGGGTTTTTCCTCACTTGATGATGTTCGCTCAAAGTCCTCAGAGGATGGGTTGCTCTAATGACAAGTGTCAGTTTCTCTTGGAGGAGCCAACCAACTAGTGGTTGTAGGGGGCGGCTATTTATAGCCTAGGGAGCAGCCCTACATGATAAGACATAAATACCCTTAAATGATATGACCGTTAGGCGGATAGGATTTTTGGGACAGTTGGCTCATAGCACAGCAACGGTCGGAAATTTGAGCTCTCAAATTCATTAGGGCTATCATGTTCCTCACTTGTAGGCAATCCGCACTGGTGAATTCATAACTCCTCAGTCAGAACAAATTTCTCAAAGACCAGAAGAACTTCATCTCTGTCACTAAAGAAATTGACTAAACTGTATGAGATTTCCAATGGCTTCACTCGAAAGGATTGGGTAATGTAGGCTTTGACTTGAGCATCACTTGGAAATATGTTTCCTTAGTTTTACCTCGACCCCCTTTAACTATACGGTGTTTCCCATGACTCAAGAAAGAGAAAATGAAACTAAGAAAACAAAAGTCTTCATGCTTTATAATCCTCGCATGAATATCCAAGTCTTCAAGGTTGCACCAATTTCCTCACTTTCAAAGTGTTCAAGACAACCAAAGTCTTCAACTGAAGACATACATTTTTAGTGGTCGGCTTTCTTTGTAAATATCAATCTCCTCAGAGACTTATAAGACATGTGTACACTCATAAACATATTAGTCCCTTAACCTATAAGTCTTCAATAGACCAAAATCACTAAGGGGCACTAGATGCACTTACAGGACCTCAATGTAATAAGTGTGTGATTGAAACTTTGTTATAAATCCCGAGTATTGTGTGTGTCAGCATACCGATCCAGGGATGGCACTTAAGCACAGAGACTTTGATCCATTGGGATCGGGTCGCTACAAGATGGTATCAGAGCACACGCTGACTGTAGGACGCGACCACTAGGAAAAGTCACAAGATACTCTTCTATATTCATTTCTCATCCTTCTCTATTTCTACACTATAGGTGTCGGACCCCGGGAACAAGTTTACTCAGCCTGATGACAACACCCCTTTCGGACGACACTTGAAGGAAGTCACGAAATATCTAAACATCGACATATCAAGCTTCACTGGAACCTTCATTGCAACTTTACCAGAAGACGAGCGTTGGAGGATCAAAGTTTGTGTTCCTGGAAGAACTTTTACACCAACTACCTAGCCCATCGAGTGTACCTTGGATGCACCAACTTGGAGCTTAGGAAAGAGTATGGCCCCACATCACCTTTGGACGCATTTGCAAGGTGTATAACAAGGATCTTGAAGACACTGTCTACCAGATTTGTGGACGCCAAGATGAGAAATGGGAGATGATTCATACCAGGAATGATGGGTCTATTGAAGCATACATACAGGAGATGGATCAGCACATTCGTCGATATGAGAAGTAGATGTGCGCTGTCATGAAGAAGACCAAGAACGTGATGACCTGGAATATCGAGCTAGAGGATGAACTCAAGGCAATCCGTGATGGATATGAAGAGGAAATTGATGTGCTACTGGAGCAGAATGAAGACCTAAAGAAGAGGCTAGGAGTACCCGGAAGTGAACATTCATGAGACGACTACACCATACTTGATGACACAGACAGTGATGACGATGAAGAAGATAGTGATGATGATGAAGACAGTGATGATGACGTTGGTGATAGTTATGAGCCGATGGAGTCTTCTACCAATCAAAACTTCTTGTCGGCCACCATATTACTATTAGTGTTCCCCCAAGTAGTTAGAAATCGTTCGGGAGTTTTTGTAATAGTAGCTTAGATCGATTGTGTGAATCTTGTTTGAAATTGAGTGGTGTGATTTGAATATGTTTGTCTCGTATGCATATGGATAGTGAAATCTCTCATTAGACTTTATTCTATTCTGTTTTCTCACCCCTCTAACCCATCAGATGCCTCCGAGACGTGAGCCCGGATTCACTTTCTCACCGGAGCTCACTCAATTGATCCAGCAGCAGAACAATTTGATGCAGCTACTTGTCCAGAAACAAGGCAACAACAACAACAACCCGCCTCTAGTTGACAACCTGACCCGCTTCCTAAGGTTGAATCTGTCGGTGTTCTCTAGTAGCACCGACCGATTATTGCTGATGGCTGGCTCCGCAAGATGGGAAGGGAGCTAGCAACTGCTGGATGCACGGATGCGGAGAGAGTGCGCTTTGCCACACATCAACTTGAGGCACCCGCAGCCGCTTGGTGGAAGAACTACACCACCACATATCCCCTTGCCACGGTTACTTGGGATCAGTTTCAGCAGGCCTTCCACTCTGCACATGTTCCATTTGGAGCCATGAGCCTGAAGAAGCGTGAGTTCCACAACTTATGCCAGGTAAACCGTACCGTGGGGTAGTACGTGGATGACTTCAGCCAGCTAGCTCGATATGCCCCAAACGACGTGGCCACAGATGCCATGAAGCAGGAGAAATTCCTTGAGGGACTCAATGATGAGCTGAGTATGCAGGTGGTGGTGGCCACTTTCAACAACTACCAGGAGCTGATTGACAGGGCCAACATGATTGACGGCAAGCAACATCAGATAGAGAGCCTAAAGCAAAAGTATGGACAGGGGAAGTACAACTCTGGAGCTCAGTAGAAGCCCCGCTATTCCCCGTACTCGGGAGGACACACCCATCATACCCATGGAGGAATTTCTCACCATGGAGGTAATTCACACAACCATAGTGGCCCTAAGAATGGTAATGGGAATGGAGGAAACAACAGTCAGAGCCGTTCCAACCCAGCAACCCCCGCCAAGAAAGATCTGAGTCACATTACTTGTTTCAAGTGCGGGAAGACCGGACACTACGCCACCAAGTGTCCTGAGGCAGAGAATGGTAATGGCAATGGAAGCTCAGGAAAGAACCCCAATCCCTTCACCAGAGGTCAGGTGAATCACGTCAATGTGGAGGAAATTGACGAGCAGCCCCATGTAGTGGTTGGTAAGTTTTTCGTTAATGCATTTACATCCCTTGTTCTTTTTGACACTGGTGCATTGCATTTATACATATCAAGGGGTTTTGTGGAAAAGTATAATTTGCCAATGGTAGCCCTTAAGTCACCTATGCTAGTGAGTTCCCCAGGAGCAGAGTATATGGCTAGTCGAGGATGTTTTTAGTTGCCATTGACTATAGGGAGACATGTTTTTCCCACAGACCTCATTGTCTTAGAATCCCAGGGTTTGGATGTAATCATAGGCATGTATTGGTTATCCAAGTATGAGGGAAACATTGATTGCGCCAGTAAATCTATTCTCCTCACCACCCCGGAAGGAAAAAGGATCAAGTACGTGTCGAGGCACACGCCAAGGAGGACGCAAGTGAATGCCGTCTCGGGAGTTGTTAAGGAGGAAGTACCAATTGTGAAGGATTACGCCGATGTGTTCCCAGAGGAATTACCAGGCATGCCACCAGATTGAGACATCGAGTTTTTGATCAAGTTATTACCAGGCATCGGACTAATATCTAAGAGACTGTACCGGATGCCCGCAAATGATCTAGAGGAGATGAAGAAGCAGATCAACGAGTTAATGGAGAAAGGTTACATTTGGCCGAGTTCTTCACCTTGGGGAGCCCTAGTTCTTCTAATTGAGAAGAAAGATGGATCATTAAGGATGGTTGTGGATTATCGTGTGCTGAATGAGGTGACGATCAAGAACAAGTACCCTCTGCCACTTGCAGGGAGCCAAAGTTTTCTCTAAGATCGATCTATGATCCGGATATCATCAGTTAAAGATCCGAGAATAGGACATACCTAAGACAGCTTTTACCATGAGGTACGAGCTTTATGAGTATACGGTCATGTCTTTTGGTTTGACTAACGCCCCTGCCTACTTTATGTGTATGATGAATAAGGTGTTCAGGGAGTTCTTGGATAAGTTTGTGGTGGTATTCATTGATGATATATTGATTTACTCGAAGAATGAAGAAGAACACAAGGAACATTTGCGCTTGGTTCTCGAGAAGCTCAGGGAACATCAGTTATATGCCAAGTTCAGGAAATACGAGTTTTGGTTGAAGGAAGTCAGATTTCTCGGACAGTTATATCAGGAGAAGGTATAGCGATAGACCCCTCCAAGGTTGAGGCCGTCACCGAGTGGAAAGCACCCACCTCAGTCGGAGAGATTCACAGTTTTCTTGGACTCGCGGGATACTATCAGAGGTTTATCGAGAATTTCTCCAACATCGTGAAGCCCATGACAGAGTTGTTGAAGAAGGAAACCAAGTACAATTGGGCCGAGGAATGTGAGGCCAGTTTTCAGGAGATGAAGAAATTTTTTGGTTATAGCCCTAGTGCTGATAGTTCTTAATATATGCACGGATTTTCAAGTATATTGCAATGCTTCTCGTTAGGGACTTGGAGGTGTTCTCATGCAAGAAGGAAGAGTTGTTTCATACGCCTCACATCAGCTTCGACCACATGAGTTGAATTATGGCACGCATGATTTGGAGTTAGCAGTCGTAGTGCACTTACTCAAGACCTGTAGGCACTTTTTTATTGGAAACCGTTGCGATGTTTACACGGATCACAAGAGTTTGAAGTACATCTTCACGCAGAAGGAGTTAAATCTCAGGCAAAGGAGATGGCTGGAGCTCATAAAGGATTACGACATGAGATAGCATTATCACCCAGGGAAAGGAAATGTCATGGCAGATGCTTTGAGTCGCAAGAGGTATGTTAATACTCTCATAACCAGAGGTTTTCCCCAGGAGTTAGCAGAAGATCTCAGAGACCTACATCTGGAGATAGTTCCGAGAGGTTATGTTGCCACATTGGAGATTCAGTCCACTTTGCTAGGAAAGATTCGAGAAGCCCAGAAGTCGGACAAAGGAATTGCAGAGATAAAGGGTAGAATGAACCAAGGCAAGGTAGAAGGATTCCGTGAGGATGAATATGAAACACTATGGTTCGAAGAGCATATATATGTGCCCAATGACCCAGATATCAGGAAGTTGATTCTTCAGGAGGCTCATGATTCGCCTTACTCGATACACCCAGGCAACACCAAGATGTATTTGGATTTGAAATAGAATTTCTCGTGGACATGTATGAAGAAGGACATTGACGAGTATGTAGCAGTATGCGACGTCTGTCATAGAGTTAAGGCAGAGCATCAGAAATCAGCAGGGTTACTTCAGCTGTTGTCGATACCTGATTGGAAGTGGCATAAGGTCGGAATGGATTTTATCACAGGGTTACCCAGGACATGATCAGGGTACGATTCCATCTGGATTATAGTTGATCATTTGACTAAGGTAGCCCACTTCATCCCCGTGAAGACCACTTACACGAGTGCTAAGTTGGCCAAGATATACATGACCAGGATTGTATGTCTGCATGGAGTTCCGAGGACCATCGTATCAGATAGAGGAACACAGTTTACCTCGAAGTTCTAGAAGCAGTTGCACGAGACTTTGGGTACCCTGCTTGAGTTCAGTACAACCTTTCATCCACAGAAAGATGGGCAGACAGAGAGAGTCGATCAGATTATGGAGGACATGTTGAGAGCTTGTGCGCTAGATTATGGATCTAGTTGGGATGATAATTTGCCTTACGCAGAGTTCTTATACAACAACGGTTATCAAACCAGTTACAGATGCCCCTTTCAAGGCTTTGTATGGAAGGAGGTGCAGGACACCATTGATGTGGGATGAAGTCGGAGATCGTAAATTATTTCGACCCGATTTAATCACAGATTCAGAGCAGAAAGTCAAGTTGATCCGTGACAGACTCAAGATAGTCCAGACAAAAGAGTTATGCCGATACTAAACGCAAGGAGGTAACCTACGAAGTCGGAGATAGAGCCTATCTTCGTGTGTCTCCACTTCGAGGAGTTAAATGTTTTGGAGTTAAAGGAAAATTGGCACCATGATTTGTGGGACCGTACAGAGTTTTGGAACGCAAAGGATAAGTTGTTTATCAGTTGGAATTACCCGAAGAGTTTACAATGTCTTTCACGTTTCCTAGTTGAAGAAGTGCCATGTAGAGATGGCCAATATTCCTCTATGAGATACAGTGCCCCTGGAGGCAATTCAGTTAGAGAGTGACCTGACTTATGAGGAGAAGCCTCTCAAGATTCTCGAGTATGCCAACCGAGTTACCCGCAGCAAGGTCATCAAGTTTTGCAAAGTTTAGTGGAGTCGCCATACAGAGGACGAAGCCACCTGGGACGAGAAGACGACCTTCAACAGGACCACCCACACATTTTTGCTAGCCAACCTGAATCTCGAGGGCGAGATTCATCTTAAGGGGGTAGGTTTGTAACATCCCAATTTTCAATTTGGATATTATTATTTAGATCATTCATATGCATTCATAATTTGTTCATTTTTGAATTTTGATTTTATTGGAAATTCACAAGGGACTTTAAGCAAATCAAGGACCAAATGAGAGAGTTGGAAGTTTCACAAAAGACCCATATCTCATTTATTTTTAAGTGGGGCTTGGATTAAATATAATTTTTTCCTATTTTCAATTCCAATATTTTCAAAATATATAAAATAATGAGTGATGATAAAATGACTTCTTCCAAAAGAGAAAAGAAATGTTGGAAATTGAATTTTGAGTCAAAATATTTTTATTTGATTTTATTTGCAAAAATATTCATGTTATGCTAATTTTATTACCGCTAAAAAGTTTATTTTTGAAATTAGGCATTTAGGACTAAAAAAATGTTCAAAATTTCAATAATAAGGCCCTAGTTATGTGTGAATTTTTCTATGATTTTTGAAAATATATTTATTATAGTTTTCTAATTTTCCGTATTTCTGAAAAATGTTTAAAAAATGTTTTTTGGAGCAACCTGACCGGCCGGCCCAGCTCGCCAGGCCGAAGCCCAGCCCAGTTCGCCCTGCGCGTCTCCGAGCTCGAGACGGAGTCCCGCAGCCATAGGCCGGTCGCCGACGTGCCGCCTTCGGCCACCGCCCCGACGCCAACCCGGACTCCTCCCCGACCCATCCTCCAAGCTGCCTCCCCCGCCCCCATTATATAGCCCAATCCCGGCCCCTCGCTCCTCCTCACCGCAGCCGTTCGCTGCCGCCACCGCCTCGAGCCGCCACCGCCCGCGCCGCCGTCCGCCGCCGCCCACGCCGCAGCCGCTGGAGCTGCAGAAGTCGATCCGCCGTTGTCGTTCTGCCTCGCCGCCGTCCAACGCCGCCGCCGCGGTAATAACCGACGCCTGCCCGTCCATCCGATCTGGATCGGACGATCCAGATCGATATGCGTTTTTTTTAAATGTTTTTTTATTTCGTGAATGTTCTCTGTTTAAGTTTTTGCAGCGAACATTTTTGTCGTTTTAGTTTATGTAGCGAACGTTCGTTCGTATAGTTTTTCTGTTTCATAGCCAGGGACCCGGATGCAAATCTTTTTTCTTACAGATCAGTCCTTGATTTTTAATCTATCACAACTTCTTGCTTGTTTGTCCGAATTCAATGAAACCAATACGAAAATCTTCTGTATGATCTCATCTATCCAGAAAACTAACTTAAAATATTTTTGAAAGTTTTAAAATTGCAATTCAGATAGATTTGAATTTGAACTTCTTTTCATCATAACTTGAGTTTCGTAACTCCGTTTTAGTTGATTCTTTTTGCAAATCGAAGCTCTTGACATAAACTTTCCGTTAAGATCTAATCCACATAATTTTGGTACTATTAAACAATGTCTTATGTTTAAAAGATTTATTTGCTTATTTTTTAGTTTTCTGAATCTTTTTCTTTGATTTTCTTTGCATCTTTGTGCTTGAGTGCTTATGTATGCTATTTTTTGTTCATGATAGATTTTCAGGAGTGCGAAGCCTGCTACTATGAATCTCTAGGGTGTAGCGATCATCAGCAGGGCAAGTTACACTTTGATCATACTCTTCATATACCCAATTTTACTTTCATTAGTTTCACCCTCAAAGATTTGCATGAGTAGGATTTGGGTACATGTGGTTATGCTATGTAGATCATGTGGTAGGAACCTATGACTTTGATCACCCTGGGAATATACGTTTTGTTACATGTTGCTTAGCCATGCTCATGGACGGGGATTGGTATGTGAGATTCATGAAAGTTGCGAGAGTAATAATAACTAAGAGAAAATTAAGGTGGCAACATTAATACACATTTGGATGGATTGGTTGCGGGCACCTTGAGAATCCAGTGTTGTCCTAGGAGATCCCGGAGGACCCGTGTGGTCCTACGGAATGCCATCCAGGCTCAAAGGGATCATAAAATATTCCATGCCTAGAAAATTCCATGTGCAACCACAAGCCATTATGGGCTCTGGCATAGTTGAGTAAGTTGTGTGACCTCTTTCAGTGGTTGACTAACAGATGTAGGGGAAAGTAGGTGTACCCATCTACCCAAAGTAAAGAGTTAATGCTTCTCAAAGGCTATGTCTTGATCTTCCGATCATGGATGCAGTCGAGTCTTGTGGGGAAAAGTGCGCAAACCTATGCACAGTGTACAAACTAATCATGATTAGCCGTGTCCCCGGTTATGGACATCTCGAGTATCTAGTATTGAATTACTTGTTGATCTCATCACTCTATTTAATGAAATTGTTGGGTTTTAATGACATGGTGATTTTGGGATTGAGTTGGAGGAACCTTCTCAATATTGGTAATTTAACTTAGTAGTAAATAAAATTTATTACTTTGTTGTAGGAAAAAATTAGCTTAATGCAAAATTAAACTTAGAGCCTCCACCATCCAAATATGCATGTAGTGATAGATATTTGCTCATCATTATTGCTATAGTGTGACTTTGCCAGCATATTCCGTGTGCTGACCTACACGGCCGCAACGTCTCATGTTGCAGAGTTTTCAGACGAGAATTAATGTGCGATAGGTCGTTGTCGTGCACTCAGTTTTGCTGTGGAGTTGGACGGACTCATTTATCTTTATAGCTTCCGAAATATCTTTTAGTTGGCCTTTAGCCTTATATTTTGTAATAAATACTCTTTATAAGGACCTCGATGTAATAAGTGTGTGATTGAAACTCTGTTATAAATCCTCGACTATTGTGTGTGTCAGCATACCGATCCAGTGATGATACTTAAGCACAGAGACTTCGATCCATTGGGATCGGTTCGCTAAAGATGAAGTATTTGAAAATGAAAATTATGAAACACCTATTAGACCTAGCTCTCCTAGAAATGAATTGCCTAATATACCTGAAGGTTATGTTATGGAGGGAGAGGTAGCTAGAGACTTTCTTGCTTTTAAGAATAGAGATGATCTGAAAAAAATGTTATGCAAGTTGAAGGAAAAATCTTTAAATGCTAGTATGAAATATAATCCCGAGTTTGCCACTTCACCTATCCGTGTTACTAATAAGGATTATGAGTTCTCTGTCGATCCTGAGTTAATTACTTTGGTTGAATCCGATCCTTTTCATGGTTATGAAACTAAAACTGTTGTGGCACATCTTACTAAACTATATGATATAGCCACCCTATTTACTCATGAGGAAAAAAAATTCTATTACTATATCCTTAAGTTGTTTCCTTTCTCGCTAAAGGGTGATGCTAAGATATGGTTTAATTCTCTTACTCCTGGTTGTGTGTGTAGTCTCCATGATATGATTTACTACTTCTCTAAAAAATATTTTTCTACTCATAAAAAACAAGCTGCATTACAGGAATATTTAACTTTGTGCAAACTGAAGAAGAGAGTCTCCCACAAGCTTGGGGGAGGCTCCTCCAGTTACTTAATGATTTTCTTGATCATCCTCTCAAGAAAAATGAAATACTTGATATCTTTTATAATGGCCTAACTATGCTTATAGGGGCCACCAAGATAGTTGTGTTGGTTGTGTTTTCAGGTAACAAACTATTGGACGAGTTGAAGAACCATTGAATAATATATTGAGAAATGATAATGAGTGGACTCTTCTTGAACCTCCTAAGCCAACTCCAAAGAAGAAAGGAATTCTATTTCTAAGTCCTGAAACTATGCAAGAGGCAAAGAAATCATTGAAAGAAAAATGTATTAAAGTTGAAGATGTTAAGAATTTACCACCTATCGAAGAAATACATGGTCTCAATACCAAGACACATGTAGTAAAGGTAAATTCTCTTTATATATTTGATGAAGGTGATATTCCTCAAAATAAATCTGCTAGTCAATGCATGGATGAATTTGGTAAATTTATTGTTAAAAAATAAAACTTCAATGCATATGTTAGTAGACAACCGAAACAAAATGCTTATATGGTTTCACACTTGAGTGATTATATGTCTAGAGTTAAAAGATGATCTTAAGCTTTTTGGTAAATATGCTTCCAAGATAAAAACTCAAGTAGAACAAGTTATCAAAACACAAAATGATTTGATTAATGAGATGAACAATAAGAAAACAATTATGCTATTAGAGTTATGACTAGAGGTGGTAAAATGACTCAGGAACCTTTGTATCCTAAAGGTCATCCTAAAAGAATTGAACAAGACTCCCAAAGAATTAATATTGATACACCTAGTTCATCTAAAAAGAAAATTGATAAGACTTTGCATGCTTCTAGTGAACCTACTATAGACACACCAGAAAATCCAAATGATATTTCTATTTCTGACACTGAATTACAATCTGGTAATGAACGTGAACCTAGTCACAATGTTGATGATGAGGTTCATAATGATGCTCAACCTAGTAATGATAATGATGTGGAGATATAACCTGCTGTTGACCTTAATAACGCACAACCTAAAAATAAAAGATATGAGAAAAGAGACTTCATTGCTAGGAAACATGGTAAAAAAGAGAACCATGGGTTGAGAAACCCATGCCATTCCCTCCTAAAGCTTTGAAGAATAAAAATTATGATGAATTTGAACACTTTTGTGAAATGCTTAGACCTATCTGTTTGCGCTTACGTTTGACTGATATCCTGAAAAATGTCTCCTTATGCTAAGTATATGAAAGATATTGTTACAAATAAACAAAGATATCAGAAGCAGAAATTTCCATCATGCTTACGAATTATAGATTTAAGGGTGGAATACCAAAGAAACTAGGAGATTCGGGATTACCAACTATACCATACTCTATTAAGAGAAACTATGTTAAAACTGCTTTGTGTGACTTAGGAGTTGGTGTTAGTGTTATGCCTTTCTCTTTTTGTATCGAAGACTTGTTTTAAATAAGTTGACACCAACTGAAATGTCTTTGCAAATGTACAATAAATCAACCGCTATACGCATCTGTATTTGTGAGGATGTGCATGTCGTAGTTGCAAACATCACTATCTTAACGGGCTTTGTTACTCTTGATATACCCGTGGCCGATAGTATGTCGATCATCCTTGGTAGACCCTTTTTGAATACTGCAGGGGCTATTATTGATTGCAACAAAGGCAATGTCACTTTTCATGTTAATGGTAACGAGCATACGGTACACTTTCCGAATAAACAACCTCAAGTGAATAGCATCAATTCTATTTAAAAATTTACAATAATTACAATTGGAGGTTTTGAATTCCCTATTCCTATTGTCAAAAAGAAATATGATATCCTTATTGTTGGGGACATGCATATCCCTGTTGAGGTAACCTAGTGTTATACGAAGATTTTTACTTTCATGTCATTTGGAAGAAGTTTGTTAATGAGACTTGATCGACCTTATTAATGGATTCCTTTTGACGGGCATGAAATGGATGAATTTAGTAAACACAACTTTCTGGACCCACTTTTTACTTTCTATTATTCAGAGTTAATAAAGTAGAAATACTATTATTTTTTTGTTTTCAGATTTATCTGTGCAATAAAAAATGACCAGAAAATAAAAGTTTTCCAAATGCCCTGAAAATTTAGTATGATTTTTTATGCAATATTTAAGAATTTTTGGCATTGGACACACCTCAAGGGGGGTGCACCAGTGGGCCACAAGCCGACATGGCACGCCCACCCCTAGGCGCGCCTAGGTGCCTTGTGGGTCCAATATGGGTCCCCTCACTTATTCCAGTCACCCATCCACTCCTTCCTCCAGAAATAATCATCCCATTGCTCAAACCCATGTTCTTGCTCATCTTGTTGCCATTTTCGATCTCTTTGCTCATTGCTCCATTTCCAAAACTGTTTCAGGAGATTGTTCATTGGTATATGACTCCTCCAATGGCCCAATTAGTTTTTGTTCTAGTGCTTCATATATTGATTTTTTTTGCTGATATGGTGACCTTGTTTTTGACCTTGCATGTCAAATTTAAATGGTCCAAAGTAGTTTTGTTGCATGATTTAGTCTCTAGACACTTGTAGGAGTAGTTTCTATCACTTTTATTGAGTTTTGTTCACTTTTATTTTGAGTCACTAAAAATTTCAGAAAATTTCAGAGAAAACGAAAACGATGAGGTGGTTAAGGGGCTCATCAAGCTGTAATAAGGAGGAAACATCGGAGGATACTCCGTTGGTAAAAACCCAAGTACAACCTTCTGCGTGCGGCGGAGGTTCGGCCGTGTGAATGGCCAAGTGATATATTCTTGAGGGAGGCGGGATTTTATGAAGATTTCTATTATTTGGCGAAGAATGCCGGCATCGCCCTCTTCCTCCGAGATAAGTGTGACCAATACCTCCTACTCACTAATACCTTCGTGCAAAATTTTCAATTTCATCCTAGAAAGAATCCATCGATGGTAGAATTCCATTTATATGATGAGCCTCAGGAAATGATACTTTATGATTTTTGCGATGTATGCAAAATAATTTTTGCTGGGCGTATCACTGAACCACGTCCTAGAGACATGGAAGATTTCATTTCTGAAACTATTGTGGGGGAAGAGAGAGGAGTGTCTGAAGCTGGAGTTGCTAGTTTACATTTTCACGTGTTAGGTTATTATGCATTATTTGCTGGGAGATGTTTGAATGGTCGTGGGGAGAGTGGAACTCTCAGCTCACCTGATCTCACTATTTTGCGCCATGCTCTTTATGCTGATAGAACTTTTAGTTTGGGCGCTACTGTTGCTCGACGGTTAAACTAAAACCATTCGAAGGGTAATATCTTTGGTGGATTTTATGCCTCCCGCCTAGCTAAACATTTTGAGATACCTATTAGGCACGATGAGGAGGAGAAGATGTCGTTACCCACTAAGTATTTAGACTATGCTAGTATGGTAGCACTTGATTTTATTGCCAAAGACGATGACAAGAAGCTCCTTTATAACTTAGTATTCAGTTAGGTTACATATTAGATAATTATGTTGCCTGCACCATCTGTGTTTGATATTCGTTTAGTCAGGTACACTATTAAGCCGAGGACATTTATGCATACTAGGAACGGACGTGATCCCTAGTTCTTGAGCCAGCACCATCACCTGATCCATATTAGGAGCCTTTTTATCAGTGGGATCAACACGAGCTCTCTAACCGATGGGACCCTCAGGATCCTCCTTAGTACCCAGGAGAGGGATACTACGGCTATAGACCAACTTAGGCCTAAAGCCTAAGCTTGGGGGAGTACGTATTTCTCACCAGCATTACATTCATGTTCACACACTCATTTTAGTTGGCGGTGTTCATACTTTTTCATTGTATCATCCATGTTAGTTTATTTTTCTCGCTTTTTTCTCGTGTGTTTGAAGAACTTTGAAAAACAAAAAATATTTTTCGTTTCTTTTTTTTCTTGTTTAGTTTTTCTAGTAGTTGTATTATTAAAATGAAAACCCAAAAATATTTCTCGTTATTCTTTTAGTTGTTGGGAGCTTTGTAGTGTAAATAGTTTTTCTCGTTCTTGTTTTTGCTTTCTTTAGAAAAACAAAAACTCCAAAAATATTTTAGTGTGTTTCTTTGAAATTGTTTTCCTTTTTCTTTGGGTCGTAAGGAGAAGACCACGATGACAATGTGGAGTGGCTCTCATATGCATTATTGATGGTCTATTAATGAGCCGATATTACCTTGTCTTCTCCTTTGAATAATTGTTTGCAGATTCCAGCTTAGTCCAATGCACGTGCACTCTTATTATTATAAACATTGTTCGGTCATTCACGTGAAAGGCAATAATGATGAAATTTGATGAAGTGATTGAGGTGAAGAAACTCTGGTACGAACCCGGCCTATTTTGTTTCTGTAATATGAGTACCTCATCGGTCTTAATTCAGCCTATTATGAATGAAAAGTGTTTGCAATGACAATTAGAGATTACAGTTACTCATGCCATGCTTAATTATCTAGGAGTTGATAATGGTTTGTCTTGTGTGCCAACATGCATTTAAATTTGTTATGATGTGGTATGATAGGATGGTATCATCCTTTGAATATTTCCAGTGACTTGACTTGGCACATGTTCACGCATGTAGTTGAATCAAAATCAACATAGCATCCAAGATATTTAAGTTCATGGTGTTTTAGATCCTACTCATGCTTGCATTCAATATTGATTAACCTCGAGGCAAGTTTATGACAGTTGTCACAATCTAGTTGTTCGCTGCTCAATCTATTTGAATGCCTTCACTCTTACTAAGCGGCAATACTGCGTGTGCATCCACTTCCATAAACCCAAAGTTGTTTCATATGAGTCCACCATATCTACCTATACGCGGTATTTACCTGTCGTTCCAAGTAAATTTGCATGTGCCAAACTCTAAACCTTCAAATAATAATCTGTTTTGTATGCCTGAATCACTCATGTGGAAACCGAGGGTTGTCAGTATCTTCCATGCTAGGTGAGTTATTCTCACGATGAGTGGTGATCCGCTTGTCATTCATGAGAAAATGGCCGGTAATTAGGATGCCTAGTCCTGCAATCAAAATCAAAATATAATAATGAAACAAAAATCCCTCATGTCTGTTGTTGGTATGGATGGTACCTGTGGATTCGGCTAGCCATGGAGTGTGATTGATGGTGGAGCAGGAGTAAAAACTTTACCATTCTATTTTGGAACTGCCTATAATGTATTTAACATCGAAGATATTGAGAACTCTTGGTTGTTGTGTTGACAATGAAAGCATATCTCTCAAAATTATATTCATCTATGTTTTAAAAACATCGAGCTCTGGCACCTTTGCAAATCCATGCTTCCCTCTGCAAAGGGCCTATCTATTTACTTTTATTGTTGAATCATCATCTTTCTCATTAAAGCACCAGTTGGAGATTACTACTATCATTTAGATGTTTTGTTTTTAATTGAAGTTGAGTATGAGTGTGACTGGATCTCTTTTACCATGAATTACAATGTCCAGTCGGTCCTTGATCTTCAGAGTTGCTCTGCATTTATGTTTTGCAGTCTCAGAAAGGGCTAGTGAGATACCATTATATCATATTGTATGATGATTGTTTTGAGAAAGTGTTGTCATCCGAGATATCATATTATTGCTCACTAGTTGATTATGCTATTGATATGAGTAAATGTGAGACCTAAATATTATTGTGAGTATGGTTAGTTTATAATGGAAACTTGAACCTTGGCTAGACATATTTGCAACAACAAGATCAAACAGAGTTTGTAAAAGTTTTTCTTTGTAACTTTCAGTTTGTCAACTGAATTGCTTGAGGACAAGCAATGGGTTAAGCTTGCGGGAGTTGATACGTCTCCAACATATCTACTTTTCCAAATTCTTTCACCCTTGTTTAGGACTCTAATTTCCATGGTTTGAATAGAAATAACCCGGACTGACGATATTTTCAACAGAATTGCCATGATGTTACTTTTGAGCAGAAATCAAAGTTCTTGGATTGACCTGAAAATTTATGGAGATTTTTTGTCGAATATATAAAAAATACTAGCGCAAGAAGTTTCCAGAGGGGGCCACCCAGAGACCACAAGCCCTGGGGGCGCACGCCCCTAGGGTGCGCCCTGTAGGCTTGCGGGCCCCTTAGACCTCCTCTGACCCTAATTCCAACTCTATATATTCCTATTCGTGCAGAAAAAAATTAGAGAGAAGGATTCCTTATGTTTTATGATACGAAGCCGCCGTCACCTCCTGTTTTTCATTGGGAGGGATGATCTGGAGTCTTTTCAGGGCTCCGGAGAGTGGAATCCATCGACATCGTCATCATCAACCTTCCTCCATCACCAATTTGATGATGCTCACCATCGTGCGTGAGTAATCCCATCCTAGGCTTGCTGGACAGTGATGGGTTGGATGAGATTTATCATGTAATCGAGTTAGTTTTGTTAGGTTTTGATGCCTAGTATCCACTATGTTCTGAGATTGATGTTGCTATGCTTAATGCTTGTCACTAGGGCCCGAGTGCCATGATTTCAGATCTGAACCTATTATGTTTTCATGAATATATATGTGTTCTTGATCCGATTTTGCAAGTTGTGGAAACCTATTACGTGTTATGATCCGCATACCCGAAGGTGACAATAATTGGATTCTTTCCGGTGATTACCGTAGTTTGAGGACTTCATGTATTCACTAAGTGCTAATGCTTTGTTCCGATTCTCTATTAAAAGGAGGCATGAATATACCTTAGTATCCGTTAGGACCCTATTGCCACGGGAGGGTAGGACAAAAGATGTCATGCAAGTTCTTTTTCATAAGCACGTGTGACTCTGTACGGAATACATGCCTACATTACATTGATGAATTGGAGCTAGTTCGTCGTTGCCCTAGGTTATAGCTTCTACATGATGAATATCATCCGACACATACCATCACCGATCCATTGCCTACGAGTTCGTCACATATTGATCTTTGCTAAGTTACTTTTGTTGGTACCGGTGTTACAATCACTACAAAACTGCTACTGTTACTATTGACACTGTTACCGTCACTACCATACTACTTTGCTACTGAACACTTTGCTACTGATAATAAGTCTTCCAGGAGTGGGTGAACTGACAACTCAACTGCTAATACTCGTGAATATTCTTTCGCTCCCCTTGTGTCGAATCAATAAATGGGTTGAATACTCTACCCTCGAAAATTGTTGTGATCCCCTATACTTATGGATTATCAGGGTCATGAGTCCCAAATAATGGAATCGCGTAGTCGGTATCAAAGTCATAGTAGCTCGTGGAAGTCCTGGACTTGAGCTCATGGAGTAGGCGAAGATGTCGTACATCCAAAGGCGAAGATGCCTTGAAGTCACTTGGCGAAGATGCCAATGTTGTTGAAGAAGCCATAGCCTTGGGGTCGATGTCGTGGTTCTTTATAGCCCATGCGCATGGGGGTGTAGAATGACATGTGCACGGGGTCCCATGTGCACGGGGGTCGCCGGCCCGTGTGCACAGGGGTGGCAGAGAAGCTAACTCGCATCTGGAAGGATGCTCATGGTCTTGTTGGTGTCGATGCTCGTGTGTCCTTGCCGAAGATGGTAGCTCGGGAGTCTTTGCACTTGACCATCTTCTTGGATATGAGGAAGACCTCTTGTCGGAGTTAATGAGGGCTTTGAGGTCCTCCATGTGCTTGTCCATCTTAGCATCGATGAAGTTCTTCATGGCAGCAAACTCGTCATTGTGGTTGTAGACCGGAGATGATGTGCTTTGCCAATTCATCACAAGACTCGAGCAAAGGTGAGTAGTAAATGAGATAAACAATAGCAAGCTACCATTTCCCATAGTTGAGGATGTATCCCGTGTCACTCAATGTGAAATGAAAGAATAGTGGAATTGGTACCAGACTTGTTCACTCACACCTACAAAGGAAAGCTTATCGAGTGCCTTGGTTAGGACAAGTGGCACAGATTCATGCAAATTGAAGTCCAAGATGTTGTAAATGATGATATAAATCCAAAGGACTCAAAGTGCAAGGCAAGTGATAAAAATATAGAGGAGGGCAATAAACAAACACACACAGTGGGATAATGGGACTTGTGCAACTATGGGGATGAGAAATACAATTTACCTAACAAAAACTAAGCTCGTGTTGCACAAACACTTGGAGAGCACTATCTTGATTGCACAATTGGGCACGATTCACCACTTGGCACCAACCTATATGCATGCAAGCAAAATGTTTCCTATTCCATCTATCCTCATGCACAAATATCCTTTTTCAAGCTCAACACTCTTTGCTTATAAGCCTATGATATTTCTTTCTTGCTTAAAAGCTTTTTTATCATTTTTCGCTCTTATCTTCCTTTCCACTTTTCTTATTGAACCTCAACCAAATATGTGGGACAAGTATCACAAGATATGCATAGGAGAAAGCAATTGCACTATATGATATTTCTAATGATGCAACAATATGATATCGTATCACTATGGTGCACAAGTTTTCGCGAAGCCCAACAATACTCGGATAGCTAGTCTCAATAGGTATGAAGGTATGTGCAAAGATGGTGGGGCTATCAAGATGTAATGGCAAGGAAAGAAAAGTTTATGATGGAGTGGATACATTCATCACACTTAACCTGTCACGAAGTCAGGGATTGCTGGCCTTGCTTTCGATTGAAGATGGTCTCAAAGGATGGATGGTCGTCGTCGATGTGTAAGATCATAGTGGATGTAGTCGATGGAACAATACAAGCGTCCGGTGGTGGAGGAAGATTTAACCGTCCCTAATAAGTCGAAACACCTTATGATGCTCAAATCATAACTCAAACAACCACAAATGCAATAAGAACCAAAATGGGTTAGGTTGCGGAAGTTTTATCCGGTGGGGCAAAAGTTATGGCGGAGGGCCTATGCAAAGGTGTGAAAATGCACAAAATTTTATGGAGTCGAATGGTGGTAAAAGAAAGATGAGCAGCTTGGGCACACTACTAGCTTTCGAACGAGCCATGGAACACCCAAATCGGAGTTCACAAGTGGGAGATATGGCCAAAAACGTGAAGCGGTGCTGGCTGGCTGTAGGGGGGCATGCGTACGAGGTCTTAGGCCCATGGACACAGGGTACCATGCACATGGGACAGTCCTACGGGCAGGGGGTGTCCGGGTACTTTGCAGGGACCCGTGGGAACGGGATCTGGGGCCCGTGGACATGGGGGTGGCGGAAATTTCATGATTTTTAGGTCAGATTTGAAGGGGATAAAGAAAAATTAGGCTATGGGGACGCAATAGGTGGTGGATCTACTTGCTAAACACCAGATCGATGGATTGAAATCGATAAAAACGCACTAGGAATAACAAATCACAAAAAATTGGTATGTATCTTTTTGTGGGGTATTTTCGAAATTGGACAAAAACAAGCACAATTAGGCTAGAAAACAAAGGGGTAGGGCTCCAAATTTGTGTCAATGTGGCTCATGATACCATGATGATTTAGGGCACAAGAGAAAGTGCCGCGATTTATCCCGATGTTCACGAATTGGAGGTGGCTACAAAGAGGAACACGAAGAACACAAAGAACAACAGGGGAAATCACAAGAGAAACACCGAAGAACAAGTCCAATCACACATCCACTAGACTAACAAACACATAAGATCCAAGGTACATAAACAATCAAAGGAAAAGATACAAGGTATAGTTCATCCTAGATCCAAAGGATATGAGGTCTTGATGATTCACTTGGGGAACCCTTCTCCCTTAGGAGGCCTTGTACTCCAATGGAGTCTTCTCTCTCAAGAGGAATCCCACAAGGGGAGATACATGAGCTAAGCTGTGATGTCTAGATCTATCATTAGCTATCCCTAAATGGAGGAGGAGGTAGAGTATATATAGGTCCAAGGGATGAAAGTGTAAGGAGGGGAGAAATGGGAATACATGGGAAAATCCCAACATCTGCACAGAGGCTGCACAATGTGCACATGGTAAGTGGAGCCCGTGCGCACGGGGTCTCTAGCAACCTGACAACATTAGCCTATGCACACGAGGTTTGTGAGGCCTGTGGGCAAGGGGTCCCATGTGCACGATACACCGCATGCGCACACGGGGTCTTCAGATCTGTGTAGACTGGGAGGCCCGTGGGCACGGGATCTGGGAGGCCGGAGCGTACGGGGTCGCCTGGGAGCTGCTGCCTTCTTCTTTGCGGTTCCTTCTCCGCTTCTAGGCTTCCCTCTTGGATGGTGTAGTTTTTCTCTTGAGCTTGGGATCCTCCTTGATGAATGTGTAGCTTCGCTCACACCTATGTACGCACACTAGTACGCGTCGGTGCTATACAAATGGTCTTTAATCCCTTTTCGTGACGGCATTTGGAACCGTCGCCTAGTGAGTGTGGGCGATAGGGGGGTCCTTCCCACACGACCCAGAAACCGTTGGGGTACGCCCTCCTGGCACACACACTTGGCAAAATGAGGTCGTGTGCGACCGGCAAGCGCTCAAATACAGAAATACATACAGTAGAGCTAAAAAAATACAATTATACAGGCGAAATTATTTCCGGTCGCAAGTACATCCCACACAGTCAGTCCCCGCTAAATGTTTTCGTTCGTATGTACATCCCACACAGTCGCTCCAAGGAATACATTTCCGTTCACAAATACATAACACACAATTTTTTCCATTAAATCGTTTGTGATAGCACTGCCATTGCACACGATATAAACAATTTTATCGTTTGCGTTATTGAATGCATCACACACGGTCCGTAGAAGAAACTGTGTGGCAAAGGTTGTCCATCACACATAGTTTTTATGTGGTAAATGTTTGCGCAAGGTGGCCTAACACAAACAGTTTTCAAGAGGAAGTCGTGTGTGATTGTTCATTGATCCAACACGGTTTATTCCTAGAAACTATGTGCGTTGCCTAAGGTCATCGCCCATGGTATTTTTTTCAATAACCGTTTGCAATAGCAAAACCCAATTAGCAGGCTAATTCGTCATTCGTCCTCTTCAAGAACACTTCAATATTGAACCATGGGTGTTGTATGAAAACCTTCTTCGCCTCCTGACCATAGAGGTGGTTTGAGAGGTAATCATCAGTGAACATCTTTGGAAAGATCTGAAAACACGGATCTGCATATATATCTTCTCTATATTGGAAATGGGGCAAAGAAATAAAAAAAGTCAAGGTATAATAGTGAAGGAAATATGCCCTAGAGGCAATAATAAAGTTGTTATTTATATTTCCTTATATCATGATAAATGTTTATTATTCATGCTAGAATTGTATTAACCAGAAACTTAGTACATGTGTGAATACATAGACAAAAGAAAGTGTCCCTAGTATGCATCTACTAGACTAGCTCATTGATCAAAGATGGTTATGTTTCCTAGCCATAGACATGAGTTGTTATTTGATCAATGTGATCATATCATTAGGAGAATGATGTGATGGACGAGACCCATCCGTTAGCTTAGCACTATGATCGTTTAGTTTTACTGTTATTGCTTTCTTCATGACTTATACATGTTCCTATGAGTATGAGATTATGCAACTCCCGAATACCGGAGGAACACCTTCTGTGCTATCAAACGTCAAAACGTACCTGGGTGATTATAAAGATGCTCTACAGGTGTCTTTGAAAGTGTTTGTGGTGTTGGCATAGATCAAGAATAGGATTTGCCACTCCGAGTGTCGGAGAGGAATCTCTGGGCCCTCTCGGTAATGCACATCATAATAAGCCTTGCAAGAAAATGACTAATGAGTTCGTCACGAGATGATGTATTACGGAACGAGTAAAGAGACTTGCCGGTAACGAGATTGAACTAGGTATTGAGATACCAACGATCGAATCTCGGGCAAGTAACATACCGATGACAAAGGGAACAACGTATGTTGTTATGCGGTTTGACCAATAAAGATCTTCGTAGAATATGTAGGAGCCAATATGAGCATCCAGGTTCCGCTATTGGTTATTGACCGGAGATGAGTCTCGGTCATGTCTACATAGTTCTCGAACCCGTAGGGTCCGCACGCTTAACATTTAATGACGATCGGTATTATGAGTTTATGAGCTTTGATGTACCGAATGTAGTTCGGAGTCCCGGATGAGATCACGGACATGATGAGGAGTCTCGGAATATAAGAGACATAAAGATCGATATATTGGACGACTATGTTTGGACACCGGAAGGGTTCCGGGAGGTTTCGGGCATATACCGGAGTACCGGGGGGTTACCGGAACCCCCCGGGGAGTTAATGGGCCTTAATGGGCCATAGTGAAAAGGGAGAGGAGGTGGCCAAGGTGGGGGCGCGCCCCCCACCTGCCCAATCCGAATTGGGAGGGGGGCCGGCCCCCCTTTCCTTCTTCTCCTTCTCCTCCTTCCTTCTTCTCCGACTCCTACTAAGGAAAGGGGGGCATCCTACCCCGGTGGGAGTAGGACTCCCTAGGACGCGTCATAGAGGGGGCCGGTCCCTCCCCGTCCCCTCTCCTTTGTAAACGGGGGTAGAGGCACCCCATAGACATAAGTTGATCTCTCCCAACCGTGTGCGTTGCCCTTCTCCACAGAAACACACCTCGGTCATACCATTGCAGTGCTTAGGCGAAGTCCTGTGTCGGTGGCTTCATCATCTCCGTCACCACGCCGTCGTGCTGACGAAACTCTCCCGTGAAGTTCTACTGGATCAAGAGCTTGTGGGACGTCATCAAGCTGAACGTGTGCTGAACGCGGAGGCTCCGTACGTTCGGTGCTTGATCGGTTGGATCACGAAGAAGTTCGACTACATCAACTGCGTCACTAGACGCTTCCGCTCCCGGTCTACGAGGGTACGTAGACACACTCTCCCCTCTCGTTGCTATGCATCTAGTAGATAGATCTTGTGTGATCGTAGGAATTTTTTTGAAATACTACGTTCCCCAACAGTGGCATCATGAGCGAGGACTATGCGTAGATGATATGCACGAGTAGAACACAAGTGAGTTGTGGACGATACTAGTCATACTTCTTACTAGAATGTGATACTTTGGTCCGGCGGTATTGTTGGATGAAGCGGCGGTATGAAATGCAATCGCCATGTAATTGCTTTACTTTATCACTAAGCGGTAGCGATAGTCGTAGAAGCAATAGTTGGCGAGACGACAACGATGATACGATGGAGATCAAGGTGTCGCGCCGGTGACGAAGGTGATCATGACGGTGCTTTGGAGATGGAGATCAAAAGCACAAGATGATGATGGCCATATCATGTCACATATTTTGATTGCATGTGATGTTTATGTTATTATGCTCCTTATTTTGCTTAGTACGGCGGTACCATTATAAGATGATCCCTTACAAAATTTCAAGGTACAAGTGTTCTCCCTGAGTATGCACCGTTGCGAAAGTTCGTCGTGCTGAGACACCACGTGATGATCGGGTGTGATAAGCTCTACATTAACATACAACGGGTGCAAGCCAGTTTTGCACACGTAGAATACTCGGGTTAAACTTGACGAGCCTAGCATGTACAGACATGGCCTCGGAACACTAGAGAACGAAAGGTCGAGCATGAATCATATAGTAGATATGATCAACATAAGATGTTCACCATTGAAAACTACTACATCTCACGTGATGATCGAACATGGTTTAGTTAATTTGGATCACGTGATCATTTAGATGACTAGAGGTATGTCTATCTAAGTGGGAGTTATTTAGTAATATGATTAATTGAACTTTAATTTATCATGAACTTAGTGATGGTAGTATTTGCAAATTATGTTGCAGATCAATAGATCGTGTTATAGCTCCCCTATGTTTTCATTTGTTCCTAGAGAAAACTAATTTGAAAGATGTTAGTAGCAATGATGCGGACTAGGTCCGTGATCTGAGGATTATCCTCATTGCTGCATAGAAGTATTATGTCCTTGATGCACCGCTAGGTGAAAAACCTATTGCAGGAGCAGATGCAGACATTACGAACGTTTGACAAGCTCGGTATGATGACTACTTGATAGCTTAGTGCGCCATGCTTTACGGCTTATAACTAGGACTTGAAGAATGTTTTGAACGCCACCTAGCATATACGATGTTCCAAGAGTTGAAATTAGTATTCCATACTCATGCCCGTGTCGAGAGGTATAAGACCTCTGACAGTACTTTGCCTACAAGATGGAGGAGAATAGCTCAACCAGTGAGCATGTGCTCAAATTGTCTGTGTACTACAATTACTTGAATCAAGTGGGACTTAATCTCCAGATAAGATAGTAATTGACAAAGTTCTCTAGTCACTATCACCAAGTTAGTAGAACTTCGTGATGAACTATAATATGCAAGGGGTGACGAAAGTAATTCCCGAGCTCTTCGCGATGCTGAAATCGGCAAAGGTAGACATCAAGAAAGAGCACCAAGTGTTGATGGTTAACAAAACCACTTGTTTCAAGTAAAGGGCAAAGGGATAGAAGGGGGACTTCAAGAAGAATGACAAGCAAGTTGTCACTCCCGTGAAGAAACCAAAGCTAAACTCAAGCCTGAAACTAAGTGCTTGTACTGCAAAGGAAATGGTCACTAGAAGTGGAACTGCCCTAGATACTTGGCGGATAAGAAGGATGGCAAAGTGAACAAAGGTATATTTGATATACAGATTATTGATGTGTACTTTACTAGTGTTCATAGCAACCCCTGGGTATTTGATACCAGTTCAGTTGCTAAAATTAGTAACTCGAAACAAGAGTTGCAAAATGAATAGAGACTAGTTAAAGGTGAAGTGACGATGTGTGTTGTAAGTGGTTCCAAGAATGATATGATCATCATCGCACACTCCTATACTTTCGGGATTAGTGTAGAACCTAAATAAATGTTATTTGGCATTTGCATTGAGCATGAATATGATTTGATCATGTTTGTTGCAATACGGTCATTCATTTAAAGTCATAGAATAATTGTTATTCTGTTTGCATGAATAAAACCTTCGATGGTCACACACCCAATGAAAATAGTTTGTTGGATCTCGATCGTAGTAATACACATATTCATAATATTGAAGCCAAAAGATGCAAAGTTGATAATGATAGTGCAACTTATTTGTGGCACTGCTGTTTAGGTCATATTGGTGTAAAGTGCATGAAGAAACTCCATAATGATGGACTTTTGGAATCACTTGATTATGAATCACTTGGTGCTTGCGAACTGTGCCTCATGGGAAAGATGACTAAAACTCTGTTCTCCGGAACAATGGAGCGAGCAACTAATCTGTTGGAAATCATACATACTGATGTATGTGGACCAATGAGTGTTAAGGCTCACGGCGGGTATCGTTATTTTCTGACCTTCACTGATGATTTGAGCAGATATGGGTATATCTACTTGATGAAACACAAGTCTGAAACATTTGAAAAGTTCAAAGAATTTTAGAGTGAAGTAGAGAATCGTCGTAACAAGAAAATAAATTTTCTATGATCCGATCATGGAGGCGAATATTTGAGTTATGAGTTTGGTCTTCATTTGAAACAATGTGGAATAATTTCACAACTCACGCCACCCGGAACACCACAGCGTAATGGTGTGTCCGAACGTCGTAACCATACTTTATTAGATACGGTGCGATCCATGATGTCTCTTACCGATTTACCACAATCGTTTTGGGTTATGCATTAGAGAAAGATGCATTCACATTAAATAAGGGTACCATCTAAATCCGTTGAGACGATGCCTTATGAACTGTGGTTTAGCAAGAAACCAAAGTTGTTGTTTCTTAAAGTTTGGGCTGCGATGCTTATGTGTAAAAGCTTCAACCTGATAAGCTCAAACCCAAGTCAGAGAAATGTGTCTTCATAGGATACCCAAAGGAAACTGTTGGGTACACCTTCTATCACAGATCCGAAGGCAAGATATTCGTTGCTAAGAATGGATCCTTTCTAGAGAAGGAGTTTCTCTCGAAAGAAGTGAGTGGGAGGAAAGTGGAACTTGATGAGGTAATTGTACCTTCTCCTGAATTGGAAAGTAGTACATCATAGAAACTAGTTCCAGTGATTCCTACACCAATTAGTGAGGAAGCTAATGATGATGATCATGAAACTTCGGATCAAGTTACTGTTGAACTTCGTAGATCAACCAGAGTACGTTCCGCGCTGGAGTGGTATGGCAACCCGGTTCTGGAAGTCATGTTACTAGACCATGATGAACCTATGAACTACGAGGAAGCGATGATGAGCCCAGATTCCGCAAAATGGCTTATGGCCATGAAATCTGAGATGGGATCCATGTATGAGAACAAAGTGTGGACTTTGGTTGACTTGCCCGGTGATTGGCAAGCAATTGAAAATAAATGGATCTTCAAGAGAAAGACCGACGCGGACGCTAATGTTACTGTCTACAAAGCTCGACTTGTTGCGAAAGGTTTTCGACAAGTTCAAGGAGTTGATTACGATGAGACTTTCTCACCCATAGTGATGCTTAAGTCTGTCCGAATCATGTTAGCTATTGTCGCATTTTATGATTATGAAATCTGGCAAATGGATGTCAAAACTGCATTCCTGAATGGATATCTCAAAGAGGAGTTGTATATGATGCAACCAGAAGGTTTTGTTAATCCCAAAGGTGCTAACAAAGTGTGCAAGCTCCAGCGATCCATCTATGGACTGGTGCAAGCATATCAGAGTTGGAATATACACTTTGATGAGGTGCTCAAAGCATATGGTTTTGTACAGACCTGTGGTGAAGCATGTATTTACAAGAAAGTGAGTGGGAGCACTACATCCTTTCTGATAAGTATATGTGAATGACATATTGTCGATCAGAAATGATGTAGAATTTTCTGGAAAGCATAAAGGAGTGTTTGAAAGGAGCTTTTAAAAGAAAGACCTCGGTGAAGCTGCTTACATATTGAGCATCAAGATCTATAGAGATAGATCGAGACGCTTGATAAGTTTTTTCAATGAGTACATACCTTGACAAGTTTTTGAAGTAGTTCAAAATGGATCAATCAGAGAAGGACTTCTTGCCTGAGTTATAAGGTATGAAGTTGAGTAAGACTTAAAACCCGACCTCGGCAAATGATAGAGAAAGAATGAAAGTCATTCCCTATGCCTCAGCCATAGGTTCTATAAAGTATGCCATGCTATGTACCAAAACTGTTGTGTACCTTACCATGAGTTTGGCAAGGAGGTACAATAGTGATCCAGGAGTAGATCACTGGACAACGGTCAAAAATTATCCTTAGTTACTGGATGGCTAATGAAATTTTTCTCGATTATGGAAGTGATAAAGAGTTCGTCGTAAAGAGTTACACCAATGCAAGCTTTACACTAATCCAGATGTCTCTAAGTATAAATATGGATGCATATTGAAAGTGGGAGCAATAACCTAGAGTAGCTCCATGCAGAGCATTGTAGATATAGAAATTTGCGAAATACATACGGATATGAATGTAACAGACCTGCTGACTAAACTTCTCTCACGAAGCAAAACATGATCACACCTTAGTACTCTGTTGGGTGTTAATCACATAGGCGATGTGAACTAGATTGTTGACTCTAGTAAACCTTTTGGGTATTAGTCGCATGGCGATGTGAACTATGGGTGTTATTCACATAACGATGTGAACTATCGGTATTAAATCACATGGCGATGAGAACTAGATTATTGACTCTAGTGCAAGTGGGAGACTGAAGGAAATATGCCCTAGAGGCAATAATAAAGTTGTTATTTATATTTCCTTATATCATGATAAATGTTTATTATTCATGCTAGAATTGTATTAACCGGAAACTTAGTACATGTGTGAATACATAGACAAACCAGAGTGTCCCTAGTATGCCTCTACTAGACTAGATCATTGATCAAAGATGGTTATGTTTCCTAGCCATAGACATGAGTTGTCATTTGATCAATGGGATCACATCATTAGGAGAATGATGTGATGGACAAGACCCATCCGTTAGCTTAACACTATGATCGTTTAGTTTTACTGCTATTGCTTTCTTCATGACTTATACATGTTCCTATGACTATGAGATTATGCAGCTCCCGAATACTGGAGGAACACCTTGTGTGCTATCAAACGTCACAACGTAACTGGGTTATTATAAAGATGCTCTACATGTGTCTGCGAAAGTGTTTGTGGTGTTGGCATGGATCAAGAATAGGATTTGTCACTCCGAGTGTCGGAGAGGTATCTGTGGGCCCTCTCGGTAATGCACATCATAATAAGCCTTGCAAGCAAATGACTAATGAGTTAGTCACGGAATGATGTATTACGGAACGGGTAAAGAGACTTGTCGGTAACGAGATTGAACTAGGTATTGAGATACCGACGATCGAATCTCGGGCAAGTAACATACCAATGACAAAGGGAACAACGTATGTTGTTATGCGGTTTGACCGATAAAGATCTTCGTAGAATATGTAGGAGCCAATATGAGCATCCAGTTTTCGCTATTGGTTATTGACCGGAGATGAGTCTCGGTCATGTCTACATAGTTCTTGAACCCGTAGGTTCCGCATGCTTAACGTTTGATGACGATCGGTATTATGAGTTTATGAGTTTTGATGTACCGAAGGTAGTTCGGAGTCCTGGATGAGATCACGAACATGACGAGGAGTCTCGGAATGTCCGATCCATAAATATCGATATATTGGATGACTATGTTTGGACACCGGAAGGGTTCCGGTAGGTTTCGGGCATATACCGGAGTACCGGGGGGTTACCGGAACCCCCGGGGAGTTAATGGGCCTTAATGGGCTATAGTGGACAGGGAAAGGAGGCGGCCAAGGTGGGGGCGTGCCCCCCACCAGCACAATCCGAATTGGGAGGGGGGCCGGCCCCCCTTTCCTTCTTCTCCTTCTCCTCCTTCCTTCTTCACCTACTCCTACTAGGGAAAGGGGGGATCCTACTCCCGGTGGGAGTAGGACTCCCTAGGGCACGCCATAGAGAGGGCCGGCCCCTCCCCTCCCCCTCTCCTTTATATACGGGGGTAGAGGCACCCCATATACATAAGTTGATCAGTTGATCTCTCCCAACCGTGTGCGGTGCCCCTCTCCACAGAAACACACCTCGGTCATACCGTTGCACTGCTTAGGTGAAGCCCTGCGCCGGTAGCTTCATCATCTCCGTCACCACGCTGTCGTGCTGGCGAAACTCTCCTGTGAAGTTCTACTGGATCAAGAGCTCGTGGGACGTCATCAAGCTGAATGTGTGCTGAACGTGGATGCTCCGTACGTTCGGTGCTTGATCGATTGGATCACGAAGAAGTTCGACTACATCAACCGCGTCACTAGACGCTTCCGCTCCCGGTCTACGAGGGTACGTAGACACACTCTCCCCTCTCCTTGATATGCATCTGGTAGATATATCTTGCTTGATTGTAGCAAATTTTTTGAAATACTACGTTCCCCAACAATAGTTAGTACCATCTTGTAGTGAATTGATTTCTTCTTCATTGTGCACACAAAGATCTTGTTTTTTCGCTAATTTCTTTATCCTAACAATCTTTTTGAGTTTCTTGATTTGATTGATATTCATGGACAACTCATTTCCCCATATGCAAAAAGGGTCGAACGGTGGGTCAAAACCTCTGACAGCAGGACCTACATGTGCAAGACCAAATTGTTAAAAACCTAAATATTAGAATTGTTCCTGCAATTGCACAATAATGTGCTATTAGACAGCGGACCATGCACGTGCTAACCTCGATTAACCTCAGTGCTTCCCATTGTTTCCCTACAACACATATAAGGTAGTTAGTCATCAGGTTAAGTAAGGGTTTGCCTGCTATCAGTAAAATATGTTGATGAAAAATAAGCACGTTGCAAATTCATCAGATTAATTCAAGCCACATGGAAAACCCATTTATCCAAACCAAGAATGATTAAGAACTAGGAAATATAACACTTGTATATGTTTCTCATGTATTAAGTGCAGCCAAATTCAATTTATTCTTCACATGCAAAACAATACAAAATTCTACCCACGACAATTGGACATTGCATTGCAGAATTGAACCAAGCAGTTAACTAAACACCACAACAAATGAACCAAACATTAACTGAGCACCACATTGCACAATATAACATACTCCTAATAGAAGATCAGACAGTTAACCAAACCAAGCATGTTTAACAACTTGGAAATATAGCAATTGTATTTGTTTCTCATGTATTTACTATAGCCAAATTCAATTTATTCCTCACATGGTATACAATAACAGAATGCACCCACAACCATTGAACATCACATTGAAGAATTGAACCAAACAGTTAAGTAAACACCACAACAAATCAACCAAATGTTAACTGAGCACCACATTGCATAATATAACATACTCCTAATAGAAGATCAGACAGTTAACCAAACCAAGCATGCTTAAGAACTAGGAAATATAGCAATTTTATTTGTTTCTTATGCATTTAGTACAGCCAAATTTGATTTACTTCTCACATGGTATACAATAACAGAATGCACCCACAACTATTGAACATCTCATTGCAGAATTGAACCAAACAGTTAACTAAACACCACAACACAAATGAACGAAACGTTAATTAAGCACCACATTCCACAATGTATAACCAAACCAAGCATGCTTGACAACTTGGAAATATAGCAATTGTATTTGTTTCTCATGTATTTTGTAAAGATAAATTCGATTTATTTCTCACATGGAAGACAATACAAAATTGCAGCATGAAGAATTGAACATCACATTTGCAGAATTGAACCAAACAGTTAACTGAAGATGACAACTAATTAACCAAACAGTTAATAAGTGAGCACCACATTTCACGACATATAGAACATATACACTAGAGCAACAGATTGCATGATAAAATTAGATAGCACAATTCACTAGAATTTGTTAAGGAAGGGCAGGAGCAGCACACGCAACGGGTAAACCGAGCATGCTTAACCGGTGTAGCTAGCAAATGGCAAGGTAATCCTCCAACATCTGGGGGTCGGCACAAATGGCAGCCATCGCGACCTCATTCGCATGTGCGGCCGCGATTTGCTTCTCTGCTACCAAATGCTCCTTGATATCTTGGCTATACTGCGAGCACCATGACTTAGGGCGGCGCTTGTTTGGTGGAGGGATCGGTGATTTGGGCGGAAAGTGTCGCATCGGCGGTCGGGGCATGTGGGATGTGGAAGGAGGAGGAGGACGGGGGGTCGGGTGTGGATTACCTGCCTGGATAGACGAGGCCAAGCAGCGTGAAGGAGGGTCGCCCGCAAGGAGGCAGCGCTACAAGCAAGGAGTGAAGGTTCCGACTTGGAAAGGAAAGAGTAAACAGGGGAAATGTGTTTGGTAAGGGGGAGGGGGCGGGGAGGTAGATATTTCCGCGGAAGCCGCAAATTAGGAATCGCTTCAGTGAAAAAACTGGCATGCAAAGTGTCATCAGACACGATCCCTTATTCAGAACTGTGTACGATATGTGAACATCACAAATGATTCAGATAGCTTAACCTGTGTGTGATGAGTTTGAACATCAAAAATTTTGGTTCAAATTTCCATGGTTACAGTGGTCATCCACATCATCGCATAATTTGGTACACAAAGGAGACTACAACACACCCACACTTCTTAATCGAGCAAGTTCAGCAATTAAACAAAGCTAGCTGACCCAAACATTACTCTAAGAAATTAAAGATCGGCGCTCTTAATTAAACAAAACAAAGAGTACTACTACGGCTGGTGCTCGTCGATCTCCGTCGTCGCCTCCATGTCCAGCTCGCGCCCGACGGTATGAAACTTGGCATGCTATCATGGAGCGACATCAACATGACATGGTAAAAAAATTATCCCATTTGGGACAGGTTTGGGTATAAGCTTCTCATAAACCAGAGCTTCTCACAAGAATTGTGATGGTTTCAGTAGGGAACGTTTCACTTTTGTGGACGAAACTATATCCATTGCCTCTTCTCGATTTCAAATTTTTTTCCTAGTGCCAACATAGAACAACGGGAGTGTTGTGTTAATTTTTGGGATATTTGGGGGTTCGTTTGGACATTTCATGCATTAATTGAGTTTTTAGTGCATTTATGTGCATAATTAAATTTGAACTACATGCACATGCTCTAATGCATATAAATTGGTTGAAAATTCAAATATGTGTCCTTGGTTGCGTGCTTAGGTCCCATGCAAGAAATGGGAATGAATGTCAAGCACCCTGCCATCGTCACTCGCCCGCAAACATTGAGATACCTGGTTTTTAAATTCTAGTAAATCCAAAGCTCGTCTGGAATTCATGAAACTTGGCATGCTATCATGGAGCGGCATCAACATGTCGTGGTAAATTTTTTGTCCCATTTGGGGTAGGTTTTGGGCTATGCTTCTTACAGACCAGAGCTTCTCACAACAAGCATGATGGTTTCGGTAGGGAACGTCCCACCTTTGGGGACAAAACAATATCCACTGCCTCTTATTGCTTTCAAAAAAAAATTGTGTCAACATAGAACAACATGGGTGTTGTGTCAATTTTTGGGATTTTTCGGGGTTCGTTTGGACATTTTTATGCATTAACTGAGTTTTCAATGCATTTTATGTGCATAATTCAAATTTGAACAGCATGCACATGCTCGAGTGCATATGAGTTGGTTGAAAAATCAAATATGTGTCCTTGGGTGCATGCTTAGGTCACATGCAAGAAATGGGAATGAATTTCAAACACGAGGGCACCGTTGATTGCTAGCAAAACATTGAGAAACTTTATTTTAAATTTTAGTAAATCCAAAATTCATCTGAAATTCATGAAACTTGGCATGCTATCACGGAGCGACATCAAAATGGCGTGGTAAATTTTTTATCCATTTGGGGCAAGTTTGGGTATATGCTTCTCACAAACCAGATGTCAGGCCCAAGATGCGATTCTATCCCGATCACGTGACACTTACGTGACTGGGACACAACCGCATTTCGGGTGCTTAGCAAGATGGATATCATTACATCGTACCATTACATACATACATGGGGGATACAACAATTCATACAAGTCACATGAATACAACATCATCATCACAAGGCATCCAACTACGGATGCAAACATGAAAAGCACAGGACATCCATCTGCTATCCCAGGCTACTGACCCGGAATCTAACCCAAGACTGAAGAAGAAGAAGAAGAAGAAGAAAGAACTCCAACACAATGATCATCGCTCTCACGTCAAGACATCGGAAACCTGCACCTGCAACTGTTGTTGTAGTATCTGTGAGCCACGAGGACTCAGCAATCCCATAACCATGGGTAACAAGACTATCAAAGCTTAATAGGAAGGGAGAGGTAAAGTGGTGAGGTTGCAGCAGCGGCTAAGCAAAAGTATGGTGGCTAACTTACGAGTACAAGAATAAGATGAGCATATACGCAAACGGTCGCAACTAGTAGTGATCGCTAAAGATCCTGAACTACCTACGAGTCAAACATAACCCCACCGTGTTCTCTTCTCAAAGTGAAAAGAGACAGTCATGGTTACTCACACAGTTGTGTGTTTTACTTCGGATCCTCTGTCAAGTTTTCTACAACCGGACATTAACAAATTCCAATCTGCCACATAACCGCGAGCACGGCTATAATGCCCAGGATGGGACTATACCTCCTACGTGTCGAGGCACGACTTAAAGGTATAAGCCCATTCTGGAATGATCTCAAGTTTGGTATCTTTGCACGACTCATGTAAAAATAGGGATGAAATTGCAAAAGGATAGTTGGCTTACACTCGCCACGTCACACAATACATTACATAAGCAAAACATCATTCAAAACATCACAACCCGACTACGGGCGAAGATCCAAAGAAAGATACCAAAAACATAAAGCCATATGTCCGAAACGCCCCTAGTAGAAACCACTACTGATCGTCGAAAACGTCACAAGCATACGGCCACGCTCTTCATGGAACTCCTAGAAGTTCTGACCCATCTCCTGCGTCAATCTCGGCTGAACCTGCATCTGGTGTTGTAGTATCTGTGAGCCACGAGGACTCAGCAATCCCATAACCATGGGTATCAAGACTAGCAAAGCTTTATGGGCAGGAAGAGGTAAAGTGGTGAGGTTGCAGCAGCGGCTAAGCAATATATGGTGGCTAACTTACGAGTACAAGAATAAGATGAGCATCTACGCAAACGGTCGCAAACTAGTAGTGACCGCTAAAGATCCTGAACTACCTACGAGTCAAACATAACCCCACCGTGTTCTCTTCTCAAAGTGAAAAGAGACAGTCACGGTTACTCACACAGTTGTGTGTTTTACTTCGGATCCTCTGTCAAGTTTTCTACAACCGGACATTAACAAATTCCAATCTACCACATAACCGCGGGCACGGCTTTCAAAAGATCATAACCCTGCAGGGGTGTCCCAACTTAGCCCATCACAAGCTCTCACGATCAGCTGAAGTGATAAATATAATATCATCACCCCTTATCTTAGGGAAATCCGAACAGGCTCGGCATCCTGGTGCACAAGACATTTCGACAATGGTAAAACAAGTCCAGCAAGACCTCCCGGCGTGCCGACACCCTGATGGTAGCCGCACGCATCTCGTCTCAGGCCACGTCCGGATGAGCACTACGTACAGCAACCGAAGACCCCAGATAACTGGGTGGCACCGCAAGTGGCTCTAGTTTGGGACCAACACCATCAGCACTGGCCCCCCCTGTTATGTAGAATTAAGAACCCGGGGACATGACCCCCTATGCAATTAATTAATTAAGTTTTTATTATGAGGCAAATTAAAACCAATGTTGGGCCTTGCTGGAGGAGTTTTGTTCAAAGTTGAACTGTCAAGGGGTCCCCATATACCCAACCGTGTAAGGAACGCAAAATCAAGGAACATAATGCCGGTTTATTGGCGCCTAAGGTGGCATGAGTGAAACAAAACACCGAGCAAAAGGCCAAGCCTTCCACCCATGCCCAGTATATAGGTGTGTTATTATATATATAACATATTGTGATATTCCAACAACAAGTTCCCTCCTGGAACGATCTTCATCTTCACCTGCAACTATCAACGCTATAAGAGGGGCTGAGCAAGCGGGTAACATAGCCAAACAATGGTTTTTGCTAGGAAGGTGTCAAAGGTTAGGGGTTTCATGGCAACAAGGAGAGGGGCTGACAATAAGATGGGTAGCGCGACATATAACGATAGCATCGAGACACTATGCATGGCAATAATAGTAAAGGTATCCAAGGGTATGGTCATCTTGCCTGAGATCCCGCAAGGAAGAAGAACGGATCCATGAAGAAGACGGAGAAGAAGCCTTGAAGAAGAACCACGGGTGGATGAACGAATCCTCACGAACACAACGAAACAAGTGCTAACGAGAAGAAGCAAGCAACACGGTAAACACACAACACGAGATACGACAATATGCTCACCCAAGTATGATGCAAGACAGTTCTACATAGGATGCACTTCAAGTCTATACATGAAGCAAAATATGGCAAGGTAGGAAGCACAGAAAACAACACAAGTCTAAATGATGCAATACATGGCAAGGTATGAAGCATGACAAGTCTATACAGGAAGCATTACATGGCAAGGTAGGAAGCACAGAAAAACAACACAAGTTTATATATGATGCAATACATGGCAAGGTATGATGCATGACAAGTCTATACAGGAAGCAATACAGGGCAAGGTAGGAAGCATAGAAAAACAACACAAGTCTATATGATGCAATACATGGCAAGGTATGATGCAACACATGGCAACAAGTTTAAATGAGGCCGGAAACTACAACAACAATTCCGAAAAATCCCCATATGCATGTTTAGCAATTTTAGGCAAACAACAATTCACACATTTTAATGTTGTTAACATGATGCGGATGACATATGCAAGTTTTATGCAATTTTTAGTTAAAAGTTAACATGAACATGATAAGAAGTATTTGTCACCGTGGTGGAAAGAAAGGGGCCACGGCGGCGAAAACGGATATGATGCCACGACAACGTTCCGATGATCCGACACTCGTCGAGATGCCGGTGCAAAAGCAAGGTAGCGTGAGCGAGTCGAACAAGATGAAAGGTGGGGTGATCCCGTCACCGGGTTCCCACGGGTCGCCACCAAGGCGAACGAGGGCAAACGGACACGATGCAAATATCCGATTCATCTCATACAACACATGCAGTCCACGGGTCATCGTCACGGGGTTATACCTTCGGAACGTTCGTTTTGGGGCGGTTCGAGGTCGTAGAGGAAGTAGTGGTACTCGCGGGTCGTGGTACACGTTTTGTAGCCGTTCACGTTTCCGAAGATGTTCGGGGTCGACGGTAGAGGTACTTGGCGAATCGAACGTCTTCGGGGCGACGGTAGTGGTACACGGTTCTTCGACGACGGTCGTCGTACACGTTCCGTAGATGTTCCTGTTTCCGTAGAGGTACTTGTCGCGGCATCGGACGTAGTGGTACTTGACGCGTCACATCATGTAGTCGTACACGGGGTCGAAGATGAACTTGATCCGATACCTTCGGGCGTCATGGTACTTGGTATCTTGGCGAAAAAAATAATGAAGATGGCCTTGGACAGAGACATGGCAGCAACAATAGGTTGCGCACGGCAGAGTAGCTGCGGCCTTGGTTCCCGCGGCGGAGCTCCTGAGGCGACAGTTGAAGTAGCAAGGGGAGGCATGGCAGGGAGGCGACGCGGCTTGGGAAGACGGCGCGACGGAGCAGCTCCAGCGGCTTCGGGCGATGGGGATGGCGCGAGGCTGCGGCAAGGAGGAGGAGGGCTCGGCTCGTCCTCGATGAGCAGGACGACCGCGACGGACTTGGCGGCAGCGATGAGGAACTCGGAGCGCTGCGGAGCTCCTGGTGGTCGCCGGCACTAGGCGTCGAGGCCACCGGAAAGAGGAGGCGCGGCCGTGGTGAGTCGATGGCACGAAGGACGGCGGGGAAAGGGAGGAGCAGGTGGCACGGTGGCGCTCGCCGGCGCTTGGGACGGCCCTGGCACGAGGTGCTGGTGGACTGGCCTCGGCGATGTAGGCGAACGGCGCGCGGGGACGAGAGGGCCACGCACGGGATGTATTGCGCGAGGGAGAGAGGGTCGGGGGAGATCAAAGAGAAGGGGAGCACGGGGTCGGGGAAGAGGTAGCGTGCGGCGCGCTGGGAGGGAGAGGTGCGGCGCGCTGGGAGGAAGCGAGGGACGAGGCTCGGTCGCCTAGGGTTACGAGGGGAGAGGGAGGCTGGGCCTTGAGGCCTTGCCAGATGGGCCGAGGGGGGAGGAGGTTGGGCCAGCTGCGGCTGGGAGGCCCAGATGGCCCCAGTTCGACTGGCTCCTTTTCCCTTTTTCTTAAAAAAAGAAGGTTCAAACACCATGATGAAGAAAAGGAAAAAGGACAGGGTGTTACAGGAAGAATGTGAAGGAAGTAAAAATATACTTAAACTCCTAGAATTATGCACAATTTTAATAAACTAGTTTGGACATTTTTAAGGATATAAAAACTAATTCAAGTTTGAATTAAATTCAAACTTGAGCCATTTTTGAACCCAACCAAAATAAGTCCAAAGGAACTGAAAATTGGCAAGGATGTTGAAGGCATGGTTGAGAATTGATAAGAAAAGAATGAACATTAAATTGGTGCAGGAAAAAGAATGCCACAATTTAAATAGACTAACGAGGAAGGAGAATGCCACATTTTTAAGAAATTTCGAAAGATCATAACCCTGCAGGGGTGTCCCAACTTAGCCCATCTCAAGCTCTCACGATCAGCTGAAGTAATAATAATTATTACCCCTTATCTTAGGGAAATCCGATCAGGCTCGGTATCCCGGTGCACAAGACATTTCGACAATGGTAAAACAAGTCCAGCAAGACCTCACGGTGTGTCGACACCCTGATAGTAGCCGCGCGTATCTCGTCTCAGGCCACGACCGGATGGGCGATGCTACAGGTAAAACCAGCCCTCGGGTTCCCCCAAGGTGGCCCTGCAGGACCCCCGTTTGGGACCAACACCATCAGCACTGGCCCCCCTGCTATGTAGAAAAGAGTACCCGAGGGCGCAACCCCCTATGCAAATTTAATTATTTAATTAAGTTGTTATTATGAAGCAAATTAAAACCAATGTTGGGCCTTGCTGGAGGAGTTTTATTCAAAGACGAAGTGTCAAGGGGTCCCCATATACCCAACCGTGTAAGGAACGCAAAATCAAGGAACATAATGCCGGTTTATCGGTGCCTAAGGTGGCATGAGTGGAACAAAAGACCGAGCAAAAGGCCAAGCCTTCCACCCATGCCCAGTATATAGGTGTGTTAATAAATATAAGACATATTGTGATATTCCCAAAGCATCAAGTTGCAACATGGAACAATCTTCATCTTAACCTACAACTAACAACGCTATAAGAGGGGCTGAGCAAGCGGGTAACATAGCCAAACAATGGTTTGCTAGGAAGGTGTCAAAGGTTAGAGGTTTCATGGCAACAAGGAGAGGCTGACATAAAAATGGGTAGCGCGACATATAACGATAGCATCGAGACAACTAAGCAAAGTCAATGATAGTAAAGGTATCCAAGGTGATGGTCATCTTGCCTGAGATCCCGCAAGGAAGAAGAACGGATACGTGAAGAAGACGAAGAAGAAGCCTCGAAGACGAACCACGGGTAGACGAACGAATCCTCACGATCACAACAGAACAAGCACTAACGAGAAGAAGCAAGCAATACGGTAAACACACAACACAAGAACATGACAATATGCTCAAGCAAGTATGATGCAAGACAAGTCTATATATGATGCAATACATGGCAAGGTAGGAAGCATAGAAAAACAACACAAGAACATGACAATATGCTCAAGCAAGTATGATGCAAGACAAGTCTATATATGATGCAATACATGGCAAGGTAGGAAGCACAGAAAAACAACACAAGTCAACAAGTTTAAATGAGGCCGGAAACTACATATAACAAATCCGGTAAGCCCTCATATGCATAGTTTGAAATTAGTCTAGATCTGAACAAACCTTAAGTTAAAGTTGTTAAACATCAAGTTAACATGCACCATGATGATCTACACGAAATTCTAGTCAAGTTTCATATAAAGTTTTTTTAATTCAGAGCTATGGCCTAGATGATATGAGCAAAACAAGGCAAGCAAGGCAACAGTGCAAGATGCACCCAAACATCAAGCAAACACACTCCAAACATGGAAACAACATGATATTATGATTCTACATGCAAAATCACACAAGTTTCATATAGGGCACACTCAAAACGGAGCAACGGGCTAAAAGGTACACATGAAACAAGATATAACAACAAGCTGAAGTTAACAGCCACATAGCAACTTTGGAGCAAGGTAAAAATAAGCTACATCACCCAAACATGATAACAAGAATCATGGATGTGAAGTAGACATCATCCTTAACAAGCATGAACTTAGAACACACCCAAAAGATTGCTGGAACACATTTAAACAAGCATGGCAAATTGCAATAAAATTATCCAGACTTAGCCAAAAGCTGGGAAGGCAAAAACATCATCACGATGCTGCCTTCGGAGGCACAAAACAACATGCATATCAGCTCAACTAAGCATATAAAGAGCATGGACATGTATTAGACATATCCTATAGCAAACAACTCCATTGGAGCATCTTCATAGGAGACATGGATCAATAGCAACAAGCTACACCAAATTGATCATGCTGTTAAAAGCCTGACAGTTATAATTTATAGCAACTTGAGAGCAAGAAATAAATAAGCTACAGCAGGTCATATGAGCAAGTAAGGGTATGAATGGATAGACAATAACATGGACAACAAGACATGATCATTGGCCACTCCAAAACAAGCATGGATTTGAGTGGGGCATCAAGCAAACATAGCATAAGGTTAAGACAGATTCCAGACTTAGCAGAATTTTCACAAAGTATAAAACAGTTATGTTGGCATGGCATGTTTACAAGCATGTTTAAGTCAACACAAGGCATATCATGGAAAGTTAATTGCACCACATCAAAGACCATAATATTGTGCTTCTAAAACATCTAAACATGTGGCAAAAAGACAAACACATCAATAGCAATGGGCAAGTGAAATCAGCACCTCAAATATGTTTCAGCTCTTAACAGTCAAATGCACTTTTGCAACAGAGATTAACATGGCAATATGGACTCAAACAAGCATGCTACAGCAACCATCATGCAGTACACTTCATAATGAACATTTTGACATATCATATGCATCATTTGGATAAACATGCACCAAGTTATCATATCTCAAACATGGCAACAAAATAACAAGTAGCAACAGTTTATAACAAGTAGCACTCTTGCAACAGAGATTAGAGCATCTAGATGAAGTCAAACAAGCATGGCACAATGGAACAAAGTGTAGAGCATATCACCACGATCATTTTGACATATCATTCACTCAATTTGGATCACCACACAAAAAGTTATCACTATGCAAACATGCACATATAATAAGCATCTCTAGGGACTTAGTCATTTTTAGCAGAATACAGAGAGGGCGAAAGCATCTATATTACGCACAGGGCGAGGGAAAGGGGTGCTCACCACTGGGCTGAGGCCCAGGCCAGAAGAGGTCAGGGGGGTGGGCCGGCCCATCAGCTGGGCGAGGCAGGCCAGCGGTGGTGATGGTGCTGGGCTGGATTGGAGGTGAGGTGGGCCGAGCGTTACGCGGGGGCGCGGTCGGACTCCTCCTCCGCCCGACGGGAAGCAGCGGCGGTGTCGGTCGAACCGTGCCGCGGCGGCGGCGATGCCGTCGGGGAAGGCTGGCGGCGAGTGCGGCGGGGTGGATCCGGGCGTGAGGCCCCCGGATCCGGCGACGGCGGGGCCGGGCGGCGAAGCTGGCGGCGGCGAGCGGAATGGCAGAGGCGGCGGGGAGCGCTGCCGGCGGCGAGGATCTCCGGCGAGCAGGCGGCGGCGTTCCGATGTGGTAGGCCGGCGCGGCGAGGGGAGCGCCCGGGGAGGCTCGGGCGAACGACGGCGGCGATGCGGACCCGCGCGGGCCCCGGATGGGCTCCGCGGGCCGGCGGCGGCGGGGAGGAGAGAGAAGGCCGGCGGGTGACGTGGCGACGCGCTATTGGCTGTAAGGGCGGCTGGACATGTCCGGCGGCGGAGATGGACATGTCCAGCGCGCGGTGAGAAGAGGGTTAGGGTTTCATCTGCGAAATAAAACGGGGGAGACACATATATATAGGTAGAGGGAGCTAGGAGTGTCCAAATGAGGAGCGGTTCACGGCCACGCGATCGTGATCGAACGGCCAAGAGCATGGAGGGGTTATAATGGGCTTGGTCGGCTGTGTGAAAGGGGTGCTGGGCCAAAAGGGAAAAGGCTTCCGGCGGTTAACACGGTTAAATGTTGGGCTATCAAACGAGCTCCGAATGCGACGAAACTTGACAGGCGGTCTACCTATGCTATAATAAGACCACACGCCAAGTTTCAACCCATTTCGAGAATGCTTTCCGGTCACTCACAAAATAAATATTCGGAGGCGCCGCGGGCGCGTGCAAGTGTGTCTGGGCTCAGAACGGACAACGGAGAGGATGATGGGACTCGGACGGATGCAAGTTGAAAACATGATGATGCAACACACAAGATGACATGGCAAAATGCAACACGCAAGCATATGACATGGCAACGGCAACGAATAACTGGCTGACACCTAGCGCACCGGTCTCGGGGTGTCACAACACTCCCCTACTAACAAGAGATCTGGTACCGAGATCTTAGGAACGAGACGGAAGGGAAAAAGGAAGAACAAGGTTCTTCGAGGGCAACACAGTGAAAGAAAAGAACCTTGAGAGGATGAACAACTTCGAAAGAAAGAATATAATGGAGATGAACGAGAAAGAGAAGCTCCATTACAAAAGAGGAACAAGGAACACATGAGAACCAATGAGGTTGAAGGATATGAAGCAAGAGTTGAAGGAACTAGAGGAATGAATTCGAAAACACTCCGGTTAATAAGAGATAGAAAGGAATCTGAACAAAAGAATTCGGGGTAGCACTCCGGCTGAAACTGAAAGAAATAGCACACTGGTTGACATGAGTGGAATGGAACAAGAACTTGAAAAGATGGAACGATCCATGACGAGATGAACAAGAAAATTTAGCTAGCACTCCGGTTGAATATGAATTGAAAGAATAATAACTTGAGAAATGGAATAATATTTAACGCGAGGAACAACACAATGCCTCCGGAAAGAATTGAAAGGATGGAATGAAAGGAACGGAAAGAAGAAGACGACCTCGAGCACGAATGAATTCAAAGCATCCTTGCGAAGAAAGGATGAACGGAGTTGTTGAAAAATCAACAACGAAAAGAATAAGCTTGTTGTGGACTTATTTAAACATCCCAAGACTTGAGGTGAATTATGCCGCAACCAAAAGAATGAATAGACGAGAATGAAGACATGCAAAACTCCATTTCGAAGAATACGGAGAATTATTTGCACTCGAGAGGCAAAAGAATAAGAATGCTTGAGCTGCTCCAGAAGAATTAGATGAATGATTGACGAATGATTTGAATTGCGATGAACCTCCACGAAGAACTCCGGTAATGAAAGGATGATGAATATAGAAATAACGGATGAAAATAATAAGATTAAAGCCTTGCGATGATTTAGAAAAGGACCTCCGACGAGATAACCGAGAAAAACTTTGAACTCCGGGAGAAAAAAGATTAAAGCACTTGGAACTAGAATTTATTCATCGCGAATAAACTCTGAAGGGAAGGATTAAATCAACTTGATGAAAAGAATAAGAATTATGTTATGCTTATCCTCCACCAGTTAAATTGATGAGAAGCAATGGACTTGCATATCACTTATTCGCGTTGAAAAATGAATAAAGAGGGATATAACGCGAACTTGCGACAATCTTCATGGAACACCGGTAGGATTGGAATGAACGAATGAATTGATATGATAACACCGGAAATAATTGTTGATGCGAACCACCGTAAAGAATTAAGCCGGGTGAAGAAAATGAACGGACCACCGGGAAGAATTAAAATTGAGTGATGAAAAAGAACAAACCACCGTAATAATTGAAATTGAACGAAGAAAAAAGAATAATCGCCGGGAAGAATAAAGCACCTGAGGAAATTAGATACAAGAGAACGAAGAGATCGCAAACTGATTAAAGAATACTTGAACGAAGCACGGGACGAATGTGAGACGAACGAAGAGGCATCAATGAAGAATATTTGGAGGGCGAAGTTGAAAACTGAGAACGAATAAATCTTCTGAAATGATGGCCTTCGGAGGAGCACAATGAGAAAGAATTCATGAGATAATCCGGAAGAATGAAAGAAGAAAGGTTGAACCAACAATGAAAAGAATTGAAAGCGATCTTGGAGAAGGCTTGCGGAATCCATACTTACGTCACACTTGAAAAGAATATAGGAACACCCCGGGAAAACAAAAGAGTTAGGTAAGATCCTGGGAAAGACCTGTGGGTTATGATCCCAGCAAAGAGAAAACACCGTTGAAAATGATTGTTTGAATAAGAAATGATGCACCGGAATGATTCAACGATTCGAATGAGGTGACGACCTCGAATTAATTAGAACATAGACGAATCTCCTGGAATGTCTTCGGAACTCCGGAATAATTAAATGGCGAGAGATCAACGAGCAAGAGGAAACAATTGAGCCGATGAAAGAATAAGAACAACACCGGAAAACTTGAATTGAAATCCACCGGAAAAGAAGACGAGATGAAGAATGTCGAACGAGAGGAGAATTCATCGAAGAAGGAAAAATATGAAGGATGACGAACTAGACGAGAATCACCAGTTGAAATTATTGAGGAAAAGAAGCAAAGGATTCACACGAGTAGGATGGATACTCGATTAAGGACTCTGGCTCCGAGAAAAAAAAGGGTGGGCGGGTGGGAAAAAAACACTTCGGAAGGTGAAACAACACCAGTTGAAAGAACTGAGGTCGCACTTGCAAAGAAGAAGAGGGTCGAAAACACTTGACGAGAGATGCACCAGATGAAAGAACTGACAACGCAACGAACGAAAACTAACCACGATCCAAAAAAAATTGAAGGGGAAGAGGAGTAATTCAAAACACCTACGTCAAGATTCCTCACCAGAGCGACGAAGGGACTGAGGAGTAAAAAGAATTCCTACTCTCCGATATAACTAGATTCCGAAAAAGTTTTCTGCTAGACTCAACAACGGCCAGACTACGATCAATCAAGGGGGCTCCTATGGTCGGTCGAGGCTCTGATACCAACTTGTCATGCCCAAGATGTGATTCTATCCCGATCACGTGACACTTACGTGATTGGGACACAACCGCATTTCGGGCGCTTAGCAAGATGGATATCATTACATCGTACCATTACATACATACATGGGGGATACAACAATTCATACAAGTCAAATGAATACAACATCATCATCACAAGGCATCCGACTATGGATGCAAACATGAAAAGCACAAGACATCCATCTGCTATCCCAGGCTGCCGACCCGGAACCTAACCCAAGACTGAAGAAGAAGAAGAAGAAGAAGAAAGAACTCCAACACAACGATCATCGCTCTCACGTCAAGACATCGGAAACCTGCACCTGCAACTGCTGTTGTAGTATCTGTGGGCCATGAGGACTCAGCAATCCCATAACCATGGGTAACAAGACTATCAAAGCTTAATAGGAAGGGAGAGGTAAAGTGGTGAGGTTGCAGCAGCCGCTAAGCAAAAGTATGGTGGCTAACTTACGAGTACAAGAATAAGATGAGCATATATGCAAACGGTCGCAACTAGTAGTGATCGCTAAAGATCCTGAACTACCTACGAGTCAAACATAACCCCACGGTGTTCTCTCCTCAAAGTGAAAAGAGACAGTCACGGTTACTCACACAGTTGTGTGTTTTACTTCGGATCCTCTATCAAGTTTTCTACAACCGGACATTAACAAATTCCAATCTGCCACATAACCGTGGGCACGACTTTCGAAAGATCATAACCCTGCAGGGGTGTCCCAACTTAGCCCATCACAAGCTCTCACGATCAGCTGAAGTAATAATAATTATTACCCCTTATCTTAGGGAAATCCGATCAGGCTCGGTATCCGGGTGCATAAGACATTTCGACAATGGTAAAACAAGTCATGCAAGACCTCCCGGTGTGTCGACACCCTGATAGTAGCCGCGCGTATCTCGTCTCAGGCCACGACCGGATGGGCGATGCTACAGGTAAAACCAGCCCTCGGGTTCCCCCAAGGTGGCCCTGCAGGACCCTCGTTTGGGACCAACACCATCAGCACTGGCCCCCCCTTGCTATGTAGAAAAGAGTACCCGAGGGCGCGACCCCCTATGCAAATTTAATTATTTAATTAAGTTGTTATTATGAAGCAAATTAAAACCAATGTTGGGCCTTGCTGGAGGAGTTTTATTCAAAGACGAAGTGTCAAGGGGTCCCCATATACCCAACCATGTAAGGAACGCAAAATCAAGGAACATAATGCCGGTTTATCGGCGCCTAAGGTGGCATGAGTGAAACAAAACACCGAGCAAAAGGCCAAGCCTTCCACCCATGCCCAGTATATAGGTGTGTTAATAAATATAAAACATATTGTGATATTCTGTGATGGCCTGGATTATTAGGGATGATAGACTACTCATATCTATAAGGAATTCCTTCTTTTCCGGGAGCCCATTCGGATAGAACTCCAAAGTTAAGCGTGCTCAGCTTGGAGTAGTTTCAGGATGGGTGACCGACCGGGAAGTTGCTCCCGGGTGCGCACGAGTGAGGACAAAGTGCGCAGAAAAGACTAGTATTGATATGTGGGGCCAGTCTAGATCCCGCCAGGAGTAACGACCACCGGCGGGTGTGTCCGGGGCGTTACATATTCCCAAAGCATCAAGTTCCAACATGGAACAATCTTCATCTTCACCTGCAACTAACAACGCTATAAGAGGGGCTGAGCAAGCGGGTAACATAACCAAACAATGGTTTGCTAGGAAGGTGTCAAAGGTTAGAGGTTTCATGGCAACAAGGAGAGGCTGGCATAAAAATGGGTAGCGCGACATATAACGATAGCATCGAGATAACTAAGCAAAGTCAATGATAGTAAAGGTATCCAAGGTGATGGTCATCTTGCCTGAGATCCCGCAAGGAAGAAGAACGGATTCGTGAAGAAGACGAAGAAGAAGCCTCGAAGACGAACCACGGGTAGACGAACGAATCCTCGCGATCGCAACGGAACAAGCACTAACGAGAAGAAGCAAGCAATACGGTAAACACACAACACAAGAACATGACAATATGCTCAAGCAAGTATGATGCAAGACAAGTCTATATATGATGCAATACATGGCAAGGTAGGAAGCACAGAAAAACAACACAAGAACATGACAATATGCTCAAGCAAGTATGATGCAAGACAACTCTATATATGATGTAATACATGGCAAGGTAGGAAGCACAGAAAAACAACACAAGTCAACAAGTATAAATGAGGCCGGAAACTACATATAACAAATTTGGTAAGCCCTCATATGCATAGTTTGAAATTAGTCCAGATCTGAACAAACCTTAAGTTAAAGTTGCTAAGCAACAAGTTAACATGCACCATGATTATATACACTAAATTCTAGTCAAGTTTCATATAAAGTTTGTTTAATTCGGAGCTACGGCCTAGATGATATGAGCAAAATAAGACAAGCAAGGCAACGGTGCAAGATGCACCCAAACATCAAGCAAACACACTCCAAACAAGAAAACAACATGATATTATGATTCTACATGTAAAATCACACAAGTTTCATATAGAGCACACTCAAAACGGAGCAACGGGCTAAAAGGTACACATGAAACAAGATATAACAACAAGCTGAAGTTAACAGCCACATAGCAACTTTGGAGCAAGGTAAAAATAAGCTACAGCACCCAAACATGATAACAAGAATCATGGATGTGAAGTAGACATCATCCTTAACAAGCATGAACTTAGAACACACCCAAAAGATTGCTGGAACAAATTTAAACAAGCATGGCAAGTTGCAATAAAATTATCCAGACTTAGCCAAAATCTGGGAAGGCAAAAACATCATCACGATGCTGCCTTCGGAGGCACAAAACAACATGCATATCAGCTCAACTAAGCATATAAAGAGCATGGACATGTATTAGACATATCCTACAGCAAACAACTCCATTGGAGCATCTTCATAGGAGGCATGGATCAATAGCAACAAGCTACACCAAATTGATCATGCTGTTAAAAGCCTGACAGTTATAATTTATAGCAACTTGAGAGCAAGAAATAAATAAGCTACAGCAGGTCATATGAGCAAGTAAGGGTATGAATGGATAGACAACAAGACATGATCATTGGCCACTCCAAAACAAGCATGGATTTGAGTGGGGCATCAAGCAAACATAGCATCAGGTTAAGACAGATTCCAGACTTAGCAGAATTTCCACTAAGTATAAAACAGTTATGTTGGCATGGCATGTTTACAAGCATGTTTAAGTCAACACAAGGCATATCATGGAAAGTTAATTCCACCACATCAAAGACCATAATATTGTGCTTCTAAAACATCTAAACATGTGGCAAAAAGACAAACACATCAATAGCAATGGGAAGTGAAATCAGCACCTCATAACAAGTTTCAGCTCTTAACAGTCAAATGCACTTTTGCAACAGAGATTAACATGGCAATATGGACTCAAACAAGCATGCTACAGCAACCATCATGCAGTACACTTCATAATGAACATTTTGACATATCATATGCATCATTTGGATAAACATGCACCAAGTTATCATATCTCAAACATGGCAACAAAATAACAAGTAGATGCAGTTTATAACAAGTAGCACTCTTGCAATAGAGATTAGAGCATCTAGATGAAGTCAAACAAGCATGGCACAATGGAACAAAGTGTAGAGCATATCACCACGATCATTTTGACATATCATTCACTCAATTTGGATCACCACACAAAAAGTTATCACTATGCAAACATGCTCATATAATAAGCATCTCTAGGGACTTAGTCATTTTTAGCAGAAAACAGAGAGGGCGAAAGCATCTATATTACGCACAGGGCGAGGGAAAGGGGTGCTCACCACTGGGCTGAGGCCCAGGCCAGAAGAGGTCACGGGGGTGGGCCGGACCGTCAGCTGGGCGAGGCAGGCCAGCGGTGGTGATGGTGCTGGGCCGGATTGGAGGCGAGGTGGGCCGAGGGTTACGCGGGGGCACGGTCGGGCTCCTCCTCCGCCAGACAGGAAGCGGCGGCGGCGTCGGTCGAACCGTGCCGCGGCGGCGGCGATGCCATCGGGGCGGCGAGTGCGGCGGGGTGGATCCGGGCGTGAGGCCCCCGGATCCGGCGACGGCGGGGCCGGGCGGCGAAACTGGCGGCGGCGAGCGGAATGGCAGAGGCGGCGGGGAGCGCTGCCGGCGGCGAGGATCTCCGGTGACCGGGCGGAGGCGTTCCGACGTGGGAGGCCGGCGCGGCGAGGGGGAGCGCTCGGGGAGGCTCGGGCGAACGACGGCGGCGATGCGGGCCCGTGCGGGCCCCGGATGGGCTCCGCGGGCCGGCGGCGGCGGGGAGGAGAGAGAAGGCCGGCGGGTGATGTGGCGGCGCACTATTGGCTGTAAGGGCGGCTGGACATGTCCGGCGGCGGAGATGGACATGTTCGGCGCGCGGTGGGAAGAAGGTTAGGGTTTCATGTGCGAAATAAAACGGGGTAGACACATATATATAGGTAGAGGGAGCTAGGAGTGTCCAAATGAGGAGCGGTTCGCGGCGACGCAATCGTGATCGAACGGCCAAGAGCATGGAGGGGTTAGAATGGGCTTGTTGGGCTGTGTGAAAGGGGTGCTGGGCCAAAAGGGAAAAGGCTTCCGGCGGTTAACACGGTTAACCGTTGGGCTATCAAACGAGCTCCGAATGCGACGAAACTTGACAAGCGGTCTACCTATGCTATAATAAGACCACACGCCAAGTTTCAACCCATTCCGAGAACGCTTTCCGGCCACTCACAAAATAAATATTCGGAGGCGCCACGGGCGCGTGCAAGTGTGTCTGGGCTCAGAACGGACAACGGCGAGGACGATGGGACTCGGACGGATGCACGTTGAAAACATGATGATGCAATACACAAGCTGACATGGCAAAATGCAACACGCAAGCAGATAACATGGCAACGGCAACGAATAACTGGCTGACACCTGGCGTACCGGTCTCTTGGTGTCACACCAGAGCTTCTCACAACAAGCATGATGGTTTCGGTAGGGAACGTCCCACCTTTGGGGATGAAACGATATCCATTGCCTCTTATTGCTTTCAAAAAAATTCTCGTCTCAACATAGAATAATAGGAGTGTTGTGTCTTTTGTGATTTTCCGGGGTTCGTTTGGACATTTTTATGCATTAACTGAGTTTTCAATGCATTTATGTGCATAATTCAAATTTGAACAACATGCACATGCTCTAGTGCATATAAATTTGTTGAAAAAATAAATATGTGTCCTTGGGTGCATGCTTAGGTCCCATGCAAGAAATGGGGATGAATTTCCAACACTAGGGCACCGTTTATTGCCGGCAAAACGTTGAGATACTTTATTTTTAAATTCTAGTAAATCCAAAACTCATCTGAAATTCATGAAACTTGGCATGCTATCATGGAGGGGCATCAACATGCCATGGTAAAAAAATTGTCCCATTTGGGGCAGGTTTGGGTATATGATTCTCACAAAGTAGAGCTTCTCACAACAAGCATGATGGTTTCGATAGGGAATGTCCCACATTTGGGGACGAAATGATATCCATTGCCTCTTATTGCTTTAAAAAAATTCTCGTGTCAACATAGAACAACACGAGTGTTGTGTCAATTTTTGTGATTTTTCGTGATTCGTTTGGACATTTTTATGCATTAACTGAGTTTTCAATGCATTTATGTGCATAATTCAAATTTGAACTACATGCACATGCTCCAGTGCATATAAATTGGTTGAAAAATCAAATATATGTCCTTGGGTGCATGCTTAGGTACCATGCAAGAAATGGGAATGAATTTCAAACACTAGGGCATCGTTGATTGTCGGCAAAACGTTGAGATACTTTATTTTTAAATTATAGTAAATCCAAAACTTATCTGAAATAGTTTTTTCTTTGGTTTAATACTGTATCTCGATCATATGAATATAAATTCGCAGTATGACTGAAGATATGGTTTGAGCGAACTTGCATTTTTATCTCTTAATGTACAAACTTATCAAACAATTTTATTTTCAAAAAAAGTCAATGGTTTTTAAATATAAAACACTCATCACAAATGTTTTAGTTTGAACACCCGTATGCTAACCAGGAGCTTCCCAAGGAAGCCAAGGGAAAATGTGCTGAGCAGGATTTTTGCGCCTCTTGATCACAAACGTTTTACATAGAACACATTATGCAAAGTGAGAGCAGGATTTGTGCATCTCTTCAACGCAAACGGTTCTTTTGGATGACCCGTGTGCCAACACTTACAAACAATTTGGTAAGATTTGCATCTGTCATATTGGGTATGTTGCCATTTGTCAAACTGGAAAGATTGACATTTGTTGATCTAGTAACATTGTCATTTTTCAACCTTGTACACTGCGATTTGTCAAAATATGAAGCTAAAAATCACTAGTAGTATCTAATTTTTGCAACTAAAATTCAGTAATTAAGCATAGATTTTGTTCATAGATTAAGCAGTCGTTCTTAATTTATACAAACAGTCCAACTCGATAGCTGAACCAACCAAACTTTTCTCCAATTGTTACCAACCACTTACTGAAATAGCCAATTCAACTATAAATAGTAGCTAATTTTAAGTACGTTGTACAGTTCCACCACATCTATAGTCAGATGAACTGAACAAAATAGCCCCTAAATATTACTACTACTACAGAGGGGCTTTGTACTACTTCCGGTTGCATCTCCTTGGCCGAGCGCGCTCAGTAAGAGGCGGAGGAGGAGGAGCCTACCGACGAGATGGACAACTGCAATACGGTGCATGCCGCTGCTACAGCTTCAGGGACGCTCACCTTGAACGCCCTCTGCCGCTCCAGACGACCCATCTCGAAGCGGTGGTTATCCTCGTAGATCTCCTATTTCCTCGCCTCTAAGGCGGCATGTGCCACGGCCACGGCGGTGGTAAGGCTCTTTGCATGCTCGACGAGGCGCTCCTCCTCCTCCCGCGGGAACTCGGTGTAGTGCGCAAGGTCGCTAACGCACGTGTGGGCATCCACCTCCGCCTCCCGCCTTCGGGCATCGGTGCCGGAGCGGGTGATGACCCCGGCGTCGACGGTGGGATGGCAGCCATGGCGGTTGACGATGGGCTGGCGGTCACGACCACCACCTCCTGCCTTCGGGTCGCGGTGGCGAAGCGGGTGATGACCATGGAGGCCGGCAGTGGGGTGCAGCCATGACGGCCACCTCCCGCCTTCAGGCCACGCCGATGGAGCGGGAGATGGACCTATCTTTCGACGGTGGTGTGGCGGCAACGGCGGCCGGCAACAGCGGCCGACGGGCAGCGGTGGCGGAGCGTGTGGTGTGTGTCCCGCGCATACCAACAAGGACACCATGTGCACTACACTACGCCGGGGACTGCGCCACCACCGCGGTGTAGCCTCCCATCTAGAGCTATCCTCTGATGCGGGCGGCGTGGCTGAGCGACGATGACGGACCAGTGCCATTGGCGATTGTGGGAGAAGCAGACGAGATAAGCTACGGGGAGGGAGGGGAAAATGCGACGCAGGACTCGCCGGTCGTGAGGGTTTATATAGCAGGCCGGTAAGCATTGGGATTATGGGGAATTTCATCGAGTCGGGCAAAAAGCTTGCACGGGAACCTCCGAGGTTGCGCGGGAACAGGCTCACCGACGGTTCATTGGCGTTACCATTTGGCCAAAAGAACTCCCGCGCGCGCTGCGCAAGCTTGCGTTGTAAGCTGTCTGCGGCAGCGAGGTGACAATACATCCGAGAGGAGGACAAAAGGCCACATACACATACGGTTAATAAAAAAACGTTTGTGATTTAATTACCTACTATACCCCGTCCTGGTTTATAAGTATGATTTAACTAATAAAATATGAATGCATGTCGCCAAGGATTATATAGTTGGATTCGTATTTGAACATAGTTTCCAATTATATAATTTTTATAATATGCATTAACATTTTGTTGGTTAAATTTGAGGGCAAAGTATGCCACATAATATAAAGGGGACTATAGAGTAGACTGAGGTAGTAGCACACGGCCGCTCTCTACGCATAGACGTAACTGTCGTCCGGCTTGTAGGCGACCATTTCCTGCGTTGTCAACTCCTCTATGCTTGTGGTTGCTTGTAGTTCAGGCGGCCGCGGCGCGCTCTGCTCGCGTCACGCCATGCCCGCTCTGTTCTCGCGTCCCTCCAGGTGCTCTGCCCTCGTCCCTCCACGCGTGCTGCCAGTGTTTGGGGCCGGCGCACGATCATGCATGTTTGTGTGCATGCGGTTGCGCCGGGTGCGGCGCGACAATGCAGTTACCAGCTGCAAAACTGCCATGCGGACGCGCAAAGAATCCAGGCCGCCCAGCCCCCATTGATTCGTGCAGCCATTTACCTTCATCTCTCCCGTCACATGACACAATAAGCATACCCACGATGACACATACATAGAGGACATCCAGTGGTTCCAATGGCGATCCACGTGGCTCCAATGGCGCTCCCAGCGGCCGACGACGACAACGGCGGGCAGATCACCACGCATCATGTAGTGGACACCCACGTGAGGGCGAAGGCCCTCTCGGTGGTGTACACGAACGATCCGGTCCCGATGGAGAGCTCCATCCAAACTATGGAGCAGTTCCTTGCTGAGGACAAGTACCAAGTGGTCGGCTTCGATCTCGAGTACACCATCGGTCGTGCCGGGCATGATCAGAAGGTTGTCGTCGCCCAGTTGTGCGTGCGACATGAAATCCTCGTCTACCACTACCACCTTTCCACAAGGCCTTGTGAGCATTTCTCCAGGTTTATCAACAGCTCCGACTACAGTTTCGCTACGGTGGACACCACAAACGATCTAAAAGTGCTCAAGGTTTCGTGCTTGAAATGCTCGAATCTTATCAACATCCAGCACCACTACAAGGTCTAGGGAGTGACAAAAACAAACTGAACTCCTTGGTTGACCTCGCCTCAGCCATCATCGACCCCTACTACATGAAGATGAAGAATGAGAGCAACAAGGACAAGAACGCTTGGCACAGTGTGTAGCATGAGAGACTGGATCAAGAACATGTCAAGTACGCGGCCAAGGACGCGTACACAAGCTATGAGATGTACAGGCGGATTGTTGACATGAGGAAGTGTCTACTTCCTACCCGAGACGAGGGATCGAGCCATGAAGAAGTGGCGGGAGCGTCACAAGAAGTAGATCACTAGACTATCATTTATCCTACTTTAGAATGCATGCAATTGTTTAGTGAGGTGTGTGCGAATGATCTGTATACTCACTTATGTAATTGGATGTTTATTTCAGTTATCTCTACTCTTATAAAAAACAGAGTTGGTGATGATGGTGTGCCTTCCATCCTGCAATATAGGCTGTCCAATCTATATCTGACGGATAGGAAGGAAACTACGACAATTTTGCAAAAAGCTACCCGCACTCCTACCCACATTTCCAGATAAGGCCTTCTCTCGTTCATCCTTATCTCTCACAAGATAAACTACTCATATAAATGCATCTTGATGTTTCGTGCAATGCACGGGCATCTTGATATACTAGTAAGATGCCCGTGCGTTGCACGAAACATCAAGATGCATTTATATGAGTAGTTTATCTTGTGAGAGATAAGGATGAACGAGAGAAGGCCTTATCTAGAAATGTGGGTAGGAGTGTGTATATATATATGTTATTATTCTGTAGACAAATAAATTCACACGGCTTATTAGCAGCAATCGTTTGGGTTATTATTGGTCTTCGCACACATTTCTGATTACAGACATGTTTGTCGCGTATCACACACATCTTGTTAAGTTGAACCATTTCCATTGTGTTGACTAATCACACACAGCTCATTCTAGTGACCCGTATGCTGTATATTGCACACATCTTCATCTGGCTGCCCGTTTCTTTTGTTCCTCCTCGTCACAAACAGTTAATTTAACTGAACCGTATTCCCTGCATCGCACACACAACTAAAATCTGAACCATGTTTGATGCATCCATCATTGCAAATGTTTTGCACCTTTTTTGACGGTTCTTTTACACCACCGTTTCCGATTATGGCATCACACACAGTTTCGTCGAAGGGTCTCTGATCGTAGTGTCGCATTGGGACCATCCTGCAGTAGTGGCACCTGAGAGAGGGGTCGAGTAGTATACCTTTATGTATGTGAAGAAGATGTGGAACATGTCACTTGCCTAACAGACTATAGACACGGTGATGCCGATAGGCTGCTCCGCATCAAAGGTTATCAATCCACTAGGAGAACCAAGCAACACTATGTAAACAATATCTGCACACAAGCAACAAATACTTGCAGCCCAATGCATAGAGAGGTTGTCAATCCCTCGGCGGTTACGAGAAAGATTAAAATACAAATAGAATAAATAAAATAAAATTGTAGCAAGGTATTTTTGGTTTCAATAGATGATAGAAGATAGATCCGGGGATCATAGGTTTCACTAGAGGCTTCTCTCAAGAAAATAGCATACGGGGGTAAACAAATTATTGTTGAGCAATTGATAGAAAAGAAAATAATTATGACATATATATCCAAAACATCCAAAACAGAATATATAATAGCATGGAACAATCAATAATTATAGATACGTTGGAGACGTATCAATTAACAATTTTATCGTTTGCATTACTGAATGCATCACACACGGTGCTTAGACGAAACTGTGTGGCAAAGGTTGTCCATCGCACACAGTTTTTATGAGGATGGCGTGTATGCAGTGGAGATTGATCGCACACGCAGTGAATCCTAGAAACGTTTCTGATCTCCACGTCTATCGCAGACGTTTCGCTTTTGCAAACCGTGTGTAGTGTAATCCCTAATTTAAAAAGCACATGTTCTGAATTTGAAAGTAGGCAATCACTTATTTCATATCCAACCATGTTTATTAAAAATATAGGTTCAACCACGAATGCATAATTCAATGCGCAAGTACATATATTGAAGAACTGCAGAAGCACCAAGTAAAGAATGATGAACCATAGTTGTACTAAAGATTATAAAGAGAGAGGCGAAAGAAATTTTGGTTGCTGGAGAAGGTGAAGCGGAATGCCCATATTGTGCCCTCCTCCGTGCGTAATGTGCGCACGACTCTAGGCTAACCCCTTGTGATGGCTGCCCGTCCATCCTTCACTATCTTCATTACGACTTCTCGATGCTCATTGTAGTTTGGATTAAATACTTTAACCATCATTCCGTGTCCACCAATCATGTACTTTGTGAGGTAATCTTGAGTGAACTGCTTCGGGAACCACTAGGAACGAAAAATATTCAGACATTGTTGTCTAACAACTCATTTTGGGCAATAAAAAGAGAAGGTTGCAGAGTTTGTAGTTACCATCCTACAGCTCACTGTTGTGTTGGATAGAGCATAAAAAAATAATTTGCTTGCCACCATTCATATATTTTTGCTAATAATCCTTATTAGTTTCCTCACTTGATGCTTGTCCATGAATATCTCATTGCCCCATATGCAAAAAGGGTCGATGTGTGGATCCTTGCCAAGAGCATATGTACGTACAAGCAACAAGTCAATATTAGATGCTACCAAGTGTCCAGTCCTGGATCTATATGCACTACACTATGGAACGACGGGGATAGTACAAGTCGAGGGATGAAGCTAACCTCGGCAGAAAATGGTGGCCACTCCCGTTGTTGTCCTGCATAAGTAGTGGAAAGTCATGATAAGTATAGCAACCTTAACATCAAACAAATATAGCAAAGGTAAACAACATCATCTCCAAATGATAGCTTGAATGTGTTGGTTTCAGCATGATGTTAAAACAGATATAAAATGGAAGGCAATGTTACCGACAGCAGGCTTAACAGCCATCAAATATTGCAATTCAAATTGGTATTGTTGAAACTGAATAGAACGTAGGTAATGCTTAAACATCACACTAGATAAATGTGTGAAACTGAAATAACGGGCATGTGTTAACTACACTAGGAATAACTGGAACCAAATATAGCCGTTCAAACTAGTATTGATTTAGTCGAGCGGCACAATTCTGACTTGCACATAATGAACAACACATTGTGAATGACTGAAATAAACAAGGCATAAATGACCAGTATAACAACCAAATATAGCCATTGAAAACTAGACAGAGTCTCACTGCAACCAACCTAATAAGCAAATACAGATAAACATGGCATATGTTTGAAAACTGGACAAATGCTCACTACAACCAACCTAACAAGCAGACAAAGATAAAGAAGGCATCTGCTTGATAACTAGACAAATGCTATAAAAAACAACCTAATACAGATAAACAAGGCATTTTCTTGGTAACTGGACAAATGCTAAAAAGCAACCTAACAACCAAATACAGATAAACAAGGCATTTGCTTGATAACTAGACAAATGCTCACCGCAACCAAACTAAGAACCAAATACATATAAACAAGGCATCTGCTCGATAACTGGAAAAATGCTCACTCCAACCAACCTAACAACCAAATACAGATAGACAAGGCATCTACTCACCATAAACAACCAAATATAGCCATTCGTGAAACTGAAGTGGACAATTCATACTTAAACATCACATAGCCCTATTAAACAATACATTTTTGCATAAGTGAAATAATTAAACACGGCACAGTCAAAGCACCGCACGGCAAATGCTACTACAACAAAGGGTATGGGTTGGCAAACTAGAAAAGGTAAGATTTGTTGATAGAATGTTGCCTCACATTTCACGGACGGGATCCTTCCAGTTGGAAGAGCAAAGACCCATGGTGCGCTCTCTGATGTCACAGATGGGTTGTTTCACCTTGGAAGAACCTTCGTGGGTGCCCTCCTCATGGTCGTGGTCATGGTCGATGAGATCTGACTTGGCAATTGAGGATCCCAAGCCACCGCCGTAGAACGTGTCCTTCAGAAATGACAAAATGGGCTCAATGGCGTATAAAGCTCGCAAATCCTTGACCGCTTGGCGGAGAAGATCAGCAGCAGGGCCGTCCAAGAGATCGACGGCAGTTGAACCAGAGGGGTTGGGGATGGACCACTTAACCTGTGACATGGCCCGCGTGAAGCCATCGCTGTGGACGAGTTTGATGTCGTAGCGAGCTTTCCTGAGACACAGTAATACGCTAGCCCGCTGACAAAAAGCCTTTGGCATGGCAACGTAGTCAACACCTTCACCGGCTTCTACGGCGACGTGTTGCTCCGGGATCGACAAGTTGGGGCGAACGGCGGCCACCTCGCCAACGTCCGCCGGAGAGGCCATGATAAACCTCTTCTTGGTCGAACGCTCGTCGGGCTCCCTGGGATACGTGGTCGAGCTTAGGCTGCGACATTCTGGAGCAGGGGATGTGGATCTGGCGGGGAGGGACACCGCAGGCCTCATCTAAAAACTCAGGGGATGGGGCCGACGGTATGGGAATCGCTGGGTAACCTGAACTTTATTATCTAAGCTAGGAGGAATGGGCAGACCAGCAGGGGTTGGCGGCGGTCGCGAGCTAGGGTTCGAGGGGGGAGGGGGCGGGGCGGGCACTATGGAGGGGGGGTTGGTGTTTGAGGATCCGCCACGGCTACTATTTTTTTTAGTAATGGTGGGTGGAGATGGTGGTTGACGAGGGAGGGCGACGGTTCAAATGCCTCGGCTACTGCAATTTTACTATAAGGTCGGTGCTGGAGGAGTGTGGGCGACGGTTAAAGTACGACGGCTACTAAAATTTGGGTAAAGGAATTGATGCAGGGCGGGAGTGCCAGAGTGCCCAAGATCGCGCACGGTCCAATAACGATATGTGTGTATGATAATAAGGAAAAATGGCACGAAACCGCCGATTTTTACAACGCTCAAGGTGGGTAGTTTGTTTTTATATTTCTAGCTAGCTGGTCTATCGCACACGGTTCGTCCTAATTTCCAAATAAACTTACCCACCTTTAGCTTGAACAGGTGGTGGTTTTACAGCACACTTGCATCGCACACGGTTAAGCCAGTGCCTCCACCCTTTGCTCGCGCTTGCGCGGTCGTGGTGATTTTACAGCGCACTTGCATCGCACACGGTTGAGCTAGTACCTCCACCTTTGCTCGCGCTTGCACATGCATGGTGATTCACAACGCACTTGTATCGCACACGGTTAAGATATTATAACCGTGTCTGTTGAGCATCATCAGAGTCTTTGCAGCAAATACTAACGTTAGAGAGGGTCAGAAGACAGCCACACCAGCATGTGGCCCAAATATATATGAGTGAAAAGGGTGGTCTGTGATGTTCAAAATTCCAATGCACAACTTTGACCGCTCGGGCCCATGGTTGGGCGTGTCGTCGAAGATCGATGAGAGGGGCGAGAAGTCAAGAACCACATCAAAGTGGCCAAATATATGTAGGCATATTGGGGATGTTTAAAACTTTAAATACACAATGCATAACTTTGGTGGCACCTGCCTCGCAAACCCGAAAGCACCTGTGAATATGAGAAATGGCAACGGCATGAGGTATGGTAATGAATCTCATTTAGAAAATGGAAAAGGTATATTTATATTATATTATAAATGTACCTTTGAAGTGTCGAACTCACGTTTGTCCTCAGCCGCAATCCTATTGATACGTCTCCAACGTATCTATAATTTTTTATTGTTCCATGCTATTATATATGATGTTTTGGATGTTTAATGGGCTTTATCATACACTTTTATATTATTTTTGGGACTAACCTATTGACCCAAAGGCCCAGTGCAGATTGCTGTTTTTTTTGCCTATTTCAGGGTTTCCCGGAAAAGGAATATCAAACGGAGTCCAAACGGAATGAAACCTTCGCGAGAGTTATTTTTGGAACGATATCAACACAGAAGACATGGAATACACGCGAGGGAACGAAGAAAGCGACCACGAGGGTCCAGGGCACACCCCCTCCTATAGGGCGCCCCCCCCCCACACCCTCGTGGGCCCCCTCTAGCTCCCTCAATGCCCTCCTTCCTCCTATATATACCCATATAACCTGAAAACATCGAGGCAACAGAGAAAATCCTAATTCCACCGCCGCAACCTTCTGTTCCCGTGAGATCCCATCTTGGGGCCTGTTCCGGAGCTCCGCCGGAGGGGGGATCTTCCACGGAGTGCTTCTACATCAACACCATCGCCTCACCATGAGTTGTGAGTAGTTTACCATAGACCTTCGGGTCCATAGTTAGTACCTAGATGGCTTCTTCTCTCTTTTTGGATCTCAATACCAAGTTCTCCTCGGTCTTCGAGGAGATCTATTCGATGTAATATTTTTGCGGTGTGTTTGTCGAGATCCGATGAATTGTGGGTTTATGATCAAGATTATTTATGAGAAATATTTGGTTCTTTTCTCAATTCTTTTATGTATGATTATAATATCCTTGCAAGTCTCTTCGAATTATCGGTTTGGTTTGGCCTACTAGATCTATAGTTCTTGCAATGGGAGAAGTGCTTGGCTTTGGGTTCAATGTTGCGGTGTCCTTTCCCAGTGATAGCAGGGGCAGCAAGGCATGTATTGTATTGTTGCCATCGAGGATAAAAAGATGGGGTTTATATCATATTGCTTGAGTTTATCCATCTACATCATGTCATCTTGCTTAAAGCATTACTCTGTTCTTATGAACTTAATACTCTAGATGCATGCTAGATAGCGGTCGATGTGTGGAGTAATAGTAGTAGATGCAGAATCATTTTGGTCTACTTGTCACGGACGTGATGCCTATATATAATGATCATGCCTAGATATTCTCATAATTATTTGCTTTTCTATCAATTGCTCGACAGTAATGTTCACCCACCGTCGAATTCTGCTATCATGAGAGAAGCCACTAGTGAAACCTATGGCCCCCGGGTCTATTCTCAACATATCAATCTACAATCTACTTTACTTTGTTGTTTTTACTTTCTGTTCGTATATCCAAAAAATACCAAAAATATCAAACTATCCTATCTATCATATCTCACTTTCGTAAGTGACCGTAAAGGGATTGACTACCCCTTATCGTGTTGGCTGCAAAGCTCTTATTTGTTTGTGCAGGTGCGAGGGACTCGCGCGTGGTCTCCTACTGGATTGATACCTTGGTTCTCAGAAACTGAGGGAAATACTTACGCTACTGTGCTGCATCACCCTTTCCTCTTCGAGGGAATACAACGCAAGCTCGAGAAGTAGCAAGAAGAATTTCCGGCGCCGTTGCCGGGGAGGCTTACGCAAAATTCATATACCAAGTAACTATCACAAACCCTTATCCTTCGCATTACATTTATTTTCCTCTCGTTTCCTCTCCCCCACTTCACCCTTGCCGTTTTATTTGCCCTTCTTTTTGTCGTGTGTTTACCGTTCGCTTGCTTCTTGTTTGCTTTGTGTGTTGGATTGCTTACTTGTCACTATGGCTTAGAACAATACCAAATTGTGTGACTTCTCCAATACCAACAATAATGATTTTATTAGCACTCTGATTGCTCCTATTACCGATGCTGAATCTTGTGAGATCAATGCTGCTCTGTTGAATCTTGTCATGAAAGATCAATTTTCTGGCCTTCCTAGTGAAGATGCCGCTACCCATCTGAACAACTTTGTTGATTTGTGTGATATGCAAAAGAAGAGGGATACGGATAATGATATTGTTAAATTGAAGCTATTTCCGTTTTCGCTTAGAGATCGTGCTAAAACTTGGTTTTCCTCTTTGCCTAGAAATAGTATTGATTCATGGAATAAGTGCAAAGATGCCTTTATCTCTAAGTATTTTCCTCCTGCTAAGATCATCTCCCTTAGGAACGATATTAGGAATTTTAAGCAACTAGATCATGAGCATGTTGCACAAGCTTGGGAGAGAATGAAATTAATGATATGTAAGTGCCCTACACATGGTTTGAACTTATGGATGATTATACAAAACTTTTATGCTGGCTTGAATTTTGCTTCTAGAAATCTTTTAGATTCGGCCGCAGGAGGCACTTTTATGGAAACTACATTAGGAGAAGCTACCAAACTCGTAGATAATATTATGGTTTATTATTCGCAATGGCACGCCGAAAGATCTACTAGTAAAAAAGTGCATGATATTGAAGAGATTAGTGTTTTGAGTGGAAAGATGGATGAACTTATGAAATTATTTGCTACTAAGAGTGCTTCTTCTGATCCTAATGATATGCCTTTATCCACGTTGATTGAAAATAATAATGAATCTTTGGATGTGAATTTTGTTGGTAGGAATAATTTTGGTAACAATGCTTATAGAGGAAATTTTAATCCTATGCCTTTTCCTAGTAATTCCTATAATAATTATGGTAATTCCTACAATAACTCTTATGAAAATTTTGGTAAGATGCCTTCTGAATTTGAAACTAGTGTTAAAGAGTTTATGAATTTGCAAAAGAATTTCAATGCTTTGCTTGAAGAAAAATTGCTTAAGATTGACGAGTTGGCTAGAAGCATGGATAGAATTACTCTTGATGTTGATTATTTGAAACTTAGATCTATTCCACCTAAGCATGATATCAATGAGTCTCGCAAAGCCATGATAATTTCCATTGATGAATGCAAAGAAAGAACCGCTAGGATGCGTGCTACAAAAGAAAGCTTTATGAAAGCGTGTTCTTCTAGTTATCATGAAAATAATGATGAAGATCTGAAAGTTATTGATGTGTCTCCTATTAGATCCTTGTTTTCTAGTATGAATCTTGATAAAGATGGGACTGGAGATGAGTCTACTTTAATTAAAAGGCGTCCCAATGATTCGGAGTTTTTAGGTCTTGATGCTAAAATTGTTAAAAGTGTGATTGAAGAGATTAAAACTTTGCAAAGTGATGAAGCCACTACTTTGGATTTCAAGGGATTCAATTATGATTATTTCTCTTTGATTGATTGTATTTCCTTGTTGCAATCCGTACTAAATTCTCCGCATGCTTATAGTCAAAATAAAGCTTTTACCAAACACATAGTTGATGCTTTGATGCAATCTTATGAAGAAAAACTTGAACTAGAAGTTTCTATCCCTAGAAAGCTTTATGATGAATGGGAACCTACTATTAAAATTAAAATTAAGGATCACGAATTCTTTGCTTTGTGTGATTTGGGTGCAAGTGTTTCCACTATCCCAAAAACTTTGTGTGACTTGTTAGGTTTCCATGAGCTTGATGATTGTTCTTTAAATTTGCATCTTGCGGATTCTACTATTAAGAAACTTATGGGAAGGATTAATGATGTTCTTATTGTTGCCAATAGGAATTATGTTCCTGTAGATTTCATTGTTCTTGATATAGATTGCAATCCTTCATGTCCTATTATTCTTGGTAGACCTTTCCTTAGAACGATTGGTGCAATTATTGATATGAAGGAAGGAAATATTTGATTCCAATTTCCATTAAGGAAAGGCATGGAACACTTTCCTAGAAAGAAAATCAAATTACCTTATGAATCCATTATGAGAGCCACTTATGGATTGCCTTCCAAAGATGGCAATACCTAGATATATCCTTGTATCGTTCCTAGCTAGGGGCGTTAAACGATAGCGCTTGTTGGGAGGCAACCCAATTTTATTTTATTTGTTTTTTCTTCTGTTTAGGAATAAATATTGCATCTAGCTTCTGTTTAGATGTGGTTTTGTGTTTTAATTAGTGTTTGTGCCAAGTAGAACCTTTGGGAAGACTTGTGTGAAGTTTATATGATCTTGCTGTAAAAAACAGAAACGATAGCGCTCACGAGAATAGTCACCAGATTTTACTAGAGAGTGCTATTTAGTTGATTCTTTTTGCAAATGATTAATAGACAAATTCCTCACGTTTACCAATTTATTTCAATTTTTTGGAGTTACAGAAGTATTTGAAAGTTACAGATTACTACAGACTGTTTTGTTTTTGACATATTCTGTTTTTCGTGTGTTGTTTGCTTATTTTGATGAATCTATAAGTAGTATTGAGGAGTATGAATCATAGAGAAGTTGGAATATAGTAGGTTTAACACCAATATAAACATAGAATGGGTTCATTACAGTACCTTTGAGTGGTGGTTTGTTTTCTTATACTAACGGAGCTCACGAGATTTTTGGCTAAGTTTTGTGTTGTGAAGTTTTCAAGTTTTGAGTATGGCTTTGATGGACTATGAAACAAAGAGTGGCAAGAGCCTAAGCTTGGGGATGCCCAAGGCACCCCAAGGTAAAATTCAAGTATAACCAAAAGCCTAAGCTTGGGGATGCCCCGGGAAGGCATCCCCTCTTTCGTCTTCATCTATCGGTAACTATACTCGGGACTATATTTTTATTCACCACATGATATGTGTTTTGCTTGGAGCGTCATGTATGATTTGAGTCTTTGCTTGTCAGTTTTCCACAATCATCCTTGCTGGACACACCTTTTTGAGAGAGATAAATATGGTCTAGAATTTGTTAGAACACTCTATGTGCTTCACTTATATCTTTTGAGCTGAATAGTTTTGCTCTAGTGCTTCACTTATATCTTTTAGCGCATGGTGGTGATTTTATTTTGTAGAAATTTTTGATCTCTCATGCTTCACTTATATCCTTATGAGAGTCTTTTAGAACAGCATGGTAATGTGCTTTGGTTATAAAACTAGTCATAATATGATAGGCATCCAAGATGAATGTAGTAAGAACTTTCATACAAAGTGCAGTGAATATGATGAGAAGTTTGGTAATTGATGATTGTTTTCAGATATGAGGATGGTGATATTAGAGTCATGCTAGTGGAGTAATTATGAATTTGAGAAATATTTGTGTTAAAGTTTGTGATTCCCGTAGCATGCACGTATGGTGAACTGCTATGTGATGAAGTTAGAGCACGAGGTATTTGTTGAGTGTCATCCTTTGTGTGGAGGTCGGGGGCGCGCGATGGTTAAATCCTACCAACCTCCCCCCTAGGAGCATGCGTTGATTGCTTTGTTTTGATGACTCGTAAATTTTTGCAATAAGCATATGAGTTCTTTATGACTAATGTTTAGTCCATGGATTATACGCGCTCTCACCCTTCCACCATTGCTAGCCTCTCTTGTACTGCGCAACTTTCGCTGGTACCATACACCCACCATATACCTTCCTCAAAACAGCCACCATACCTACCTATCATGGCATTTCCATAGCCATTCCGAGATATATTGCCATGCAACTTTCCACCATTCTGTTCATATGACACGCTTCATATTGTCATATTCCCATGCATGATCATGTAGTTGACATCGTATTTGTGGCAAAGCCACCATGCATAATTTTTCATACATGTCACTCTTGATTCATTGCACATCCTGGTACACCGCCGGAGGCATTCATATATAGTCATATTTTGTTCTAATATCGAGTTGTAATCTTCGAGTTGTAAGTCAATAAAAGTGTGATGATCTTCATTATTAGAGCATTGTCCCATGTGAGGAAAGGCAAAAAAAGGGATGGCCCGAAAAAATATAGAGAGGGGCTAAAAAAAGAAAACCCCCTCCAAAAAAATGAGAGAAAAGAGAGAAGGGACAATGCTACTATCCTTTTCCACACTTGTGCTTCAAAGTAGCACCATGATCTTCATGATAGAGAGTTTCTTGTTTTGTCACTTTCATATACTAGTGGGAATTTTCATTATAGAACTTGGCTTGTATATTCCAACGATGGGATTCCTCAAATGCCCTAGGTCTTCATGAGCAAGCAAGTTGGATGCACACCCACTTAGTTTTTTTTGTTGAGCTTTCATACACTTATAGCTCTACTGCATCCATTGCATGGCAATCCCTACTCACCCACATTGATATCTATTGATGGGCATCTCCATAGCCCACTGATACGCCTAGTCAATGTGAGACTATCTTCCTCCTTTTTGTCTTCTCCACAACCACCACTCTATTCCACCTATAGTGCTATATCCATGGCTCACGCTCATGTATTGCGTGAAAGTTGAAAGGTTTGAAAAAATTGAGTATGAAAACAATTGATTGGCTGAAATCGGGGTTGTGCATGATATGAATATGTTGTGTGATGAAGTGGGAGCATAGCCACACTATATGATTTTGTAGGGATAACTTTCTTTGGCCATGTTATTTTGAGAAGATATGATTGCTTTGTTAGTATGCTTGAAGTATTATTATTCTTATGTCAATATAGACTTTTGTCTTGAATCTTTCAAATCTGAACATTCATGCCACAATAAAAATAAATTACATTGAAAATTATGTTGGTTAGCATTCCACATCAAAAATTCTATTTTTATCATTTACCTACTCAAGGACGAGCAGGAATTAAGCTTGCGGATGCTTGATACGTCTCCAACGTATCTATAATTTTTTATTGTTCCATGCTATTATATATTATGTTTTGGATGTTTAATGGGCTTTATCATACACTTTTATATTACTTTTGGGACTAACCTATTAACCCAAAGGCCAAGTGCAGATTGTCGTTTTTTGCCTATTTTAGGGTTTCGCGGAAAAGGAATATCAAACGGAGTCCAAACGGAATGAAACCTTCGCGAGAGTTATTTTTTGAATGATATCAACACAGAAGACTTGGAGTATACGCGAGGGAATGAAGGAGGCGGCCACGAGGGTCCAGGGCGCGCCCACTCCTACAGGGCGCGCCCCCACCCTCGTGGGCCACCTCTGGCTCCCCCGATGCCCTCCTTCCTCCTATATATACCCATATACCCTGAAAACATCGAGGCAACAGAGAAAACCCTAATTCTACCGCCGCAACCTTTTGTTCCCGTGAGATCCCATCTTGGGACCTATTCTGGAGCTCCGTCGGAGGGGGGATCTTCCATGGAGTGCTTCTACATCAACACCATCGCCTCACCATGAGTTGTGAGTAGTTTACCACAGACCTTCGGGTCCATAGTTAGTACCTAGATGGCTTCTTCTCTCTTTTTGGATCTCAATACCAAGTTCTCCTCGGTCTTCGAGGAGATCTATTCGATGTAATATTTTTGTGGTGTGTTTGTCGAGATCCGATGAATTGTGGGTTTATGATCAAGATTATTTATGAGAAATATTTGGTTCTTTTCTCAATTCTTTTATGTATGATTATAATATCCTTGCAAGTCTCTTCGAATTATCGGTTTGGTTTGGCCTACTAGATCTATAGTTCTTGCAATGGGAGAATTTCTTGGCTTTGGGTTCAATCTTGCGGTGTCCTTTCCGAGTGATAGCAGGGGCACCAAGGCACATATTGTATTGCTGCCATCGAGGATAAAAAGATGGGGTTTAATTGCTTGAGTTTATCCCTCTACATCATGTCATCTTGCTTAAAGCATTACTCTGTTCTTATGAACTTAATACTCTAGATGCATGCTGGATAGCGGTCGATGTGTGGAGTAATAGTAGTAGATGTAGAATCGTTTCAGTCTACTTGTCACGGACGTGATGCCTATATATAATGATCATGCCTAGATATTCTCGTAATTATTCACTCTTCTATCAATTGCTCGACAGTAATTTTTTCACCCACCGTAGAATTCTGCTATCATGAGAGAAGCCACTAGTGAAACCTATGACCCCCGGGTCTATTCTCAACATATGATTCATGCACTCGCTGCGTTGCGTTGTCGTCATCTTTGTGAAGAATTTTTTTTTTTGAAGTATGGTGGTGCCCAGCGAGCATGTTTATCCCACACATCTTGTAGCCAGGTGTTGCTATGGAGATCATACTCAGCAATAAGTGAGTTCCAAGCACCTTCAAACTCATCTATGGTCCTTGTATGATTAAGAACTCTATGGAACTTGTCTTTGAAATCTGATGTCTTGCTGTAAAAATTATATGTTATTTGGCTTTCTGAAAAACGTGCCGTTTACACCACCTATGGATTGTGTTAGGGAGTGCAGCTTTGATGGCAAGTTCCATGGCCCTGTTCTGGTTTGTATTATTTGTAGAAAATAATTAGAATGTTCAAAGAAAAATAAAATGGAAAAGTGTCATAAGGGTATGTGGAGAGTAAACCTATGAGAATTCCAACTGGATGCTTATCTTCAACAGCTTTAAGAAAAGTACTAAACAACCACTTGAAGGCATCCTCTGGTGATAGTTTGTAAGTGATAGTTTACACCCACAAAAGGAGCAAAAGGCATACCATATATATTTGTTTGGTAGGTAGTATCAAATGTGACCATGTCACCAAAGTGCTTATAACTATCCCTAGACCAAGCATGCGACCAGAAAACATTTTTTTATCTTGCCATCCTTTCCAACATCGACAGCATAAAAGAAATATTTGCTTGATTTTTGCATTTCTACAAATAGCCGTAATGTCTTCTTGATGTCATCTGTATTTTCTTCAATTCGGATTGATTGTTTAACACTTTGAAAATATGTCCTAGTGAAAGGCAGCATCGATGCTCCTCCGGCAATCCTGGCTATATATCCATACATTTGAGTTGTGGTGCTGTTGTTTTCCATCATATCTTTCATAATGCGCTTGGTGCCCTCACCCATTTTGTTATGTGATTTCCAGTTACGGGTCATACATGTGCTGGTTGTAAGGGGGTGATTGTGTTCTTGCCGGAGTTCTATGATGATCCATTTAGGTTCTTCATGTCTATGTATGCGCATCATGGCACCGCAACCTCTCTTAACAGATTTCTGAACCCCCTTAGATGGCTTGCCCTGAGAAAGGAAAGACAAGACAATAGAAAAACTGAATGATCATGTTAGAAGTGTCTTTACGTTTAGATAGAGATAAGAAATAGAGATAGGATATGTTTAACTTGTCTCCAAGTCTCTCTCCCTCCATTGTACCTCTATATATACCCCATACATGGGTCAGATCAAAATACAATAATATTCATCCATCATATAGTTTCTATATGGTATTAGAGCGGTTTGTCTAACAACGCCGATCCTAGGACCTTCCACCACTTCCGCAGAGGGCCGCCCCCGGGGAGACTAATCTTCTCTCCCCCGGGGCGCAACATCTGATCGGTCAAAGATTAGATTGGTTCAATAAATTAGATTAGATAAATTTCAAAATTCCATCTAGTACTCCCTCCATTCCACAATGTAGTGCTTCCTCTATCCTCGTGCTTCAACTTTGACCTTAAATTTAACCAACGAGACCGTCTGCGACGGGAGCAAAAGTTATACCAATGAATCCGTATTCAAAAGAAGTTTTCAATCATGTAATTTTTTCTCCCGCCACAGTCGGTCTCATGGGTTAAATTTATGGTCAAAGTTGGACCTCGTAAAGCGCGGGCGCACTATATTTCGGAATGGAGGGAGTAGTTTTTTTAGCCACCACATAAATTCGATCGACGATCCCTCAGAATCCGGTGATAAACTGTAGATCGTTGGAATTCATGCATCTACGGCGCTGAACCGGAGCAGCAATCCAGGCGGGCGGCGGCTTCGGTCACAGCCGGGAACACAGCAGGCAGCGCGGCTCTACATCGACAGTGCACGTGTCCATCTACATCGACCCGGGATGTGTGCGGCAGAGCACACCAGGGCGGCTACGCGCGCGCAGCTGTAACGCGGCAGGCCATCAATCCGCCGTAGTTTCGCTCGTGCCTGCCTGACCGATCCAGCCAGCAGCAGCGTGCATGCACGGGATGGATCCAGTAAGATCCGTCGCGCCTTCATGTGTACATGTGCCGTAACAGATCTACGTGCATGCCTTGAACACCTGCCAAGATGCACAATTTGGATCATGGGAGGTCAGACTCCCGAAATTCCGCCAACTCCAGCGCCTCGTACGAAGACGACTTGCGACACCAAGCCAAGCTACACCGCCTCGTGCACTTCATCGAGCTATGCCGATACATCTACATCGAGCCGGCCGCCGTCATCGAGTTGTGTGACTACGTCAGGAGCACGTCTACAGAAGCGAATCCAACATACTCCTGTATGGCGTGGCGTCGACACTACGTCGCCACAAGGACGCCTTCAGGCAAGCCATCATCATCGTCACGTAGCTGCGATGCCATCGCCGACATTTCATCACCAAGGTCTTCATAAATGTGGTCTTCACCAACATCATCGTCGACACACCGCCGCCGCCTCGTCCACAAGATGGACAACTAGCGCCCTCTGACAAATTTTTCTGCAAGACGCGATCATGACGACGGCAATGACCGCATCATGACGACGGCATTGACCGCGTCATCGACGACAACACGACTGCATCGACACGGCGTCACTACAGTGATGACCCCTACACGGCCACACGGTTCTGGCAAAACCGATGTGTGCTCGATGGGTTCCCTCCGGTCCTGGCAAAACCGGTGGACTCATCGCCGACGGCACCTTCTGACATCCGCAAGATGCATCGTCCACATCTGCAGCTTCGTCATAGCGCATTTTTTTGTGCCTCCGGCTTTGTGCAGCTTCATCATCCACGACGACCACACCATCGACCACGACTACCTCGACCATGGCTACATCACCATGATCGGCTACCTCGACATTAATGGCTACATCTACAGCAACTCATCGGCAACAACTCCAGTCAACAGCGTCCGCCTCGTCACTTGCGTGCACGACACTCCCGCTGTGACTGCGGGAGGGAATAGAGGAGAAGGTAGGAAGGCACCAGAAGGGGACACAGTCACCGCCCTAACTATGGACCTATCAGAGACGCAGTTGATGATGGTGCAACAAAGAAGACAATGAAAGAGCAAGACTTCAAATTTAGTCGTAATCGTCCGCTTCACTCCCGCTACGACTGAGGGGGTATGTTAGAAGTATAATTACGTTTAAGATAGAGATAAGAGATAGAGATATGATAGGTTTAACTTGTCCTCTACTCCAAGTCTCTCTCCCTCCATTGTACCTCTATATATACCTCATCCATGGGTCAGATCGAAATAACGCAATATTCATCCATCGTATAATTTTCTACAGATCCCACAATCATGAATTAATATAGTTTGAGTGATAAACGATAAGTAGTACTCCCTCCGTCCCAAAATAAGTGACGCAAAAGTGACTCAACTTAAGTGCAAAGTTGAGTCACTTTTGCGTCACTTATTTTGGGACGGAGGGAGTACATACCTCGCATGAGCATACAAATTAGATGTAAGTAGTGTCACCAGCAACATTTTTGACTTGTTTACGGATTCTTATACCAAACCTGTTTCTCAACGCGTACATGTCATAAAACTGGAAGGTATCCATGTCTTCATGGAATACCTGGCCTAAAAAGGATCCATAATGGTTGCATCGCAGTATTCTGGTGGAATAGTAACCAGCGCAGTTCCGGAGTCATCACTAATTATAAAATATAGAATAAGTCAGTACTCAGTACAAGTTTCTAGAATAAAAATGACTAATATGTCTAGAACGTAGGGAAGATGAGTATAGTAGTATCAGAAATGATCTGCCACTGGTAGTCCTGCCTTGATTAGAACAATCCAGTGAAGAACATCCTTCCTTGCCACCAACGACTTCTCCTTCAGAAGGAGTGGTCATTAGGTTTGCGCTTCAGTCTATGGTGTTTTGTTGTGAAATGGTGTGTCTGGGAAGGAGGGGTTCTCCTTTTAAATACCCATACATGAGATAGGACACTCTACTAGCCATGATCAGTAACTGATTCGGGTTATTAACTCTTAGTCATGGTGTGATTCATTGCCTAGCTAATTACTAGGAATTAGCGATTTGTTGCATTCACTAGAATTGGTACAACATACAAGGCAGTGCACAAGCACTTGCTCAGCTTCCATTTTTACGAACGATTTTAGATTGCTTCTTAATTACAAGACACCTAGTTAAAGAATCGTCGTTGATTCCATATTAAAAATGATCTTTGATATGATACTTTGCCTAACATTTTTTGTTAACAAATGAACTGACTACTGTGACCACTAGAGAAGGTGTCGATATTGGTTATGTACAATGAAAATAAATGTACGATAGCAGTGTGAGTACTCGTTTTTTATAATTCGAAGAGACGTTGGTGAGGATGTTGGTTACTCCAGCAGAATAACGTAAAATAGTAGTCAGTAAAGCGGTCGCCACTTTCATGGATTCGTCAACTCAACACTGGATCAGTTGCTACTCCAATGAGCCCACCATGATCTATGTGGTGCCATTTAGCTATGATATTATTTGACGGCCGGGTATTAGAAGAGAAGGTTTAGTGTATGTGTGGAACTGAAGGTAATATTTGTTTTTATCTCATTGGAGTATGGGAGACCCAAATGAGTTGAAGTATAAATCCAGAACAGAGGAGAAAATTGTTGTCTAATTTGTATGAAGCATCGTGTCTGAATTTTAACTGTCGGTGCTAAAAAGTACAATCCTAGGACAGGTACGTGGGAATATGAGGCATTTCAGATAACGCACCCTTACTGGTTGACTCGGGAGAACCGACTCATATGGGTAATAAAAACAATTTCTCTTTCGAAATATCGTGGTTTGAAAGAGAAGGTTTCTTGGATCTGATTGCCAGGGAATGGGTGAAAGCTGCAGGAGGAAAGACTCCCACTGAGAGATGGCAAAACAAGATTAGACATTTGAGGAGTTTTCTTAGAGGGTGGGCGAAGCATCTTAGTGGGGTATATAAGATTGAAAAGGAAAGGCTCCTTACACTCATTCAATCCCTAGATGTAAAAGCTGAGTCCACTAATTTAGACTCTGTTGAGCTTCGTGTCAAGGTTGACGCGGAGATAAGATTGAAAGAACTCTCGCGAGAGGAGGAACTGAAGTGGGCACTACGACCTAAGGTTCGGAAGGTAACCCGAGGGGATGCCAACACCCAATTCTTTCATATGATCGCTAATGGCAAGCATAGGAAGAAAAGGATTTTTTAGCTTGAGCAAGATGAGGGAACGATTTTAGGACAAGAAAACCTAAAGATCTACATTACCAACTACTATAAGCAGCTTTTTGGGCCTCCTGAGGATAACTGTGTGTCCTTGGATGAGTCTAGAATCGAGGATGTTCCTCAATTAGAGGTGGAGGAGAACGAGATTCTAACTGCCCCTTTTTCGGAGAAAGAGGTGTTCGGAGCGATATCTCAAATGAAGAATAATAAAGCTCCGGGGCCTGATGGCTTTCCGGCAGAGTTTTATAGGAGATGCTGGCATATCATTAAAGGGGATTTGCTACCGATGTTCCATGATCTTTTCTCGGGATAGCTTCAACTGTTTCAGCTAAACTTTGGAACTATCACTTTGCTTCCGAAGAAAACAGAGGCTATGAGAATTGAACAGTTTAGGCCTATCTGTCTTCTTAATGTTAGCTTCAAAATTTTCACCAAGGTCGGGACCAATAGACTCACGCAGATAGCGCATTCTGTGGTGCAGCCTTCCCAATCTGCTTTCATGCCGGACAAAAACATCCTAGAAGGGGTTGTGGTCCTTCAAGAGACACTCCATGAGATCCATACGAAAAAACTAGACGGGTTGTTTTCAAAGTGGATTTTGAAAAATCATACGATAAAGTTAAATGGCCATTCCTTCAGCAAGCCTTGCGTATGAAAGGTTTTGATCAGTCCTGGAGGCACCAGGTAGAATCCTTCACGCAAAAAGGGAGTGTTGGGATCAAAGTGAACGATGACATAGGTCACTATTTCCAAACACATAAAGGACTACGCCAAGGAGATCCGATGTCACCGATTTTGTTCAACATAGTGGTTGACATGCTGACGATTCTCATTGGCAGGGCTAAAGAAGCTGGTCAGGTTAGTGGACTGGTTCCTCATCTAGTTGATGGAGGTGTCTCTATCCTGCAGTACGCTGATGATACCATCATATTCATGGAGCATGATTTGGCCAAAGCGAGAAACATGAAATTGCTGCTTTGTTTGTTTGAACAATTGAGTGGACTGAAGATTAATTTCCACAAAAGAGAATTGTTCTGCTTTGGAAAAGCGAAGGAGGAACAAGACGCTTACAAACAATTGTTCGGGTGTGAGTTGGGGGAGTTACCCTTTTCGTATTTGGGTATACCTATACACCATCGTAAGCTAACAAACGCTGAATGGAAGTGTATCGAAGATAGATTCGAAAAGAAACTTAGCTGCTGGAAGGGCAAGCTGATGTCATACGGGGGCCGGTTAATTCTTATTAATTATCGCCTGACAAGTATGCCCATGTTTCTATTATCTTTCTTCGAGATTCCTGTTGGGGTTCGGAAAAGACTAGACTTTTATCGGTCACACTTCTTCTGGCAGAGTGATGAACTCAAGAGAAAATACAGACTAGCTAGATGGGATATCATTTGTCGCCTGAAAGATCAAGGGGGTCTGGGCATAGAAAATCTTGAGGTCAAAAACAAATGTCTTCTTAGCAAGTGGCTGTATAAGTTGTCACAAGAGCCGGAAGCCACATGGGCCCAGATTTTGCGTAATAAGTACCTTCACTCTAAAACCTTGTCGCAGGTGACGGTGCGGCCGGGAGACTCACCCTTTTGGAAAGGACTGATGAAAGTTAAACCCGTCTTTTTTAACAGGACCAAATTCCTTCTCGGAGACGGTACTTCCACGAGATTCTGGGAGGATACGTGGCTAGGGGAAATGCCTCTCGCAATTCAATATCCTTCTCTCTATCGTATTGTTCAACGAAGAGAAGCCTTTGTGGCCACAATTTTTGAGTCCACCCCCCTTAACAGTCAATTCAGGAGAGCGCTTGTTAGAAATCGTTGGGAAGCATGGCTCCATCTTGTAAGGAGACTCATGGAGGTACAGTTATCTCAACGTTTCGACCAGTTGAGCTGGCGGTTATCTAGGAATGGACAGTTCACGATAAAATCTATGTATTTAGATGTTATCAACTCTAGTTCTATCCCTACATCCAAATATGTTTGGAGCGTCAAAGTTCCTTTGTGGGCTAAAGTGTTTATGTGGTTTGTCCACAAACAAGTCATTTTAACTAAGGATAATTTGACGAAACGTAATTGGACGGGTTCTACAAGATGTTCTTTTTGTGACCGGAACGAAACTATCGCACACCTCTTTCTCGAATATCCGTTGGCGCAAATTTTATGGCGGTCCGTCCAAATTGCATTTAATATCACTCCTTTAAATTCGATTAGCACGTTATTTGGGACATGGCTAGACGGGATAGATCCCGCCACAGCGAAACACATTCGTGTAGGAGTTTGCGCTTTATTATGGGCAATTTGGAACTTCAGAAATGATTTGGTTTTTAAGAGAGCATCAAATACTCATTTTTGGCAGGTTATATTCCGCGCTACAACATTGATCCGTATATGGTCGCTACTCACTCCGACGGAGGCCAGGGAGCATTTGGTTATAGGGTCTGGCCGGTGGGAGATGGTAGCTCGTGTTATTTTCAACCGGTTTGGATGGCGGTCATGTAATAGGATAGGCAATTAGTTTCCCTATCTATCCCTTTATAGCTGGTTGTGGCCTTTGTTTATTTTTGCTTTACTGCTCTGCGTGAGCGTTTGTTTCAGACTACTAGACCTTTGTTTCACTCTTTTGGATTCTTAATAAAGGTGGCCGTATGCATCTTTCTGATGCAGAGGCCGGGGTTTTCCCCCTTTTCGAAAAAAAAACATGATACCCAATGGAACGTATGAAGAGATTGAGCATAAAATGAAGCAAATTGGCGTGTTTGTTACACAGAATGTTCAATACTTTTTCCGAAAGTGACAACAAGTTCGATATAATTATGCAAAATATGAAATAAAGGTAATAAGACAGTCTTCATTTCTTCACGACGATTCCATCCTCATATTGCCTCACAAGTTGTTTGACGAAATCTGGAAGTGTCGCTACATTATCTCTGATGGTAAGAATGTCCATTAGAATGTTGTCCCTAACCTTGTCAATGCAAGACTATGTTGACGATAGGAAGTAAGTAATGCAACACAAGGATGAGAGTTTTTTTATTGAAAATGTTGTAAGAAAAATTATGGATGGCTTACTGAAATGAGCTCTTTGGTGACCTCTGTCCGCTTCCAATTCTTCATGAACTCCCAAGTATAAACACCACTCTCAACCCTGCATAATTAGATGTAACCGGTATTGATTAAAACAGTGAAATCCTGAATTATCATGAGACGTAAGGTTAGGCAGAAGAAATTCTTACTCAAATCGGTGTGTAGGCACAACAGGTTCCTTTTTTTTAGAAAAGGAGGAATACCCCCGACCTCTACATCTGGAAGATGCATACGGCCAATTTATTAATTATTAATACAAGACCTTACAAAGTCGTACAATAGTAAGACCAAAGCCACCATCTTCGCAACCTCTGTCGCTACTCCTATCTAACTGATGAAGGGGCACTGATGGTCTGGGTCTAATACCAAACAGACCTCGCAGCCAAACCTAACATCTAAGACTTGAGGTCCCAACCAGGACGCCTTCCGGGTATGGGCACCCACCAGTCCGGCATGCTCCTCAACCAGGACGCCTACTGGGTATGAGGCTGCCACAGCCACCTGCCACATATCCATCTTCAGAGTTGTACTGTTGCATCGGCCTTGCCCGGTCTCGCTGCCGCCGACGCCACCACGACGCCAGACAGCGTCGACCTCCTGCGTGCGTCCATCAACACACATCTGACGCCAAGCCTCCACTGCTCCATGCCGCCAAGAGCCGCCGCCAAGAATATGTAGAAAGAAACATGCTCCACCGAAAAGGAGGCAACACACCCCCACCCCTTACCTGCAGACCCTTCCATCCGATCCCAATGTCCTTGGCGTCGCCTCCAGGAAGGTTACGGTGCACGGGGCGCCGCCGACGCCCGATCCGCATCGGACCTTGGGCTTTCACCGAGACATGGGTCAGAGTGGAGAGATGGTGCCCTCAGCACTGCCCCCAAGGAGGAAAGCGGCGCCAAGGCGGCCAAGGTTTCCCCCGGACACCGATCTGCTCCACCAGAACACACCGGAGGTGGATCCGGCAAGATCCAAACCGAACCGGGGACCGGGAAGGGATGCATGGAAGGGAAGGGGGCAATACCTCCAGATCTGGCACGCCTGCGGCTCGCCGTCCTCATGGCCGAACCCTCAGGCACGCCGCACGCCACGCCAGCAGGGGCCGCCGCCCTGGATCCGATGGCCACCGCGAAGAAGAAGCGCCGAAGACCCCGTAGCCACCTTCCCCGGCACCGCGCGGGCTTTCCCAGCAGTCGTCTCCGGTGGCGACGAGGGGGGCGGGGGAGATGGGGGAGGCGGCGGGTGGAAACCCTAGAATCCCCCAAGTCGCCCTAGGGGCGACGCGAGGGACGGGAGGTACGGGGTCTGGCCCGGCACAACAGGTTCCTTATAAGCCCATTTAGTTACATCTTCTTTCCAGTCACTGAAGAACAGGGTCAAGCATTGTTGCATGGCAGAATCCAACATAGGTACAATGCAAGTATGTGTATTGTATTGCCTAACATCCTCGCTCTTTTCAGACTTACTAGAGTCAAGGATGTAAAGAACTTTGTGATGCAAGTGGAATGTGTAACAAGACCAGTGTTTAATATCGCATAGGGAAACATGAATCTGCAGTGACCATATACCCGATCGTTAGACAAAGCACACTAATGTAGCTTAGCAAAATTTGTATTTGTATCTGAATAACATGTAACGCCCGAGTAATCATGCTAAAGTAATTCCCTGCTAATGATGCCACGTCCTCGTGTTACTGTTGTTAACATCACGCTAATCGAAAACCCCGTTCGAAATAAGAACCCGAAAAAGAAATAAACAATATAATTTTTTGAAATGTTAAATAAAAATGTTCGGGCGGTGCTAAAAAATTGCAAGATCAATTTTGGTGTAGTTATTACAGTTGCTAGAAATGCCTAAGTATTTTAAATAAAATAAAACAGTAAAGAGAAATATATAAAAGGATAGAAAGACAAACAACAACAAAAAAACCTAACTAAGTTAAAACTCCCCCTCGGGCCCAACCGGCCCAACTGACCCCCTATAACCCCCCACCCCACAGTGGGGTAAAATATCCCCCC
>LR738712.1:375517117-375563113 GCA_902687465.1 Secale cereale
CACCCCACCGACACTTCCCCCCTGGATCGGGATCGCTCCCGATCCCCTCGCGACGCCGCCGCGTGGAGCTGCCTCGCCATCGCCGGACGCCTCCTCGTCCTCCTCCACGCCGGTCGCCATCGAGCCTCGCCGCCCCACTTCTCAGCAACGCCCGTGAGCGCTCCCCTCCCCTTCACGTGTGCCCCGCTTCGCCGCCGCTGCGCATGCGCCGTCGACGCCAGTACGCGCCCGCCCCACAGCCGCACGTCGCTGCCGTGCTCCGCTCCCCCTTTGCCGAGCGGCAACTGTTGCGCCCGCTCGAGCCGCCCGCACTACGCCCCGCCACTGCACGCAGGGGGCACCCCGTCGGAGCTCCGCCTAGTGCTGCTGCCACCGCTGCTTCTTCGTCGCTGATAGCCGCCGTCGTGCTGACATCTGCCGCTCGCCGCCGCGGCACGTGTGGCCGCCGGACCGCCATCCTGCTGCTTCTCCGCCAAGCCCGCGTCGCCCAGCTCGTCTGCCACTCGCGGCTGCTTCGCGCGCCGACGCCGTCCCCTCCTCCGGCGGCGCCCTCCGCCTCCGCAGCGGCCGCGCGCCCCCGTGGCCTCCCGCCCGCTACCGCCGAGGCAGCGCCGGGGACTTCCCTGGCCGCTCCCGCCCGCCTCCGCCGAAGCAACGTCGGGGCGCGCCGGGGCCTTGCCTGGCCGCGACCGGGCAGGCGCCCGACGCCCACGCCCGCTAGCCCGTGCGCCCGAAGCGCCAAGCACCCGTATGGCTCTCAGGCCACTTACAAGGGGGGCCCGCCCCAGAACGTTAAAAAAGGATTAAAAAACAATAATAAACATAAATAAATGAATAAATAATTGTATTAAATAATTAATTAATTAACAAATTAATTAAGTTAATTAATCACATTTAGATTAATCTAATCAGTACTTAACCTAATCTGTAACTAACTAAATCATAATTAACCTAACTAAACTATTAGTTAGTTTATAGTCAATGACACGCGGGACCCACACGTCAGTTTGACCAGTCAACGTTCTGTTGACTGCTAACGTCATGCTAACGTCATGCTGACGTCGGCATGCACTATTCTGGATAATGTTGTTTTATTTAATAATTAATAAATTAGAAAATGATTTAAAACTTTAAAATTTAATATAAAATAACCGTAACTCGGATGAAAATACTTTATATATGAAAGTTGCTCAAAATTTCGAGACGCATCCGAATACGCAGACCGTTCGTCAACCACACATCCCTAGCATACCGAACCCGCAACTTTCCCCCTCCGTTTCATCCGCCCGAAAATACGAAACACCGGGAATACTTTCCCGGATGTTTCCCCCCTTCGTCAGTATCACCCGATACTGCGTTAGGGCACACCTAGCACCGTTACATGTCATGTCATGCATCGTCATGCATCTGTTTGCATTGTATTCACTGTTTCTTCCCCCTCTTCTCTCCGGTAGACTACGAGACCGACGCTGCTGCTGCCCCGATCGACTACGGTGTTGACGACCCCACTTTGGCTGCCGAGCTTCCAGGCAAGCCCCCCCCCCTTGATCAACCTGATATCGCCTATTCTTCTCTCTATTGCTTGCATTAGAGTAGTGTAGCATGTTACTGCTTTCGATACTCCTATTCTGCTGCATAGCCTGTCATTGTTGCTACCACTGTTGATACTTTACCTGCAATCCCAAATGCTTAGTATAGGATGCTAGTATTCCATCAGTGGCCCTACACCCTTGTCCGTCTGCCCTGCTATTCTATTGGGCCGTGGTCACTTGGGGGTGATCACGGGTATACACTACATACACTTATACATGATACTTGATGTGACTAAAGTCGGGTCAGCTCGTTGAGTACCCGCGGTTGATTCATGGATTGGGGGCTGAAAGGACATACTTTCCCGACGGCCCTCTGTGTGGATCTTTGTGGCGGAGCGACAGGGCAGGTTGAGACACCCAGTGGAGAGGTGGCCTGGTCCTGGTCGTTGTCCGCGGTTATTTCATAATAACACGCTTAACGAGTTTGGATATTTGATCTGAGTCTGGCCGTTGGCCTATACGCACTAACCAGCTATGTGGGAATAGTTATGGGTACTCGACGTCGTGGTATCAGCCGAAGCCTTTTTGACGTCAGCGGCTTAGCGGCGCGCGCCGGGTTGGACCGCGTAACGTAACTTCCTTAGCAATGGAGGTTGCTAGGTCTGCTCACCGGTCGCCCTCGCAACGTACAGGTGTGCATTGGGCGATGGGCCCAGACCCCTGTGTGCTTAGGACTTAGACCGGCGTGCTGACCTCTCTGTTGTGCTTAGGTAGGGCTGTGACGTGTTGATCTTCCGAGGCCGGACATGACCCTGGAAAGTGTGCCCGGCCAAATGGGATCAAACGTGTTGGGTTATGTGGTGCACCCCTGCAGGGAAGTTAATCTATTCGAATAGCCGTGTCCCTCGGTAAAAGGACGACCCAGAGTTGTATTCCGACCTCATGACAACTAGAACCGGACACTTGATAAAACACACCCAGATGAGTTCCAGATATAACTCGGTGGTTGCTCTCTCACAGGGTGATGTGCGGGAGGATCGTCGAGTAGGATTATGCTATTCGTTGATACTTGGTGAACTTACCATCTATTCTCTCCTACTGCTGCAAGATGGAGGCTGCCAGAAGCGTAGTCTTCGTAAGGATTAGCTATCCCCCTCTTATTCTGGCTTGCTGCAGTTCAGTCCACCGATACTACCCATATCATTGTTACCATTGCATATGTAGTATAGATCCTTACTTGCGAGTACTTTGGATGAGTACTCACGGTTGCTTTGCTCCCCCTTTTCCTCCTTATGTACCTTCTTCTCGGATGATGCAACCAGATGGTGGAGCCCAGGAGCCAGACGCCACCTACGACGACTCCTACGACACCGGAGGCGCCTACTACTACGTGCAGTCTGCCGACGACGACCAGGAGTAGTTAGGAGGATCCCAGGCAAGAGGCATCCTCCTCTTTCGATCTGTATCCCAGTTTCTGCTAGCCATCTTATGGCACCTTGTTTAACTTTATGTCTGTACTCAGATATTTGTTGCTTCCGCTGACTTGTCTATGATCGAGCACTTGTATTCGAGCCCTCGAGGCCCCTGGCTTGTAATATGAAGCTTGTATGACTTATTTTACTTTTAGAGTTGTGTTGTGATATCTACCAATGAGTCCCTGATCTTGGTCGTACACATTTGCGTGCATGATTAGTGTACGGACAAATCGGGGGCGTCACATAACACTTACATTTTCACACTCGGAGACGTTGTACTTGAGGTGTGGACCAGTGAACTGTTGTCGAAACAGTTCTGGGTTCCAATAGTCTCCACCAGCAATTGCATGAACCTGCGAAAGTCTTATGTAAATAAAAGTTTGGGTAATAAATTCAAATATGCGGAGCAGGATAACAAGATAACTAACCCCAAAATCAGGCTCAATAAAATGGCGCTTTCCATAAGCGTCAATTTCCCCATACATCTCAAAATCCAGTTGAATGAGCCTTCTAGTGTAAAGACTCACGGTTGGATACTCAACTATGTCATTGCCTTCAATGAAATTACAGATGTCTGTCCCCATTAGTTTGACCGCGGTTGGCTTGACATGAGCTACCCAAGTAGAGCTAGATGTAGGGGATAATTAGTAAACATTGTGAACTTCGGAGGTTTTGGGTATGAACCAAAAAAATATGAAGTTGAAATACCTGGATACATCTTCAGTCTGATAGTTCTTAATCTAGTTAACTAATACATTCATCAAGTTTTCTGGACAAGAATGTACAGCGGCCGCGTTACGAAATGGAGAGTTAATAGAATACTTGAAGCGCTGACCCTGAGGTTTGTTATGGGTAGAAAGACTGAAGTCCAAGATTTTGGGTTCTGGGTACTCTCGTTGTATGCTACACACATGCTTTAGTTCTCCTTGGCTGTTCTCAACGTACATGTCTTGTAGAATAATGTAGCTAGATCCTTCTGTCTCACATGACATAGAACGTGGTGAGATAGGACGACGGCAGTCTGCAGATTCTGCATAAAAATGCAGTAAAAGTAAATAAGAAATGTAAATGAGAAAGGAATGAAAATGTATGTAACTAATACCTTTCTTTGATTCTTGTTCTGGTGTTAGGTCAATGCCGAGATCAAAGGAGGGTGGCTCTATATCGCACAATGAAGGACGTGGGTATGTTTTGTTTAGGTTCAAGCTCGTCTCTTGCTCACTCTTAACCGACCGATTTAAATCGAGTGACCCATTTGAACTTGGTGTACACATTGATGTACATGTTTTAGCATGCAGATTATTTGATGTTGGTATGTTGGTCGTAAATTGCATATGAGCTAGAGCTGAAAAGAAATACATTGACCGTTACTTATTAAAATTGCTATCAGTCGATGAAAGTTCGAAAATACCTAAGGGATGCTGCAGCTGAACATGAGAAGTTCGACGAAATACATTGGCGCAGAAATCTATATTCCATCTAACAAATTGTCCCTATTCAGGAATGCTTGATGAACTATCTGTAAACAGATATACACAACGTATTGGATTGCAGCCACTATGCTAAACTACTATAACTAGAGAACCATGAAAATACCTTGCTATTATCAGGATTTATATCTGATGGGACAGCGCCACATTCAGTTCGAAAAGCTGACGTCATACCCACTGTAGGTCTGCTGTAACAGACATCACTTCTTGGACATAGCTGCAAAAAAATAATGCATGTAAGGACATAAAAAATGAAGATAAATATGTAAAATAATTCCTAATTCATTATGATAGGCAGACTATAATGTAACAGCGAGATTGTTTTCTATCTTCATCATCCCAAACTGGGTTGGCTTGTACTGATTCTTCTCTCTGAGGTCCATACTCATTCTTACTTTTATTGCATGTTTATCATACGCCATAATTCGTGGGAAGCAATCATGCTTGAGACTTAGCGGACCCAATTCCAGGTTGTCCAAGTAGAATATCTGAATGTAGAATGTAATTATTAACTAAAATTACATGCAAGCTGTTTGTATAAAGTTAGATTTGTTATGCAATGTAAATACCTGCAAAAAGATGGCACATCCATTTATATATGTGGCTTCTGTTTCATCAGTGAGCTTGTTGGCCAATGCCTGCGCTGCTGCTATAATGTCATTAACAACATACCTTGCCCAGTTCCAATTATGTATGTCATCCAAATTCTTGAGCGGCATAAAATACCTCGAACATATATTGTCCAACAAAGTTTGGGGCGCAAGGAATTGTTTTCATCACAAGTAGAATGAATGCAGTCTTGAAGGCAGCAATTTCATCATCCGACATTGGTGCTTCATGTTTCATGCTTAGAATATAAGTGAGTACAGTTCTCATGATTTTTTAAACTCCGGGATGTTCAGTCGGATGCATATTATATTTTTTATGTGGTTGATTTCTTCCGTGGAAGGAATTCGCAACTCCTTTCCTGTGAATGGAATACCCAGAACTTTGTGAACATCACCATCAGTGAAGTAGAGAAGAGTTCCATCACCCATTCTAATTGCTATATCTTCAGTGGATACCCTCGATAGAAGGTTGTGACTAAATTCACGAGAGTTTGTGATTTCTGGTAGTTTCTAAATTCCGTCGAACTTCATTTCCCTAACTAAGCGTTTCTTTTCATCGTCAAAATCTTTCACGATGGACGAAATTGAAACAGGTGTGCATCTAGAAACCGGCGCTACATATTTTACGGGAAGTGTTCATGACCTGACTGGTGGCTCCATGAAGTCATCATCGTGGTCTGCAGCGGCAGCCATCTTGCCACGACCAACCCCAAGAATTTTCTTTCTTCTTGCAGTAGCACTCCTTTGTAACCTAGGCATGAATATACCTAGAAATGGAAAAGAAATATGTAAATTGCTATAGCTGTGATGGAGAAAAACGACCGAAATTGGCGACCATGAAGGTGACACTCGCTATGATGTCCAAGCTAAACGAAGGGGGGACGTTACCTGGGTATGCTCGTCTGAAGATTAACGATGGACCGATGATGATCTGGGTATGCTTTTGGGCAAGACAGACGAAGGAGAGGTGAAATCAGCGTGGTGTGCCCATGTAGAAAATGAATCAAGGAGAGTGGATCACGTATAGGTGGATGCTTTGATTCCCCCCGCTTTAATTCCTCGGCCAAATTATGGCAGTGCATGAGCCCTTTTTTCTGGTAAGCAATCCGATTAGAGTGCAGCTTTTTGGAAACGGTCGAAATAAATAGCAACAAAATAATGTGAAACACTATGATAGGAATTAATTTATCCCCATGCAATATTTTTGGAAGGTGTGAATCGTGACTAGCTAAAAAATATTTTTAATATTATGGAAGGTCTAAATTCGTGTGCATGCAAATGTAATGTTTTTACTGGGTCAGGGGCTACGTAGTTGTAAACCCGTTATATCTCGATAGGATCATGAGTTGATCAAACGGCTGATGCTCTAGGTGCCCAATGACATAATGTCGTACCTAGCTAGGATGCTTGGCCCACCACCTCCCACTTCATGTCAGCGGGGCGGATGCAGGTAATGATCGATACTTTGGTCATACATGCATGTCTCCATGACCTACCATAATACGGACCAATGAATCTATCATTTGTTCAAACGACAGCTGTTGTTGTTGTCGATAAACCACTTGGGCCAATAGATTGAACCATCATAAAAATCACGCGAGAGGGACCACAAAATCAGCACCTCTTGCATGTGACCCAAAATCATGTACGTTGTGGAAGGGGTGATGTGTGTTTTCAATATAGAATAATGTACAATTGGGATGTGGTGCCTACCTCTCGATACAGACAACAACCATGAAGGCAAGGTAGTTAAGGACAAGATACGTAGGGTTTGATGTAGGTCGAACCCAGCAATCCGAGCATGTGGGAGGGAATCCGGACAACGCATGAGCTCGAGCTTTGGTTGAGCGACATGTGATGGTGACCGGCCCCAACACAAACTAGGAGGAATCCATTCATGGCCAACACATACCCCTCATTGTCGGTCAAATTGATGATATATATATATACACTCGGGGAGCCCGCACATATGCGTGTCGTCACAAAAAACAGCACAAGGGAGACGTGGTCGATCAGAAGACCCTGTATACACTACATGTGGCCCCAAAATATGTATGGGTACGGTGGTGTGTGATGTGTTTAAATCCCAAATGCACAACTTCGATGGTCCACCAACTACATTACAAACCGAACACCGTACCCGACTCCAAGCCTGTTTCAATACGTACGATGTCAATTTCCCAACTTCGAGGCGGCAGGGGGGTCGTCCCATGCATGCGCTCAAACTTTATTTGGTCTAGCATGGGACACATCTATATATATCTATACATCTATACACCTATATAGTGTGCGTATAACTTTGAAAGTTGGTCGTTGGATGAAGCCAATCCGACGGTACAGAGATGGAAAATCAAAGCACTATTGGCCTTTGGATATCATCTACATTCCACCAGATTCTACCACATGTACAATCTAGAAGACTCCATGGTTGAACTTAAGCATAATATTGCACAAACCTCAAAACACAAGCACTTCTCCTTATTTGTTCTCTAGAATCTTCCATATATTAATTGCCCAAACATTTTTTTTCTAAATGAATTGTCTCCTTTTTTTACTTTATGCTTTACAATGCACAATTCCATGAATCTTAATATAGATTTTTTATATAAAACTAATTGATTTTGGATGAGATGAACTATAAGAATTAAACGAACATCTACATCATGCATATATGACTCAAAGCTTACATACTATAGTGTGGTATTTATTCATAATTTGGTTACCAAATCTCATGCGTGCAATGCACGTGTACCTTACTAGCATCAATAGGAAACCATCATGGTCAAACCCTTCTCGTTGTTTGGTCAAAGGGATAGATTGTATGGGGCCCCCTAATTGTCGGTAAAGGATAGTATATATACCTCGGGGAGTGCACAGATATGTGCCGCGTCTATAAGCCGCACAAGAGAGACATGCTCGGGAAGAACACCCTGCCCCCTATACCCTGCATGCAACCTGAAAAAGGTTTATATAATCGCCATGATAGGTCAAGTCAATCATTCTTTAATTTTTTAAAGGAAAAATAACCCATAAAAACATAGTAGGTTTATATAATCGCCATGACAGGTCAAGTCAATCATTCTTTAAAAAAACTAGAGCAATAAATAACCCATAAAAACATAGTATACAAATTAGCAAAACAAGGATCCCAAGGTTTATATAATTTCCATGATAGGTCAGTATAGAGATATAATATATTGAAAAAGGTTTATATAATCGCCATGACAGGTCAAGTCAGTCATTCTTTAATTTTTTAGCGGAAAAATAACCCATAAAACATAGTAGGTTTATATAATCGCCATGACAGGTCAAGTCAATCATTCTTTAATTTTATAGAGCAAAAAATAACCCATAAAAACATAGTATACAAATTAGCAAAACAAGGATACCAAGGTTTATATAATTGCAACTTCCCACTAGGTCACCCATCCTTGGACTACTCCAGCCCGAGCACGCTTAACTTCTGCATTCTATTCGACTAGGCTAGCGGATGGGAAGCCACCCCTTGCTAATAAGAATTGCCTCCTTGCCATTAAGGCGTTTCACGCTGGTCACCCTAGGGGACCTACTCCCTCCTATCACACACATTTGTGCTTTTAGAAACGGTGTGGGATATTTTACATGGCCGGTGTGTCGCCGCTAGCCTTCAATGAGCACTGACACTGGTAGCGGGAAATGATGGGAGAAGAGGCGAGAAACCGATGAGAGGAGTGGCGAGAAACGGTAGCCTGTTTTGAAAACCTAGTAGAGAAGGAAGCTCTGTAGGTGCTGTCGAAAGGGCTCAGTGTTGCCATTCAATCTAGGGGTATCCAACGGTGCACACGTACGATCCGTGGGGTTTGGGTTCTGGCCAATCAGAACGCATGACTCAGATCGTGCGTGCAGCAGGGGGAGAATATCATACGGAAACCAACATTCGGTGGAAACCGGTGAAAACCACGAGAAAAGGATGTTTTGAAGTTTAAAAAAATTGAAAAAAATGCGGGATGTTAAGAGGATGATGTTTTATTGCCACACAAAATTTCAAGTTGAAACACATTACGAGATGAGAGCTATGAAAAAGATAAAATCAGCGTTGAATAGTGCTGAATATTAATGTCACTATTGAGGGCTGAATTTGTCTTTTCATAGCTCACATCTCATAATGTTTTTCAACTTCAAATTTTGTGTCACAATAAAACATCACCCTCTTAACATCCCACATATCTTACAGATTTTTATGAAACTTTAAAATATGGTTTCCACGAAGTTTTCCTTGAATATCGGCTTTCACGAGTGAACCGTGTGCTATTTGAAAACATTTCGTGAGAAGAATCTCGGTTTTTAAATCCCCGTAAATCCAAAACTAAGCTGAAAATCGTGAAACCTAGCATGGTGTCATGACATGGCACTTATATGTCGAGGAATTTTTTTTCGTCCATTGTGGCGCAAGTTTTATTACAAGCCTCTTACAAATCCAAAACATGTCCCCCTTGTGGGCGAAACATAATCACTACCTCTTTTCACCTTGTATTTCCTTCTATAGGCAACATGGAACGACAGGATATCCATGCTGAAATTTAAACTTATTCAGGGTTCGTTTGGCATTTTTATACACTAATTGAGTTTCCTAGGCATTTAATGTCCATAATTCAAATCTGAACTTCAAATACATGCTCCAGTTCACCAAAATGGCTAGAAATATTATACATGTGTCCTTGGGTGCATGTTTAGCTCCCATGCTAGGAATGGGAACGAATTACAACCGTACCCGCGGCGTGGCTCGTCCTCAAACATTTCAAATCTCGGTTTTTAAGTCCCCATAAATCCAAAACTCACCAGAAAGTCATCAAAGGTGGCACGATGGCACGTCATGGCACATGTATGTCGTGGTAAAAACATTGTACAATTTGGGCCAAGCTTTATTACAAACCTCTTATAAAAATCGGAGCTTCTCTCAAAAAAGCCTCGTGGTATTACTCAAAAAAAAGTCTAATGGTTCCGATAGGGAAACGTGTTACCCCTGTGGGCGAAACGCAATCACTGCCTCTTTTCGCCTTGTATTTTCTTCCACAGGCAAAATGGAACGACATGATATATGTGTTGTAATTTAAACTTATTCAGGGTTCATTTGGCCTTTTTATACACTAATTGATTTTCCTAGGCATTTAATGTCCATAATTCAAATCTGAATTACAAATACATGCTCCAGTTCACCAAAATGGCTAGAAAATTTGTACATGTGTCCTTGAGTGCATGTTTAGGTCCCATGCCAGGAATAGGAACAAATGACAATTATACCGGTGTCCTGGCTCATCCTCGAACATTTCGAATCTCGGTTTTTAAGTCCCCATAAATCCAAAACTCACTAGAAAGTCATCAAAGGTGGCATGGTGTCACGTCATGGCACATATATGTCATGGTAAAAACATTGCCAATTTGGGCCAAGCTTTATTACAAACCTCTTACAAATCGGCGCTTGTCGCAAGAACCCTCGTGGTTTTGATAGGGAAACGTGTCCCCTTGTGGGCCAAACGATAATCACTCGTCTAGCCTCATATTTTCTTCTACACGCGACACGGAACTACGGGAGATTCAGGCTGAACATTGAAATTATTGAGTGTTCGTTTGACCCTTTTATTCATTAATTGAGTTTTCTAGGCATTTAATGTCCATAATTCAAATACTCACCAGGAAATCATGAAACTTGGCATGGTGTCACTACATGGTACATATAATTGTCCAATTTGGGCGAAGCTATATTACAAGCCTCTTACAAATCGGAGCCTGTCGCAACCCTCGTGGTTCTGGTAGGGAAACATGCCCCTCTTGTGGGAGAAATGATAATCAATGCCTCTTCTCGCCTTGAACTTTATTTTCTACAAGCAACATAGAATAACAGGAGTGTCGGGCTGAAATTTGAAACTGTTCAAAGTTCGTTTGGCTATTGTATATATATTACTAATTACTAAGTTTTCTACGCATTTAATGTAGTCCATAATTCAAAGTTGAACTACAAGCACATGCTCCAGTGAAGAAAAATGGGTGGGAAATCATACATGTGTCATTGGGTGCATGTTTAGGTCTGTCATTGGGTGCATGTTAAGGTCTCATTTAAGGAATGAGAATGAAATACAACCTTGTCGTCGTCCTGAAACATTGAGAATCTCGGTTTTAAATCCGAGTAAATCAAAAACTCAGACAAAAACATGAGACTTGGCATGGTTTCATGACATGGCACATATATGTCGTGGTAAAAAAAAGGGCCAGTTTGAGAAGAGACGCACACATTAGTAGCCAACGAAGTCCTTCTTGAAACAAAAATCTGACACGTTAATATCGCAAATGGTTGTATTATATTAACCGTGTCGAAATTTCACCATACTCGGTGGCGTGCGTGCCGTTGTTTGATTAGACGGGACGAGCGCGAGAATTCCGCCGTGCAGGCTCGACGGGACGCGGGCGAGTAGTCCGCCGCGCAGGCTCGACGGGAAGCATGCATTCCGCCCACCTCGCAGGTTCGACGGGACACGTGCGAGCAGCAAGGCCGCCCATGCTCATCGGGAAGCGAGCTCTTTGACCTCCATGCACCAGTCGCCGCCCGCCTCGCTCACAACTTCACCATTAATGGGTTAATTAAAGCACCTGGACGGAGGGTGTTTCCTTGTGAACCCATGGTAGCATTTGCTTTGTTCGTGTTTTCAACTCGTATTCCGGCCTAATTTAAATTGCCACATGGGGCAACAGATAATATGACCACAAATAAAATGGCAACGGATTATACGATGACAAATTTACAATGGCGCAGATAATAATTGTCTTACATATTTCGGATAATTTAAAATTCCACATGCGGCAAAGCCCGGAAGACACGGGGGCAAGAGAAGAAGGAAATTGCATACAACGATCTAGGTCGCTACTATCTCTACTCATCGATGGATCGCCGGGCGACGACATCCTCCAGCTCCTTCTTCAATTACTCACAACTTTGCTTGAAAGCAGCCACAAATTCCTCCACCTCCTGCTCGCGCTCGATCCGGAGCTTCCTCAAGTCACCCATCAGTTCCTCGACGACCGTTGTCAGCGTCATCCCCGAGGCACTGCTCTACTCATGCAACATCTTCCAGTCGGCAGCCTCCTCCTCCTTCTCGGTGAGAGCCTTGAGGAGCTTCGCATTGTCACCCATGAGTTGCTCGATGAGGCCGGTCGCCTTGTCAACCGAGGCATCGCTGATCTTCAGCAGCTTCATCAAGCCGTCGACCAGCTCCTGCTGCATAGTGACGCCAACGAAAATGTCATCGTCACCGACGAAGGACTTCAAGAATGCCGACTCGTCGCGATGGCCAACGCCACGAATGGGCTTGTGAGAGCCCTCGCGTGCCCGTGAGAGCTCGTTCAAGGGCTCCGCGACGCGCCAGGACATCTCTGTTGCGGCTGCGGCTTCGCGGCGGGACCTCTCTAGTGCTTCTATGGCCTTGGTCTTTGCTGCCTGGTTATATGTCCACCCTAAACTCCTCCTACCGGTCATCGCGGAACGACTTGACAGGAAAGACCTAGTTTTGTGGGTGATGAGGAGAGGAACTGTGACGTAATTTTCGAGTGGGTAGTTTTATAGCCAGGTGCTAAGTGTGAAGACATATTAGTTTGGTAGGTGTGAACAGATTTGCAATTACTTATTGCGTTGTAATCTGCAATGTGACGAGAAACAAGGTCAAAATTTATTGATGGCAGAAGGTTGACCATGTTCTTGCTCGCCGTTGAGTCAGCTGTTTGGCACGTATCACACACATCTTATTAAGTTGAACTGTTTCTGTTGTGTTCGCTAATCGAAAACAGTTCGTCCGAGTGAACTATATGCCCTATATCACACACACCTTGACCTGGCTAACCGTTTATGTTGCACTCCCTAATAGCAAACAGTTCGTCAGAGCGAACTATATGTCGTATATCGCACACACATTGATCTGGCTGCCCGTTTTTGTTGTTCTGCCTCATCGCAAACAGTTCGAACGGCTCAACCGTGTGCCCTGGATCACACACGCAACTACAATCTGAACCGTGTTTGTTGTATCATTCATCGCAAACATTTTGCACCTTTTTTTGACGGGTTTTCTACATCCCCGTTTGTGATTAATGCATCGCACACAGTTTCGTCAAAGGGTCTCTGATAGTAGTGTCGCGTTAGCAGCAACATGCAGTAGTGTTATACAAATGGTTTTTAACCCCTTTCCACGATGGCATTTGGAACCGTCGTCAAGTGAGTGTGGGCGATAGGGGGTTCATTCCCACACGACCCAGAAACCGTCGGGAATAGGGAGCCTTGCTGCATACAGTTGTCCCTATATAATTGTTTTTGATATCTCGAATATCCCAAACCTTCATCCTTGCTACTCGTTTGTGCTCGCATTGCCATCACAGTCGGAGTTTTATGGTTCTACCTAAAACCAGGCAGATTCCAGACACGGGAGTTTTCTAGGCACGTACCAAACTGGCTCTACGTTTACGATGTCTGGCACATCACAAATAGTTCGTGATTATGAACCGTGTACGACAGGTAGACAATCACACACATTCAGTTTTCCCGCACCGTATGTGATAGTGTCTGACATCACACACGCTTTGCAAACGGTAGTTGTGTGCATTGTTACACATGTTTCCTCTCCGTGAACCGCATCGGATTATGATGTATATCGCACACGTTGTGCTTTATTAACCGTTTGCGCCGTAATGACCTGCACACCGTAATTTTGCCCTAATTTAATTGCTGCTATTTAAAATTGTACGTAATGTAAACTTGAAAGTAGGCTATTATAGCTTTATTCATATCCATCAGGTTGAAACAAGCAATGCATTATTCGATTCACGAGTACATTTGTGTAAGAATTACATAAGCACCAAATAAAGAATGATGAACCAGGGTTCTATACTTGTACTATTACAGATGGAAAAGAAAGAGGCAACAAACATTCTGGTTGCTGAACAAGGTGAAGCGGAATGGCCCTATTGTGCTCTCCTGGATGCATAAGGCACGCACGACTCTAGTCCAACCCCTTTTGATGGCCGGCCGTCAATCATGTAGTTTGAGGTAATCTTGAGTAAACTGCTTCAGTATCCACTACAAAGGAAAAAAGATTTAGACATTGTCATCTAACACAACTCATTACACACAGTAAAAAGAAGGCTACAGGGTTCTTACTTACCATCCCGCAGTTCACTGTTGTCTTGCATAAAGTGTAAACAAATAGTTCGATTGACATCTTTTGAACCATTTTATCTTTATCAGTTTCCTCACTTTATGCTGGTTCATGAATATCTCATCGCCCCATACAGAGAAAGGGTCGAAGTTTGGATCTTTGGCAATGACATATGTACCTAAAAGCACCAAGTTAATATGAGAAGCTAAACAACAATTGCAAAATGATGTAGTACAACACTCCCTCCATCCCATTATATAAGATTTTATTACATGTATATATAGACATCATCATATCATTAAGGTAACACTCTTCCTTGTTGCTATGTAGCCTGGGATTGCATATTTATTCATTCAGTACAATGCATATTGCTATGTAGCTTCAGTGTGCAAGCTTAAGCACACTAGTTAAGTAAAACAAGAAGTGGAAAGGTGTGTTAACTGCATCAGGCATAACATTTAAAAACAAGCAAATAGTCATTCAAACTGGTATTTTGCAGGTATAAAGTACACTAGTTATTGTTAAAAATGAAAAGGCATGTTAGCTACAATATCCTTAACAGCAACCAAATATCGTAATTCATAGTGGAATTGTTGAAACTACTATTGATGAAATTGAACTGCACGGCAAATGGTTGCACATATAGAGCATCACGTTGTGAAGAACTAAAATAAACAAGTTATAAGGCCATCTCTAATCAATCCTTCAAAAGTAAAAGGATATATATATATATACTCCAGCAATTTTTGGCCTTTTCTAGTCGATCCCCTAAACTTAATGTTATAAACTTCAATTTGATCAAGTTCAAAGCAGGTTCAGCCAAAAGTAGCATGCATTCAAACATAAACATAGATAGATTTGCATAACCGAACATAAAACATAAATTTAAACTAAGTTGAACTACTTTCGGCCGAAGTATAGGTCGAGCCAATCCTTCCTTGTCATGTACGGTGTGCCGTGAGCCGGGTCCGGGCCGGTGCCGTCGTCGGGGTCATTGGGGAAGGCACTTCTCCACTTGTCGACGTCGGTCTCCTCATCCTCAAGGCCCACCTCGCCGCCCTCCGCGCCGCCGTCCTCGCCGCCTTCGACCTCGTCATCAGAGGAGAGCGTGATAACCTCGCCACCCTCCGCACCGGCAAAGATCGCTCGCTCCACCTCCACGAGCTCCGGGTGCTTCCGGTAGAGCTCTTGCATGTAGGCCTCGTCGGTGGCCTCGGCCTCGAGGCGCTGCCACGCCTCGCGGTCCTCCCGCGCCATAGCCAAGCTCACCACCCCTGGCTCCAGTGAAACGAGGTCGACCGGACGTGTGCCGAAGGGGAAATTGAGCCTAGCCGCCGCGCCATGGTAGCAGACCTACCAACGGTCGTACTCCATGGTTGTGAGTTCGGCCGTGTGGAAGCTACCGAGCCACCGGTGGGTGTTGGTCTCCCAATCTGTAATCTCGGCGCCCCACATCCCCCACCGCCGCTGTCGGACCCTAAGGTAGGACCTCGTCGGCTGCCGGGTCTGGGGGAGGATGGGGAAGTCCTCGAACTAGCGTAGGGGCGCAGCTTCGGGCGGATCGGGGGACCGGGGATGGCAGATCTAGCCCGCGGAGTATGACGGGGACACCTCGGCGGCCACCTCGCCGGCGTCGGGCGAAAAGGCCGCGATAAACCATTTTTTGGCCATTGGCTCCTCGAGCTCCCTGGCACACAGGCAGAGGTTGAGGATGGAGGCGGCGGCGATGGCGGCAACCTACCAATGGTTTCGGGGGTGGTGTGTGTCGGTGTGAGCGGAGGTTTTGGGGAGTATATGGTGTGTGTGTGGAGGGAGGCAAGGTGGTGTTTGAGGAAATACTGCGGCAACTGAAAATTTTACTAGGCGGGAGTAACAAGGCGGGGCTACTAAAAATTTGGATGAAGGGCGATCAGATATTTTTTAAATTTCAAGGGATGCAGAAGCGGGAGTAAAATGCCGGGGCTACTGAAAATTTGAATCAAGGGACTGAAGCAGAACGGGAGTAACAGACATCGCACACGGTCTGCATATACTAATCATGTGCTATCAAACATTAAAAACTTCCAGGCGGTAGATATTTTCGAGATTACGAGGCAGTAATATTTTCGAGATTGTGAGGGATGCAGAGGCGGGAGTATTTGGGGAGCGAGCTAGTGTGCTTGACACGCTGGCTGTGGACTGCAGCCGACGCCTCTTCTCGCGTAAGCCATAGGCGTATTATACACTAACGGTGCTCCAGGATATTTTGTATTGCATCTCACATGGTTGGTGATAATAAATTGTGTGGGATCTACTGGATTTTTCATCTTGATTTGAATTACATAATGGGGTCACAACGGCAATGGATGGTGTTTGAATTGCTAGAACTTTTATCTACAGTGAACATGCAACTATATGTGTGTCGTAAAAGAATTGGAATTATTCAGGGTTCGTTTGGACATTTTAAACTTTAAATTGGTTTTCTAGCCATTTCAGGTGCACAATTCAAAATTAAACTACATGCACATGCTCCAGTGCACCAACATGGATTGTAAAATCATATATGTGTCCATGGGTTTATGCTTATGTCCCATGCAAGAAATGGGGATGAATTTCGAACACCATGGCACCGTGGCACTCCGGCAAACCACGACGTACTAGCTTTTGTAATTCTAGTAAATTCAAAAATCGTCCAAAATTCATGAAACTTGGCATGCTATCATGGAGCGGCATCAACATGTCGTGGTAAAAAAATTACCATTTGGGGCAGGTTTGTGTATAAGCTTCTCACAAACCAGAGCTTCTCACAACAATTGTGATGGTTTTGGCGGGGAACGTTTCACCTTTCTGGACGAAACGATATCGGTTGCCTTTTTTATTTCAATTACTTTCCTAGTGTCAACATAGAACAACGGGAGTGTTGTGTTAATTGTTTGATTTTTTGCGGTTCGTTTGGACATTTTTATACATTAATTGAGTTTTCAATGCATTTATGTGCATAATTAAAATTTGAACTACATGAACATGCTCTAATGCATATAAATTGGTTGAAAATTCAAGTCTGTGTCCTTGTTTGCATGCTTATGTCCCATGAAAGAAATGGGAATGAATGTCAAACACCCTACCACCGTCACTCGGTCACAAACGTTGAGATACCTGGTTTTAAAATTCTAGTAAATCCAAAACTCATCTGAAATTTATGAAACTTGGCTTGGTATCATGGAGCGGCATCAACATGTCGTGGTAAAAAATTTGTCCCATTTGGGGCAGGTTCAGGTATAAGATTCTCACAAATCAAAGCTTCTCACAACAAGCCTGATGGTTTCGGTAGGGACTATGACACCCCGAGTCCGGTGCGCCAGGTGTCAGCCAGTTATTCGCTGTCGTTGCCATGTCATTTGCTTGCGTATTGCATCTTGCCATGTCATCATGTGCATTGCATCTTCATGTTTTAAAAACTTGCATCTGTTTGTAGTTGCCCCGTCCTCTCCATTGTCCGTTCGGAGCCCAGACACACTCGCACGCGCCCGCGGCACCTCCGAATATTTATTTTATAAGTGGCTGGAAAATGTTCTCGGAATGGGATGAAAGTTGGCGTGTGGTCTTATTATAGCATAGGAAGACCGCCTGTCAAATTTCGTCGCATTCGGAGTCTGTTTGATAGCCCAACGGTTAACCGTGTTAACCGCTGGAAGCCCTTTGACTTTTGGCTGAGCACCCCTCCACAACAGCCCACTAGCCCATCCAAACCCCCTCCATGCTCTCGGTCGTTGGATCATGATCGTGTGGGCGAAAACCGCACCTCATTTGGACTCTCCTAGCTCCCTCTACCTATAAATAAGCCTCTCGCTCCGAAATTTGCGGGCAAACCCTAGCCTCCCTCCTCCTTCCGCCGCCGGACGCGTCTGCCCGCCGCCGGGCATGTTCCCGCCAGCCTCCTCTCTCCTCCCCGCCGCCGCGGCCCGTGGATCCCATAGTGGGCCCGTGTGGGGCCGTACCCCGCCTCCGCCGAGCCCGGCTCGCCCCCGTCGCCCGGAGCCGCACTCCGCCACCGCCGCTTCCCGCCGGCGAGCGCCGCCGCAGGCGCCGCCATCCCCGCCGACCGCGCGTCACGCCGCCGCCATCAACGCCACCGGCCCGCACCTCGCCTCGTACTCTGGCCGCCACGCCCCGCGCCACCGTCGGCCGCTCCTCCGCCACCACCTCGCCGTTGGTCCCATCAACCCCGCCCCTGCTCGCCTCCTCGCCGGCCCGAGCGCCGCCACTGTCGCGTCTCCGACCGGGTCCGGCAAGATCCGGCCCAGAGCTGGAAGATGGATCAGATCCACCTGCACGGCCATCCAAATGGCCCCCGCGACCCGGATCCCTCTGTCCCGGTACCACGTCGTCCAGTTTCAGAGGTTGTTTTTTTTTCTAAGTCCGAGAAAACTCATATTATGTGTGCATCTTTGACCTGTTGTAACTTTGTGCATGTGCCTCCGTTTTGCGTGTGTGATATGTTCAAATGTTCGTCTCAAAGTGCTCTACATGTTAGTTGCATTTGCATGCATGTTACTGTTCATTTCGATACCTTAATCTTCGTTGCAAAACTGCTATGGGATGTTACTGCTCAATCCTTGTTTTTTGTCAACAATATGTATGCATGTTTAACATGGTGTAACTTTGTGCATGTTGGTCCAAGTGGAGTGTATGATATGTCAAATTGTTCATCTAGTGATGCTCTACATGATGGTGTCTGGTGCATTCATGTTAGGTGCCATATTGCCATGTTTATCTCTATTGCAAAAGTGCATGTGGCTGTTAAGTGCTGAAACTTGTTATAAGATGTTGATTTGTCTGTTTCATATCTTTATGTGTAATTTTTGTTTGAGCTACATGTCAATATGTTTTAGAAGAACAATCATGTCATCTTTGTTGTGGTGCAATCCACTTTTCATGATATGCCTTGTGTTGAGTGGAACAAGCTTGCAAAGTGGCCTACTCGTTGTTTGTTATTTCTGAGACATGTTGGAAACTGCCAAGTTTGAAACTGTTATAACCAGATGACATGTTTGCTTGATGCCCCAGTCACATCCATGCACATTTGGGGACGTCCAATGATCATGTCTTGATGTCCATGTTATGCCTATCCATCCATGTCCCCGTTTGCAATTATGGCCTACTGTAGCATGTTGTTTTCATGCTCTCAAGTTGCTATAAAATGTTTCTGTCAGCCTGTTATCAGTAAGTTCAGTTTTGCCATGTGAATAGTTAGTTTTCTATGCATCCTATGACCATGTTCTTGCCATGAGTAACTTTATAAACATGTCTTCTTGCTGTTGGTTATCTTCACATGCATCCTATGACCATGTTCTTGCCATGAGTAGTTAGTTTTGCCATGTGAATAGTTAGTTTTCTATGCATCCTATGACCATGTTCTTGCCATGAGTAGCTGCATAAACATGTCTTATTGCTGTTGGTTATCTTCACAAGCCATGATATGCTTTGAGGTGAGTTGCACAAGCTTGCAAACATGCCTACTTTTCGTTGTTGCTGCCATGTCTAGTTTATTTCACTAAGTCTGTGAAATTGTTATCTTTTGCAATATTGCCATGATGTTTTGAGCATGTTCTAGTGGTGTTTGGTAGTAGCTCAGTGATCATGCTTGTAGTGTTTGACATGTACATGCTTGCCATGCCCTTTGATGCCATGATATGTTATTGTATCATGTTGTTTTGATGTCAACTATATGCCTACTTGTTGTTTTGGACAGATTGTGTTTCAAACTTGTTCCATGTGTATGTGATGAACCGTTGCTCCGTTATGGGCATGCTCTATATGAAACTTGTGTGTTTTTGCATGTAGATGCATAATAACATGTTGTATACCTGTTTGGAGTGTGTTTGCTTGATGTTTGGATGCGTTTTGCATCAATGTCATGCTTGTCTTGTTTTGCTCATATCTTCTAGGTCGTAGCTCCAAATTAAATGAACTTTATATGTAACATGACTAGAATTTTGAGTAAATAATCATGGTGCATGTTAACTTGTTGTTTAACAACTTTAACTTAAGGTTTGTTCAGTTCTAGACCAATTTCGAAATTTTGCATATGAGGGCTTACCGGAATTGTTATATGTCGTTTCCGGCCTCATTTAAACTTGCCTTGTTGTGTGGTCTTATGTGCTTCATCTCTTGCCATGAATTGCATCATGTAGCCTTGTCATGCGTCATACTTGGTTGAGCATCTTGTCTTGTTATGTGTTGTGTGTTTACCGTGTTGCTTGCTTCTTCTCGTTAGTGCTTGTTTCGTTACGATCGTGAGGATTCGTTCGACTACACTTGGTTCGTCTTCGTGGCTTCTTCTTCGTCTTCTTCATGGACTTGTTCTTCTTCCTTGCGGGATTCCAGGCAAGATGACCGTCACCTTGGATACATTTACTATCATTGTTATGCTAGTTGTCTCGATGCTATCACTATATGTCACGCTACCCACTATTTGTTGTCAACCTCTCCTTGTTGCCATGAAACCTCTAACCTTTGACACCATCCCAACAAACCGTTGTTTGGCTATCTTACCGCTTGCTCAGCCCCTCTTATAGCATTGTTAGTTGCAGATGAAGATGAAGATTGCTCCATGTTGGAGCTGGACAATGTTGGGATATCACAATATCTATTAATTAAATTAATGCACCTATATACTTGGCAATGGGTGGAAGGCTTGGCCTTTTGCTCGGTGTTTTGTTTCACTCATGCCGCCTTAGGAACCGATAAACCGGTGTTATGTTCCTTGATTTTGCGTTCCTAACACGGTTGGGTATATGGGGACCCCTTGATAATTTGCTTTGTTTAAAGCTTTTCCAGCGAGGCCCAACCTTTGTTTTCCATTTGCTTAATAACTAAAGCTTGCATAGGGACCGGCTAGCACCCGAGGATTCTTAATCAACCCCCGGGCTAGTGCTCCTTTGAGTGTTGGTCCAAACTGGACGATGTCGGGCGCCCCCTGGGCAACCAGGGTCTTAGCCAACCCGATGTCTTACCCATCCGATGTGCCACGAGAATGAGGTACGTGCGACTCCTATCGGGATTTGTCGGCACATCGGGCGGTCTTGCTGGATTAGTTTTACTATTGTCGAAATATATCTTGAGCACGGGATTCCGAGAATACTCGGGTCTTCCCAATTTAGGAGTTGTTACTCTGCTGATCGGGAGAGCTTGTGATGGGCTAAGTTAGGACACCCCTGTAGGGTTATGATCTTTCGAAAGTCATGCCCGCGGTTATGTGGCAGATTGGAATTTGTTAATATCCGGTTGTAGTTAACTTGACAGAGGATCCGAAATAAAATACACCAACTGTGTGAGTAAACGTGACCGTCTCTTTTCAGTTTGAGAAGAGAACACGGTGGGGTTATGTTTGACCCGTAGGTAGTTCAGGATCACTTACCGATCATTTCTAGTTTGCGGCCGTTTGCGTAGATGCTCATCTTATTCTTGTACTCGTAAGTTAGCCACCATATAATGCTTAGCCGCTGCTGCAACCTCACCACTATCCTTTCCATACCCATTAAGCTTTGCTAGTCTTGATACCCATGGTTAAGGGATTGCTGAGTCCTCGTGGCTCACAGATACTACAACAACAGTTGCAGGTGCAGGTTTTCGATGACTGTACGCGAGAGCGGTGTTTACTTGTGTTGGAGCCTTTCTTCTTCTTCTTCGTCGATCTTGGGATAGGTTCCTGGTCGGCAGCCTGGGATAGCAGGATGGATGTCGTTGTGTTTTTCATATTTGCATCCGTAGTCGGATGTCTTGTATATGATGTGATGTATTCTTGTATGATTTGTATGTATCCCCATCAATGTATGTAATGGTACGATGTAATGATATCCATCTTGCTAAGCGCCCGAAATGCGGTTGTGCCTCAATCACAAGTTTTATCTAGTGATCGAGATAGAATCGCATCTTGGGCGTTACAAATGTGCCACCTTTGGGGACAAAACAATATCCATTGCCTCTATTGCTTTCAAAAAAATTCTAATGTCAACATAGAACAACAGGAGTGTTGTGTTAGGTTTTGGCATTTTTGGGGTTCGTTTGGACATTTTTATACATTAACTAGGTTTTCTTGGCATTTTATGTGCATAATTCAAATTTGAAATACATGCACATGCTCCAGTGCATATAAATTGTTTTTTAAGCTATGCATATAAATTGGTTGAAAATCAAATTTGTGTCCTTTGGTGCATGCTTAGGTCCCATGCGAGAAATGAGAATCCTACAGCAGGGCACCGTTGATTGCCGGCAAAACGTTGAGATACCTTGTTTTTAAATTCTAGTAAATCCAAAACTCGTCTGAAATTCATGAAACTTGGCATGCTATCATGGAGGGGCATCAACATGCCGTGGTAATTTTTTTACACAGGCATATTAGACCAAATAGAAGTATCGTGCTAAATTTTCGAATTATTTCGGGTTCGTTTGGCCTTTTTATACATTAATTGAATTTATGGGCATTTAATGTGCATAATTCAAATTTGAACTACAAGAACATGCTCCAGTTCACCAAAGTTGGTTGAAAAATCACATGTGTGTCCTTGGGTGAATTTCTAGGTCCCATGCAAGAAATGGGAATGAAATTCAAACATTTGGGCGCCATGGCTTGGCCGAAATGATTGAGAAACTTGGTTTTTTTAATTCATGTAAATCCAAAAGACGCCTGAAAATCATGAAACTTGGCACGGTGTCATGACATGGCACAAACATGTTGCGGTAATTTTTTTGGCCGAATTGGGACAAGCTTTGGTATAAGCTCTTGCAAACCGGAACTTCTCTCAAGAATGCTCGTGGTTCCGAAAGGGAACGTGTCACCTCTGTGTACGAAACAACATACGTACACTGCCTTCTCTCGCCTTAATTTTTTTACACGAGCAGATTAGACCAAATAGAAGTATCATGCTGAATCTGGAATTATTCCGAGTACGTTTGGCCTTTTTTATACATTAATTGAATTTTTGGGCATTTAATGTGCATAATTCAAATTTGAACTACAAGCACATGCTCCTATGCACCAATGTTGGTTTAAAAATCACATGTCTGTCCTTGGGTGAATTTCTAGGTCCCATGCAAGAAATGGGAATGAAATTCAAACATCTGGGCGTCGTGGCTCGGCCGGGAAGATTGAGAAACTTGGTTTTTTAATTCCTGTAAATCCAAAACACGCGTAAAAATCATGAAACTTGGCATTGTGTCATGACATGGCACCAACATGTTGTGGTAATTTTTCTATCCGATTTGCAAAGGCGCACACATTAACAATCAACAAAGTCATTTTGGAACAAGTGTTGTCATGTTACAAATTGGAAACAGAAGTATTATTCAAACCGTGGGCGTTCTACTTACCAATTATGTGCCGCCACGCGTCCCCTTTTTATTGGCTAGGAGGTGTCGTGCGGGGTAGCTATTTGAGTACGGGAGGCGTGCGATCAAACCCCTGCGCATGCTCATCGGGAGGAGAGCCCTTTGACCTCTATCCGCCGCGCACGTCCCTCCCAACGTCTCCATTAATGGCGCCTGAGCCCCTATTTCACGGCGTGGCCATGTCTCACTCGACTGAGATTTAAGAGAGAAAAATGAAAATCTGAAAAGAAAGTTTTGCACGGATCTTGATGTAAGATCCGACGGACCTATATAGCATCGACTGCGAGTTATAGCAAGCATGATCAATATAAGGACGATGACCGTGGATAATAATTGTATTACATATTTAGGAACATAATTAAAAAAGCCACATGCAGCAACGCCCGAAATACACAAGGGCAAAAGAAGAAGGAACTATCTAGTCTCTGCAGCGAGCGGCGACGAGCTCTTTCTTGTCCTCAACACGCTCCTTGAGAGCATCCACGGATTCCTCTAGCAGCCTTCGGCGCTCCATGCGGAACATGTCATTCTCGTCCATAAGTTTCTTGACGATGACATTGGTGCTCTTCAACAAGGCAGTGATCTCATCCTGCTCGTCCCGGAGCTTCACATTGCCCTCCCTTAGTTGTCGGATGACGTTGAGAGCCTGTTCAAGCGAGGATTTCATGTCGTCTTGCAACCTCGCCCAGCCATCAATCTGATCCATCTGGCTATCGACGAGCGCATTCATGTGCCTATAAGAGTGCTCGCCTACCCGCGAGACATTTTCCCAGGCCGCCGCGACACGGGAGGACATGTCTGCTGCATTCGCGACGCGACGGGACATCTCTGCTGCTTCCGCGGCACGGCCGAACAAGTCTGATGCGTAAACGGCGTGGCGGGACCTCGATGCTACTTCGGCGGCATGGCGGGACCTCTCTGCTGCTACGGCCGCGCGGCGGGACATGTCGGCTGCTTTCGCGGCTAGGTGGGACAAATCTCGTGATTCGACTTCCATGCTCACCTCATCTCTCGACCCAGAACTCACGCTGGGCATGGGAGACGCAAAGGAACGATGATGAATGACTTGTTTATTTTTTTGGATGAGGAGTTGAGGAGGAACGAGCAGTCATCTTGCAGTAGTAGTATTTATAACCAGGTACTAATACGCTCCTAAGTGGGAAACCGTTTAGCTTTTGATCGGTGTGAACAATTTTGTAATTTGGAATGTGACGGGACGCGGGCTCAATATTTATTGACGGTTCTATAATTTCTAAGTGTGGCACTATTTCCGGACGGCATAATGTGGACACGCGTTCTCGGCCGCGTACATGGCGTTAGCACCACAGGGTGCACCGCAATAGGCAATGTCATCACACGTCTTGTTCCAAGAACCGTGCACGCTCGTTATTACCATCGCACACGCTTCTTTTAATTAGAATGTGTGCCTATATAGCGCACACACGTTGATCTATCTAACTATTTCTATTTGTTGTGGCTTGTTGTGGCGAATCACAAACAGTTCATCCGTGTGAAGTGTATGTGATCAATCACAGACACTTTGATCTGGCTGGCCATTTCTGTTCTGTTGCCTAATCGCAAACGGTTAATCCTTCTGAAGCGTATGCCCTCAATCGCACACACACCTTTATCTAGCTACCCGTTTCTGTTGTTCCGCCTCATCACAAATAGTTAATCTGAGAGACTGTATGCCATATATCGCACACGCCATCATCTCGCTGCCCATTTCCATTCTTCTTCATCATAGCAAACAATTCATTGAATTGAACCGTATGCCCTACATCACACACGCAACCAAAATCTGAACCGTGTTTAATGCATCCATCATTGCAAACATTTTGCACCTTTTTGGATGGATTTTTTACACCATCGTTTGCGATTATTGCATCACACATAGTTTCGTCGAAGGGTTTCTGATCGTAGTGTCGCGTTAGCAGCATCCTACAGTAGTGATTGTAAGTAACATAGTAGTTTGATAGCAAGATAATTTGTAATGAGCCAGTAATAATAGTAGTAACAAAAGTGCAGCAAGGTAGCCCAATCCTTTTGAGGCAAAGGACAGGCCAAAACGGTCTCTTATATTAAGCAAAGCGTTCTTGAGGGTACACGGGAATTTCATCTAGTCACTTTCATGATGTTGATTCGATTTGTATTTGCTACTTTGATAATTTGGTATGTGGGTGGATTAGTGCTTAGGTGTTGTTCTTACTTGAACAAACCTACTACTTATGATTAACATCCTCTCAAGCATCTGCAACTACGAGAAAAGTATTAAGAATAAACTCCAACCATAGCATTAAACTTTTGGATCCAATCGGTCCCTTACGGAGTAGCGCATGAACTACGGTTTAAGCTTTTGTCACTCTCGCAACCCATCATCTAATAACTACTCCACAATGCATTCCCTTAGGCCCAAATATGGTGAAGTGTCATGTAGTCGACGATCACATGACACCACTAAGGGAATCACAACATACATACTATCAAAATATCGAACACATATCAAGTTCACATGACTACTTGCAACATGATTTCTCCCTTGACCTCAAGAACAAAGGTAACTACTCACAAATAATAATCATGCTCAAGATCAGAGGGGTATTAACTAGTATAATGGATCTGAACATATAATCTTCCACCAAATAAGCCAGATAGTGATCAACTACACTATGTAATCAACACTACTAGTCACCCATAGGTACCAATTTGACGTTCCGGTACAAAGATTGAACGCAAGAGATGAACTAGGGTTTGAGAGGAGATGGTGCTGGTGAAGATGTTGATGGAGATTGCCCTCCCCAATATGGGAGAGTTGGTGGTGGTGATGATGATGATGATTTCCCCCTCCGGGAGGGAAGTTCCCCCGGCAAAATCGCTTCGCTGGGGGGCAAAAGTGCTCCTGCCCAAGTTCCGCCTCGAGATGGTTGTGCTCCATCCTGAAAGTCCTCTCCTTATTTTTTCTAGTTCAAAATGACTTGTATACCAGAAGATGGGCACCCGAGGTGGGCCGGGCTGAGCACAACCCACCAGGGCACGCCTGGGGGGGCTGGCATGCCCTGGTGTCTTATGCTCACCAGTTGGCCCCCCTCTGATAGTTATTTGCTCCAGTATTTCATATTTATTCCATAAAAATCCTTGTTAAGTTTCAGCTTGTTTTGAGTTGTGCAGAATAGGTGGACTGACGTAGCTTTTTTCAGGTCCAGATTTCCACCTGCCGGAATTCTCCCTCTTTGTGTGAACCTTGCATAATATGAGAGAAAAGGCATTATAATTACTCCAAAAAGATTATTATGTATAAAAGCACCATAAATAACAATAGGCAAACATGATGCAAAATGGACGTATCAACTCCCCCAAGATCAGACCTCACTTGTCCTCAAGCGAAAACCAAAATCGAGAAACATGTACACATGCTTAGAGAGAGAGGAGTCGATAAAAACAAAATACGAACATAGAAGCATCATGTGAATTATTATAACAGCAACAAACTTAAACAATATGACTTTTATCATAGGACTTCTATCATATACTTCTCATGAATAAGTAACAATTCATCACAACATCGAAGTATGAAGCATAAACTCTATTGGAAACCAACAAACTATATTCTCAGTCAACTTTGAAACTACAATTCATCATCTTTTCAGGAAGGGACACGTATCAGAGCCCTTAGGCAAGTCCACATACTCCACCATCCTATGGTCTTCTATGATTGTTAACACTCACCGCGTACACATGAGCAAAACGTTTCAACTGGACACATAGAAAGATAGGGGCTTATAGTTTCGCCTCCCAACGTATTCACCTTAAGGTGATGTCAACAATAATAACGCATGCTGCCCATATTAAAATGGACATATGTGCCTAGATCTTTCCTCACCACATGGTTCTTGCCAAAGGAGAAAAATAAAAAGGAATAGAGAGAGAGAGAGAGAAACTTTGACTCTTGCATAAAAGTAAAAGATAGGCCCTTCACAGAGGGAAGCAGAGGTTGCCATGCGCTTATTTGTTTGTATGCTCAACCTCTTAGTGCAAAAGAACGTCACATTGTATTGCCCCTTATGATAGCAACCTTTATTATGCAGTCTATCGCTTTTATTCTTTGTTATCACAAGTTTGTACAATGCTTAATTTTCTCTTACACTAAATGGTCTCACATTTTTAGAAGCAATTTTTATTGCCTTATTGCACCGATGACAACTTACTTGAAGGATCTTGCTCAACCCTAGGTAGATATGGTGGACTCTTGAAGGTAAGATTTGGGTTTAAGTTTTTTTTGATGCACAAGTAGTATCTCTACTTGGTGCAGAATTTTGGCTAGCAAAGATGGGGGGCAAGCACCACATGTTGAAGGATCTATGACAATATAACTTCTATGTGAATATGAACAAACATCAATCATTACGTTGTCTTCCTTGTCAAATGTCAAAAAAATTGGCATATAATATTTTGATGGGGGCTCACAATCACAAAAGATTTATAGGATAGTATATTTATATGTGAATCTTCTCTTCCCTTATTAATTCTTTCATGAGTTGCATCATTGACCAATGCTATGTTTGTCAATCTCTAATAAAAATTTCAACTTATACTTTTCCTTGTGTGATGTCATTACCTATCAAAAGATTAGCATATGATCTTTTTCATTTATTTCTTTTATTTTTGTTGAAACAAGAGAGTAAAGAAAGCAAAAACTCAAACTAAACTTTACTATATATCTCGCACACGATTACAAGGATAGATCACTAAGCAAAACTCTCAAGAAGAAAAGATCGAACTAAACTTTTATTCATCCAAAGCAAAAGATAACTAATGATCGAACTAAGATAAGTAAAGGCAAAAGATAGTGTAGGTGATACGATACCGAGGCACCTCCCCCATGCTTGGCGAATGCCAAGGGGAGTGTCCATACCCGAAACTCAATTTTCCTTTGGTGGTGAAGAAGATGTTGGTAGTGGTGAAGCAGCAGTGAGCTTATCCTCGGGTTTCCATGGCAGAGGCTCACCCTCATAAGAGGAGGAATGAGTACCGCGGGTCCTGCAACTGGCAGCCAAACTCATACCTTTAAACCTCTCCTCATATTAGAAGACTTGGTTTTGGAGATCGTAGATCTAGCTTTGGAGGAAGTTGATTTGCTCATTAAAGGTGAAGACGGTGTCCTTCATGGATTTGCCATCCACCTTGAGATCGCGAGTGTAATCCGCGATCATGAGGTGATTGGCATTGAGTCCTCGTTCCACCATCCCCTTGCACCGGAAGACCTCCTGCTCTATAGCTTCGAACCTCGCCTCCACTGTTCATGTTCCCTTGGGGCCTTGCACATCGCGGATGTGCAGCCCCCCCCCCTCATGCATTTGGATAGACCGAGGGTGCTGCATCACCTCCCGCAAATATGGGTTGATTACGTTCTCAAAGAACATGTCCTTGGAGGAGCGTGAAGTGGCCATGGTAGATGGGATCTGTCAAAAAAAAGCAAGAAAATAAAACAAAAGATTTCTCCGCGATGCGGTGGTGAATAGGTTCGGGGGTATATAAAGAATTTTCATCTTGGGAAATAAGCAAACGGAAGAAAAACGGACTCCGGAAGGTACCCAAGGTGGGCACAACCCACTAGGCGCGCCTGGGGGGGCAGACGCGCCCTGGTATCTTGTGCCCACCGGGGTGACCTTCCTGATGGTTTCGTATTTTCCTATAAAAAAATTCCAAAACGGACAAAAAAATATTTTTGCTGATTTTTCGGAGTTCGTTTACTTACCGTATCGCGTACCTCCTCTTTTTCACGATTCTGGAGTGTTCCGGAAGGTCTCTTTTATGAGTTCTTCCGGTTTCATGGTTTGCATAATATTACTTTCAACATTAATGGCCATACCTAAGATATAATGTTTTATTAATTGCCCATTAACAACCTTCAGGTTAGTACCTTCGACATTATTTATTTTGACAGCTCCAGACCGATAAACCTCCTCGATAACATAGGGTCCTTCCCATTTGGAGAGGAGTCTTCCTGCAAAGAATCTGAAACGAGAGTTGTATAATAAAACATATTCTCCAACTTTGAACTCACGCTTTTGGATTCTTCTATCATGCCATCTTTTAACCTTTTCTTTGAATAACTTGGCATTTTCATAAGCTTGGGCTCTCCATTCATCTAGTGAGCTAATATCAAATAACTTGTTTTCACTGGCAAGTTTGAAATCATAATTCAGTTCTTTAATTGCCCAATATGCTTTATGTTCCAATTCAAGATGCAAATGATAAGCTTTTCCATAAACCATTTTATAAGGAGACATACTGTCAGGCCCAAGATGCGATTCTATCCCGATCATGTGATACACCTCATGATTGGGGCACAACTGCATTTCGGGCGCTTAGCAAGATGGATATCATTACATCGTACCATTACATAAATACATGGGGATACAACAATTCATACAATTCACATGAATACGACAACATCAATACAAGACATCCGACTACGGATGCAAACATGAAAAGCACAACGACATCCATCAGCTATCCCAGGCTGCCGACCAGGAACCTAGCCCAAGACTGATGAAGAAGAAGAAGAAGAAAGAACTCCAACAAAAGATAACATCGCTCTCACGTCAAGTCATCGGAAACCTGCACCTGCAACTATTGTTGTAGTAACTGTGAGCCATGAGGACTCAGCAATCCCATAACCATGGGTAACAAGACTAGCAAAGATTAATGGGTAGGAAGAGGTAAGTGGTGAGGTTGCAGCAGCGGCTAAGCAAAATATGGTGGCTAATTTACGAGTACAAGAATAAGATGAGCATCTACGCAAACGTCACAAACTAGTAGTGATCGCTAAAGATCCTGGACTACCTACGAGTCAAACATAACCCCACCATGTTCTCTTCTCAAAGTGGAAAGAGACAGTCACGGTTACTCACACGGTTGTGTGTTTTACTTCGGATCCTCTGTCAAGTTTTTTACAACCGGACATTAACAAATTTCAATCTGCCACATAACCGCGGGCACGGCTTTCGAAAGATCATCACCCTGCAGGGGTGTCCCAACTTAGCCCATCACAAGCTCTCACGATCAGCAGAGATAATAATAATATTACCCCTTATCTTAGGGAAGGCCCGATCAGACTCGGAATTCCCGGTGCACAAGAGATTTCGACAATGGTAAAACAAGTCCAGCAAGACCTCCCGGCGTGCCGACACCCGGATAGTAGCCGCGCGTATCTCGTCTCAGGCCACGACCGGATGGGACATCCTACGGGAGCCAGATACCTCGAGTTTCCCCGAGGCGGCCCCGCAGTCCGACCGTTTGGGACCAACACCATCAGCACTGGCCCCCCTGTTATGTAGAAAATAATCCTTGGGGACGCGACCCCCTATGCAAATTAATTAATTAATTAAGTTATTATTATGTTGCAAATTAAAACCAATGTTGGGCCTTGCTGGAGGAGTTTTATCGAAAGACGAACTATCAAGGGGTCCCCATATACCCAACCGCCTTAGGGACACAAAATCAAGGAACATAACACCGGTTGGTTCTTAAGGCGGCATGAGTGGAACAAAACACCGAGCAAAAGGCCAAGCCTTCCACCCATTGCCAAGTATATAGGTGTGTTAATATATATAAGATATATTGTGATATTCCCAAAACCCAGATCCGACATGGAGCAATCTTCATCTTCACCTGCAACTAACAACGCTACAAGAGAGGCTGAGCAAGCGGGTAACATAGCCAAACAACGGTTTGCTGGGAAGGTGTCAAAGGTTAGAGGTTTCATGGCAACAAGGAGAGAGGTTGACAATAGATAGGTAACGTGACATATAGCGACAGCATCGAGACAACTAGCATGGCAATGATAGTAAAGGTATCCAAGGTGATGGTCATCTTGCCTGAGATCCCGCTAGGAAAAAGAACGAGTCCATGAAGTAGATGACGCCATGGAGACGAACCATGCGTAGTCGAACGAATCCTCACGATCGCAATGAAACAAGAACTATCGAGAAGAAGCACAACCGGAAAGAAGCAAACAACATGGTAAACACACAAGCATAAACATGGCATAATGCTCAATCAAGTATGATGCATGACAAGATTAAATAGGCATGGCATGGCAAAGTGCAACAAACAATACTACAAATTAAGTGGAACTCAATATGCAACTGGTTGCATATTGAGGAAACACCACATTCAAGTATTTAGTTCACTCTTGTTTATGTACCCAACAATATTAAATGTTTTTAAACATGGCAAGAGGTGAAGCATATATAAACTATCTATTTAGACAAGTTTAAATGAGGCCGGAACAACAAACAACAATTCCGAAAAATCCCCATGTGCTTATTTCGTATTTGCTACTGTTCTGCCTATAACACAATTTTAAAGTTGTCAAACAGCAAAAGTAATTGCACCAAATTAATCTACTCATTTTTTCACCCCATTTACATATAAAGTTTATTAAATTCCGAGCTACGGTTATTTAGTTATAAAATAAACCATTTTAACGTGTCATTTATGCAATTTAAATGCAACATCAATTTAAACATTTATAACATGGATGAAAGTTGAATATTATGAAACTAGATGAAATTCTAACCATTTTACATGTATAGTTTCATTAATTCCGATGCATGGTTACTTACTTAAAAGCAAAACAATATAATGGCATTTCTGTAATATGCATGCACTGGTATAATTGGAAATTCGTCCTGACAGAAAGAAGAAGAAAAAAAAGTAACGGGCCGAATCAGCAGCGACCCAGGACTGGATCAGGCCCAAGTGGCCCCATGAGTGTGCGTGTGCGCAGAGTGAAAAGAAATAGGCAAAAAAATGGCGCGCCTGGGAATTGAACCCAGGACCTTCTGGATGTGGCACGAGAGATGAACCACTGGGCTAGCTGAGGTGTTGTTGTTGGAACAAGATGGAAAATCAAAATATACTCTATATGCCAGAACGGATCTAGGAAAGAACAACGAGTTCAGATAAGACGGAAGTTGCTCACAGCGTGGGAAAACGAGGCCCGCGGCCATGGCGATGTTGAAACTTGGCTGGCTGCGGAAGCGGAAGAAGCTGGGCGCCACTGGCCTTGCAGCCCTTGCGCACACCCGAGCGTGGTCGAGGCAGGAGATCAAGCGGTGACTGGACGCAACGCTCAGGGCGACGGAGGACGCTCCATGGCGTCCCTAACGGTGCTGTGAAGACAAGAGATAGAGAGAGTGGCATGAGAAAGAGCCAGGGAGGAAGGGGGGAATAGAAGGGAAAAGCAGGGGGCACACAGTGACCTGCGGGGCTTCGGTCGGCGGCCGATCTGGCTCTAACGGGAGGAGGCTCGGGCACGAGCCAAATTCCACCGGCGGGGCTGACGAGCTTGAGGCGCTCGGGCGTCATGGCTGCTCCAACTCCCTATGAACAAATAGCGAGAGATAGAGATGAGACCGGAGGGAGAGAGAGAAGGAAACAGGTGAAGGCATCGCGGGCTTGGAGGAGAGGGACGGTGAGAGGCTGATCAGCCGGGGTCTTCTTTGTCCCGTGAAGAAGAAGACGTCGCCGTGTAGAGGATCACGTCCATCTATGGGCGCGGATCGGTAGAGGAAGTCGCCAGGGCAGCGGAGAACAAGCTGGAGAGGAACTTGAGGTGTGCCGGCGATGAGGGACGTCGACGGTTTTCTTTCTCTTCTCTCGGTGCTCTGTTCTGAGGAAGAAGAAGCAGGGGAAGGGAGGGCCTGGCGGCGGCAAGGGTGGAAGAGGGAAACCCTAGGAGAGGGAGCGGGGTGGTCTTATAGGAGGGCCGGAAGGTGTGGATGGTGCGGGCACGCGGCCACGGTGGCCATGTTCGCCCCGGTTGCAAAGTTACTGTGAGAGAGAGGGAGGCATGAGGTGGAAGAAAAAGGAGGGCGACGAGAGACTGGCAAGCGGGCCCGGCGTGGGTGTCCAGCATGGATTACCACGGAAGGGCGAGCGAAGGAGGTTGGGAGCTGGCGCTGGACTACTGCTGCGCTGCTATTACTGGGCCGCGGCTCGGCGCGAGGTAAACCATTCCCTTCTCTTAAAACTTCTGTTTATTCAAATAAACAAAACAAATAGATTTTAAGAGAAAAAGGCTAGGGGTTTTTGGGAAGGAATACGAGATATATAAATATATCTCTGAACTCCTGGTTTTATGCGGGATTTGAATAAATTGACTTGGCAATTTTTAGAGGTAGAAAAATAATCCAAGTTTGAATTAAATTCAAACTTGAACCATTTTTTAACCCAACCAAATCAACCCCAAAAGAGCTGAAGACACAGAGGTTGTCAGCATGGTGTAAGATTTACAGAAAATAAGTGAACATTTTACTGGGACGGGAAAATGCCACTTGCAATAAATGGGTGGGAATTGAAAGGAAGAAGGTAGTGATGTTGCACTTGATGATAGTTTAGATGGAAAGGGCAAGATGAAACAGCATAGAAGATGAGGAGGAGTTCACCAAGATAACAAGTACACAACAACTATGCACACTACAAAGATGATCATGATGCAAATGCAACAAAAAATGACAAAGTCAATATCACATCATGAAGTATAGAACAAAGCAAGTGAGATGACCATGGCAAACAAACAAGGATGGCACAATGCAATGTAATAAAAGATGAACATGATGCAAGAAGCAAAATATGGCAATGGCACTCATCATGATCATGGCAAAAACATAGGGAAAATAAATATGCAAAACAATTATGACAATGCCACACACAATAATACTCATGCCATAAAATAGAATGAACAAAGCAAACAATGATGATGAAGCCACTTATATCGAAGCCCACACGGAAACACACATGACAAGGTTCGATAGGTTACAAATAGGAAGGATCGCACTTGGGCTGTTACACATACCATAGGATTTTTGTAGGTTGTTCTAAAAGCCCAAAGTGCATCATCCAATTTCTTGGACCAATTCTTTCGAGACCTATTGACAGTCTTTGGCAATATCAATTTTATTTCCCTATTGCTAAGTTCAACTTCACCACTAGACTGAGGATGATAGGGTGATGCAATTATATGGTTAACATCATACTTGGCAAGCATTTTACGGAAAGCACCATGAATAAAGTGTGAACCACCGTCAGTCATTAAATATCTAGGGACTCCAAATCTTGGGAAAATAACTTCCGTACGCATTTTAATAGAGGTGTTGTGATCAGCACTACTAGTTGGAATAGCTTCTACCCACTTAGTAACATAATCAACATCAACCAAAATATGTGTATACCCATATGAAGAATGAAAAGGTCCAATGTAATAAAAACCCCAAACATCAAATGGTTCAACATCAAGAGAATAATTCATAGGCATTCCTTGACGCTTACCGATATTACCTATTCTTTGGCATTCATCACAAGATAAGACGAACTTAAGAGCATCCTTGAAGAGAGTAGGCCAATAAAAACTAGATTGCAATACCTTATGAGCAGTTCTGTCTCCCACATGATGTCCTCCATAAGCTTCAGAGTGACATTTCCGTAGGATTTGTTCCTGTTCATGCTCAGGTACACAACATCTAATAATACCATCTACTCCTTCTTTATAAAGACGTGGTCGTCCCAAAAGTAATGTCTTAAATCATAGAAGAATTTTTTTTTCTTTTGTTGGTAAGTAAAGCAAGGTGGTAAATATTTAGCAACCATATAATTAGCATAGTCAGCGCACCAAGGAGTGTTATGAGAAACATTTATTCCAGCTAACTGCTCATCGGGAAAACTATCATCAATAGGTAGTGGGTCATCAAGCACATTTTCAAGCCTAGACAAGTTATCACGTACGGGGTTCTCTGCTCCTTTCCTATCAATGATATGTAAATTAAATTCTTGTAGCAAGAGAACCCATCGAATAAGTCTAGGTTTAGCATATTTCTTTTCCATAAGATATTTCATAGCAGCATGGTCGGTGTGAACAGTTACTTCTGAATCAACAATGTAAGATCTAAATTTATCACAAGCAAACACCACTGCTAGAAATTCTTTTTCAGTAGTAGCATAATTTCTTCGAGCAATGTCGAGAGTTGTACTAGCATAATGAATAAATTTTAGTTTCTTATCAACTCTTTGTCCTAGAACAGCACCAACAGCATAATCACTAGCATCACACATAATTTCAAAAGGTAGGTTCCAATCAGGTGGCTGAACAATACGTGCAGAAATTAAGGCTTTCTTGAGTGTTTCAAAGGCTTCTAAACAATCATCATAAAAAACAAAAGGATTATCCTTTTGCAAAATATTTGTAAGGGGCCTAGAAATCTTAGAAAAGTCTTTGATAAATCTCCTATAGAAACCAACATGACCTAGGAAACTACGAATACCTTTGATATCTTTAGGACATGGCATTTTCTCAATTGCATCAACCTTAGCTTTGTCCTCTTCAATACCCTTTCAGAAATTATATGGCCCAAAACAAAACCTTCGCTAACCATAAAGTGTCACTTCTCCCAATTCAAGACAAGATTAGTTTGCTCACATCTCTGCCAAACTCGATCAAGATTGTTTAGACAATCATCAAAAGAATTCCCATAAATAAAAAAGTCATCCATGAAAAGCTCAACAATATTTTCACAAAAATCAGAGAATATAGTAGTCATGCATCTTTAAAAGGTAGCAGGTGCATTGCATAAACCAAAAGGCATACGTGTATAAGCATAAGTTCCAAAAGGACAAGTAAAAGTGTCTTTTCTTGATTAGGTTGAGAAACAGGTATTTGTGAAAACCATAATATCCATCAAGGAAGCAAAAATGTGTGTGCTTAGATAATCTTTCTAGCATCTGATCAATGAAAGGCAGAGGGTAATGATCATTCCTAGTAGCTTTGTTTAATTTTCTAAAATCAATTACCATTCTATAGCCTGTAATAATTCTTTGTGGAATAAGTTCATTCTTATCATTGGGAACAATAGTAATACCTCCTTTCTTAGGAACACAATGAACATGACTCACCCATCTAATATCAGTTATAGGATGGATTATACCTGCTTCTAGAAGTTTTAATATTTCCGTTCTTACCACTTATTTCATCTTTGGATTCAATCGATGTTGGTGATCAACAACGGGTTTAGCATCAGGTTCCATATTAATCTTGTGCTGACATAGAGTGAGGTTAATGCCCTTTAAATCATCAAGAGTATATCCAATAGCATCTTGGTGCTTCCTTAGAACTTTCAGTAATCTTTCTTCTTCATGTTCTGAAAGGTTAGCACTAATAATAACAGGATATATCTTCTTCTCATCAAGATAAGCATATTTCAAAGTGTTTGGCAATTGTTTTAATTAAAACACAAGATCACCTTTAGGCGAAGGAGGACCTCCTAGAGTTTCAACAGGCAAATTGTGATTGAGTAGAGGACGTTGTTCAAAGAAAATATTATCTAATTTGTTTCTTTCATGCATATGTAAATCATTTTCATGGTCTAGCAGATATTGTTCTAGTGGATCAGTAGGAGGTACAGCAATAGAAGCAAGACCAATTATGTCATCCTTACTAGGAAATTCCTTTTTATGAGGTTTTATACTGAACTTGAAGAAATTAAACTCATGAGACTCATCACCAAAGCTAACACTAACATTTTGTTTCTCACAATCTATTTTAGCAGTGATGGTGTTCAAGAAAAGACTACCAAAGATAATGGGACAAAAATCATCTTGTGGGGAACCAAGAACAAGAAAATCAGTAGGGTATTTTATTTTCCCACACAAGACTTCAACATCTCTATCAATCCCAATTGGTGAAAATAGTGTCTCTATTAGCAAGTTTAATAGTAACATCTATGTCTACTATCTCTACGGGTGCTATGTCATTCATAATTTCTTGGTATAAGGTACAGGGAATAGCACACACGCTCGCACCTATGTCACATCAACAATGATAACAGTGATCTCCTATTTTAACTGAGACAACGGGCATGACAACAACAGGTCTATGTTTATCCTTTTTATCGGGTTTGGCAATTCTAGCAGCTTCTTCACAGAAGTAAATAGCATGCCCATCTATATTTTCTTCCAAGAGATCCTTAACCATAGCAACACTAGGTTCTACCTTGATTTTTTCATTGGGTTTAGGTGTTCTAATATAACTTTTGTTGACCACAGTTGAAACTTTAGCATGTTCCTTAATCCTAACAGGGAAAGGTGGTTTCTCAATATAAGCAGTAAGAACAACTGGATCAACATTATAAATAATAGTTTCCTCTTTAGCTAGTACCGGTTCTTTAATTTCTTCTTTAATATGTGAGTGATATTTAAACCACTTCTCCTTAGGGAGATCAACATGAGTAGCAAATGATTCACAAAAAGAGGCTACTATCTCAGAGTCAAGTCCATATTTAGTGCTAAACTTTTGAAAAGCATCGGTATCCATAAAAGATTTAACACAATCAAACTTAAGCTTAATACCTGACTCTTTACCTTCATCGAGTTCCCAATCTTCAGAGTTGCATTTAATACTTTCCAAAAGATCCCACCGAAATTCAATAGTCTTCTTCATAAAAGAACCAACACAATAAGTATCAAGTATGGATTGACCATTACGAGAAAGCCGAGCATAAAAATTATGTATATTAATTTCTCTTGATAGCTCATGGATATAACATTGACTTAAGCCTCCCCCAAGCTAGAGCGATACTTTCTCCTTCACGAGGCCAAAAATTATATATGTAATCCCGATCATGATGAACTAGATGCATAGGATTTTTTTTTGGTGAAACTCCAATTTCAATCGATTTCAATTCCAAGATCCAATATCCTTGTGTAAGGGCATCTCTGGCCTGAGGTTTTGGTGATGATGACAATCCGTGTTTGGACTAATCGTGTGTCAATATTACTCAGGTTGATAACATGTGGCACAAGACGGTTAGTCTTTCTCTCTCTAAGGATAAGATCGAAGACGGAGTTTCCAATGCCTTTCTGTTTCTTTTGGTCATAGGAAATCCGTACTATTAAGAGGGAACCCACATCGGAAGGTGATTGGTGAATCAAGTCACGCACACAGATTCTTTGCACCCACCATATTGCCTCCGTTCGTAGAGAGAGAGGTCCCATGTCATTTCTCCCTTTTGTAGATTTCTCCACAGCGGTAGTTCCGCCCTATTGGGCGGTTGTACCGGTGGCCGGTAGTTTCGGTCAAACCACCACCCCAAGTACCGCTCAGGGGTGATACCCTCTGTACTGGGTGCGGTGGTAGACCGGTGGTGGCCCGGAAGTACCGGTAAGACCGGTACTACCGGTGTTCCGGGCGGTAGTACCGCTCTGACTGCCACCACGCAGAGACTATCTGCCAGGCGGTAGTTCCGGCCCAACCACCGTCCTAACTACCGCCCTTGGTTAAAACCTTATGGTTTCCAAGCGGTAGTTGTCCGGAGGTTGGGCGGTAGTTCCGGTTTTCTCCGGAAGACCAGTACTACCGGGCTAGCCACCGGAAGTACCGCTCTAGTGGCTCGGGCGCAGGTTTCTTCACTCACCGGTACTACCGGCTGGAGCAGCGGAACTACCGGTCCTATGGAAATCTACACATAACGGTTGGATTTGGGATGTCCCTATTTAAGGACCCCCTTCTCCTACCTCCACCTTATCTCTTACCTCTCTCTCTCCACCATTAATGCCATTAAAGCTTTCTTGCCCGATCTCTCTCCCTAGCCAACCAAACTTGTTGATTTGCTAGGGATTGAAGGAGGAGACCTAGATCTACACTTCCACCAAAGGAAACTTGATTCCCCCATACTTTCTTGTGTGGATTTTGTTACTCTTGGGTGTTTGAGCACTCTAGACGGAAGAGGTCACTTCGGAGCCACAATCCATTGTGGTGAAGCTCCGGAGTTTCGTTGGGAGCCTCCAATTAAGTTGTGGAGAGAGCCCCAACCTTGTTTGTAAAGGTCTGGTTGCCACCTTCAAGGGCACCACTAGTGGATTCACGGCACCTTGCATTGTGTAAGGGCGTGAGGAGAATACGGTGGCCCTAGTGGCTTCTTGGGGAGCATTGTGCCTCCACACCGCTCCAACGGAGACGTACTTCCCCTCAAAGGGAAGGAACTTCGATATCACATCCTTGTCTTCACCGTCTCCACTTGTGGTTATTTCTCACCTTTACTTTTGCAAGCTTTACTTGTTAATTCCTATAGCCTACTTGTGTTGTTGTTTTCCGTTCCTTTCTCTAGTTGTCATCTTAATAGTATATCTAGACAACTTACTTTGACGCTTAATTTAAAGTGGTTAAGAAAAGCTAAAAATTGGTTGTTGCCTATTCACCCCCCCCCCTCTAGTCAACCATATCGATCCTTTCAATTGGTATCAGAGCCTCGTCTCTTTTTAAGGACTTTACCGTCCGAAGAGTATGGTTGACAACGTAGTCGAGACGGAGGACCATCCCGGTGGAAACCCGTCCTTGCCTACGTCAGATGGGGGAGCCTCGGTCACTCGTGAGGAGTTCAATGTGGCCTTGACCACATTGAAAGAATCACTAGCGAGCGAGGTCAAAGGCATGTTTAAAGAAATGCTTGAGGGGCTTAAATTATCCACCTCACCGTTGGAAGTGGGTCGTCCCGCTACCAACGTGTCGGAGGCTAATCCCGACAAGGGAGAAGCTAGTAGTGAGCAAGCCCCGGTCACTAAGAATGGGAGTGGGAAATTTGCCCAATCCGCTCCTCCTACCCACTATGGAGGACCCGTTCCCACACCTCATTTAAATTCTGTTGGGCCCCCTCCCAAGTTTGTCAAAAATACTGATTTTGCTACTTGGGTATTTCGTTTCAAACGTCATATTAATCATTGTTCCACTAACCTTTGGAGAATCATTGAGCAAGGTTTTTATCCGTATGATCCCGACAACATGACTCCAAGAGAAACTGCAGATCATCAGTTCAACGAGTCCGCTCTTTGCATTCTTCAAGATTCCATCCCTCCTGAAGACATTGCACACCTTCGACCCTTCACTGTTGCCAAGGAAGCTTGGGAGCATGTCGGCACGATGTATAAGGGAAGCACCAGTATTCAACGCTCCAACTATGAAGTGGTGCAAGATGAAGCTGATGAGTTTGCTATGATCGAAGATGAAGATCCTCGTGAACTTTATCGACGATTAACTATTCTTGCAGTGTCTCTTCGAGATCATGGCAGTAAGGATACGGATGACAATTGGATCAAGCGCAAGTTCCTCAAGGCCATGATGCCCTATCATAAGGCCATGTCCTCTGTCATCCGTCAGAGACCGGACTTCCACACTTTATCCTCAAATGAAGTGTTGGATGAATTTGTTGCCATGAGGATCCTGGACGTGACCGCCGACAATGCGGTCTTAAGAGCTCAACGATCCAAGAAGCCGAATCTTGCTCTGAAGGCCAAGGCTTGTGTGGAGGAGGAGGAAGTGGAAGATGATGATGAAAGTTGCCCCGAAGACACCAAATATGCCTATCATGAGCACATGGCTCTTGCTTCAAGGCAATTCTAGGGCAAGAAGAACACTAGATCCAACTTTAACAGGAACAACTCTAGTGGGAACAAAGGGAAGCAACGAGTAAGGACATGCTTCAACTATGGAAATGTAAGTCACTTCGTTGTGGATTGCCCTTATGAGAAGAGAGAAGACTTTGGAGGCAAGATTATTCGGAAGGACAAGTCAAAGTCCTATCCCAACAAGAACAACTTCATCAAGAAGACTCCTCCGAAGGTGTTGGTGGCTCAAGAAGAATATGTGGAGGATGATGACAATGATGAAGACGATGAGGTGACCACTATGGCCACAATTGCAATTGCTACCATTCCGCACTCATCTCTCTTCAACTCACCAAACGAGAACATCACCGCCAAGTGCCTCATGGCCAAGGCCACCAACAAGGTAACCCCGTACATCAATACTACTATCCCTTCTAATCCTTCATTGACTAATTGTATTGATGAGGGTGAGGGTATTAAGGAGGGAGAAAATGAATTTGATTTGTTCATAAAGAATCTCAAGGGCAAACCCAAGAAGCATTTTGTTGCTCTCTTGGAACAACTCGGTGAAGCCAATGACATGATCGAGGCTCACGAGGAAACCATTACCAAAATGGAAGGTCATAGTCGAGACTATGCCGATGAGATATCGGATCTCTCTAATGCCCTAGAGGAAGAGCGTGGTCTTCGTTTGACTCTTGAGGAGTCACACAACGATGATCATGCTAAATTAAAGAAAGATCTTGATCATGCTTTAGTTGTCTCTCGTATCCTTAACTCCGAGAAGGCAAAACTTGAGGTTGACCACGCTAAACTCAAAGAGGAGTTTGACATACTTGACAAGGCTCGCAAGGCCTTGAAAGGAATGCATGCTACTCTTAAGGAGTCTCATGATCAACTCCAAGTTTCGCTAACCAAGGAAAAGGCTATCTTTCCTCGCATGGTTTTAATTGATAATGCAAATGCTACTAACCCATGTTGCGAGCATGTGCATCTTGTTGAAGAGAATGCCGAACTGAAGAAGCAACTTGAGAAAGGCCTTGCGACTTGCATACAAGGTGAGAAGAACCTCAACGCCCTTTTGAGCAATAAAAAGGAAGTTGTGGCAAAGGAAGGAATTGGGTTTGTTCCTAAGCCCAAGAAGAAGAAGAATGACAAGACCAAGCAACCACCCCCTCTCCGACAATCCTTCATGAAAGAAGGAGAGGGCACGTCAACCAAGAAGAAAATTGATGGTGTCAAGAAAAACTCCATCATACCATCAAACATGGCCGGCGATATTAATCCTTCATATGTTTTATGCCGTGCCAGTGATGGCCATGTGTTTGCTAAATTTGTTGGTTCCTCTTATGAGTACATTGAATTGTCCATTTGGGTTCCTAAGACCCTTGTCACTAACCTCAAAGGACCCATTACCAAATGGGTACCTAAATCCAAGCATTGATTTGTTGTAGGGGTTTGCTTCCGGTGGGGGATCATGGTTGCTCGACAGTGGAGCAACAAATCATATGACCGGAAGCAAAGACTTGGTGGTGGACGTGCATCTCGGTTCATCTATGGCCACCAACGTTGAATGGGGTGATGCTTCATCTTCTAAGGTATTGGGGCTTGGCAAGGTGGTTGTCTCTCATGATCTCACGATCGAGAAAGTCATGCTTGTTGAGTCCCTTGCATACAATTTACTTTCTGTTCGCCAACTTGCACTCATGGGCTTTGCTACCTTCTTTGATATTGATTCTGTGGCCCTCTTGTGGAGCAAGACTCTTAAAGTAGCCTATGTTGGGCATGTTGAGAATGGTCTCTATGTGGTTAACTTCTCGAAGCAACCCACTAAGGTCGCGACATGCCTAATGGCTAAAGTTGATGTGGGATGGCTTTGGCATCGCCGTTTGGCCCACGTCAATATGAGATCTTTGCAAAGTCTCCTCAAGGGGGACCATGTCCGAGGACTAACAAATGTTAGCTTTGCCAAAGACCGTGCTTGCAGGGCGTGCATTGAAGGAAAATTACATGAGAAGGCTCACCCTCCCACGACTATCATCTATTCAAAGAGACCCCTAGAGCTCCTCCACATGGACCTCTTTGGGCCTCCCACTTTTGATAGTATTGGGGGTAGGAAGTATTGCTTGGTGATTGTGGATGATTACTCAAGATATACCTGGGTATACTTCTTCAAGAAGAAGAGTGAGACCCAACAAACTGTCATCAACTTTGTAAATGAAGCTCAACGACAACATGAAGCAAAGATTTTGATGATCAGAAGTGACAACGGCACCGAGTTCAAGAACTACACCTTGGATGAGTTTCTTGGTGATGAGGGGATCAAACATCAATATGCAGCCCCGTATACCCCTCAACAAAATGGTGTTGCGGAGAGAAAGAACCGAACTTTAATAGATGCTGCAAGAACCATGATGGCTGAATTCAACTCTCCATACAACTTTTGGGCCGAAGCCATCAACACCGCTTGCCATGCCTCAAATCGTCTCTATCTCCGCAAAGGCTTGAACAAAACTCCGTATTAGATTCTTACCGGAAACAAGCCCAATCTCAAGTATTTCCGGGTGTTCGGGTGTAAGTGTTTCATTCTCAAGAAAGGTGTTCGTTTGTCCAAATTTGAATCTAGAGCTCATGAGGGCATATTTGTTGGTTATGCTACAAACTCTCATGCTTACCGTGTCCTCAACAAGTCCAGTGGACTCATAGAGGAGACGAGTAACGTAGAGTTTGATGAAAATAACGGCTCCCAAGTGGAGCAAAGTGGTACTTGTGATGCAGGTGATGAAATTCCTCCTCAAGCCATAATAAGAATGGGTGTTGGATATATCCTACCCGTTGAGGAACCCCTTGTGGCTGAAGGAGAAGGACAATGTTCCCCTCAAGTGGAACCATCACCAACCCAAGACCCACACGCTTCCGAAGAACAAAGTGAAGGCCCTCAACCTGATGAACAAGGCCAAGTGCAAGATCAATCTCAAGTTGGTGAAGAACCACCAATTGATGCACAAGGCCAGGTTCAGTCCCCCGAGCAAGATCAAGGTCAAGAGGAAGCTCAAGATCAAGATCTAGCTCCTGATGACGCTCAAGATGATCAACTCAGTGCTCCTCAGCTATCACTTGAAGAGCAATTAGAGCGTCGTGCTGCAAAAGTTGCCTCCAGGCTTGCTTCCAACGAGCAGCATATCGAGAACATTTTAGGAAGCATCAAAAGGGGGGTAAGCACTCGTAGACAATTAGCAAACTATTGTGCTCATCAAGCTTTTGTCTCCTTTGTTGAACCTAAGAAGGTCTATGAGGCGCTCGAAGACCCTGACTGGCTCAATGCCATGCATGAAGAACTCAATAACTTCGAGCGTAACAAAGTGTGGCGTCTGGTGCCAAGACCAAAGGAGAACCATAATGTCATTGGAACCAAATGGATCTTTAAGAACAAGCAAGATGCCCATGGCATTGTCATCCGCAACAAGGCACGTCTGGTGGCTCAAGGCTACTCCCAAGTCGAGGGTATCGACTACGGTGAAACCTTTGCCCCCGTTGCTCGTCTTGAATCCATTCGTTTGTTGCTTGCCTATGCTTCCCATCATAACTTTAAATTGCAACAAATGGATGTGAAAAGTGCATTTCTTAATGGTCCCATTAATGAGTTGGTGTATGTTAAACAACCCCCGGGGTTCGAGGATCCTAAGTTCCCCAATCACGTGTACCAACTCGATAAGGCACTCTATGGCCTTAAACAGGCCCCACGTGCGTGGTATGAGCATCTTACCGAGTTGTTACAAGATCGTGGGTTTGAAATTGGGAAAATTGACCCTACTCTTTTTACTAAGAAGGTCAAAGGGGAGTTGTTTGTATGCCAACTATATGTTGATGATATTATCTTTGGTTCTCCTAACAAAGCTTTCAATGATGAGTTCGCCGCACTCATGACCACACATTTTGAGATGTCCATGATGGGAGAGTTGAAGTACTTCCTTGGATTTGAAATCAAACAAAGAAGAGAAGGCATCTTCATCAAACAATCCAAGTATACTCAAGACATGCTCAAGAGGTTCAATCTAAGTGATGTCAAGCCGGCTACTACTCCTATGCCGACCAAATGCCAACTTGACATTGATCCCAATGGTAAAGCGGTGGATCAAAAGGTATATCGCTCTATGATCGGATCTTTGCTTTACCTTTGTGCATCTAGACCGGATATTATGTTGAGTGTGGGAATTTGTGCACGGTTTCAAGCCTCACCTAAGGAGAGTCACTTTGTGGCTGTCAAGCGAATCTTTCGATATTTGGCTCATACCCCAAACTTTGGCTTATGGTACCCAAGAGGAGCAAATTTCAACCTTGTAGGTTTTTCTGATTCTGACTGGGCGGGAGACAAAGTGGATAGGAAGTCCACTTCGGGAGGGTGTCAATTCCTTGGTTGCTCTCTTGTTAGTTGGTCTTCCAAAAAGCAAAGTTGTGTATCTCTCTCGTCCACCGAAGCAGAGTATGTGGCTGCTGGCAGTTGTTGTGCCCAACTTTTATGGATGAGGCAAACTTTAAAGGATTACGGTGTCACTTGTGACAAAGTGCCTCTTTGGTGTGACAATGAAAGTGCCATCAAGATTTCTCTCAACCCGGTGCTACACTTCAAGACGAAGCATATTGAGATTCCGTACCACTTCATCCGGGATCACATTCGGCAAGGAGAGATCGAGCTTCACTACGTCAACACTCATGATAACCTTGCAGACATCTTCACGAAGCCATTGGATGAAGCAAGATTTCGCGAGTTAAGGCATGAGCTAAATATCATTGATTTGAGCAATGTGGATTGAGCACGTGCACACCCCACCATACTCATCATATTATCTATTCTAGGTGTAGGCATGGAAATAGGGGGAGTGATGTTCTCTCAATGAACTCACCCCCCCCCC
>LR738712.1:375567813-375583328 GCA_902687465.1 Secale cereale
AACCATATCGATCCTTTCACCTTGCATAGCCTATACCATGCCAATGTTTTTCCCTTCAAAGATAAAAGGGAAAACCTTCTTCTTAACTTCATCTCCGGGTAAACCTGCAAGCTTAAACAATCCACAAATTTCTTCCACATATATCAAGTGCATTACAGGATGTTCGGTTCCATCTCATGCGTAAGGATTAGCTAGCAGTTGTTCTATCCTACCCGAAGAAATTTCATATTCAATATTTCAAGTAGGTGGAGTAGGTTGAGGGGTAACTAATTGTGGTTCCGGTCGAGGTGAAGATACCCCGAACAAAACCCTCAAAGGATTGTTCTCCATAGTAACAAGTGACAATAAATTTCAGCACGTAGTGATAATGTTTCCTTACCAATTTCAACTTACCAAGAGCGCTTCTCTCCCCGGCAACGGCACCAGAAAATAGCCTTGATGACCCACAAGTATATGGGATCAATTTTAGCCTTTTAGATAAGTAAGAGTGTCGAACCCAACGAGGAGCAGAAGGAAATGACAAGTGGTTTCAACAAGGTAATGTCCACAAATACTGAAATCGTAAGTAACAGAGTAGTTTGATAGCAAGATAATTTGCAACGATAATAGTAAAAAAAGTGCAGCAAGGTAGCCCAATCCTTTTAAGGCAAAGGACAGGCCAAAACGGTCTCTTATATTAAGCAAAGCGTTCTTGAGGGTACACGGGAATTTCATCTAGTCACTTTCATCATGTTGATTCGATTCGTGTTCACTACTTTAATAATTTGGTATGTGCGTGGACCGATGCTTAGGTGTTGTTCTTACTTTAACAAAACTCCCACTTATGATTAACCCCCTCACAAGCATCCGAAACTAATTATAACCGTAGCATTAAACCTTTGGATCCAATCGGTCCCTTACGGAGTAACGCATAAACTAGGGTTTAAGCTTCTGTCACTCTCGCAACCCATCATCTAATAACTACTCCACAAAGCATTCCCTTAGGCCCAAATATGGTGAAGTGTCATGTGGTCGACATTCACATGACACCACTAAGGGAATCACAACATACATACTATCAAAATATCGAACACATATCAAGTTCACATGACTATTTGCAACATGATTTCTCCCGTGACCTCAAGAACAAAGGTAACTACTCACAAATAATAATCATGCTCAAGATCAGAGGGGTATTAGCTAGCATAATGGATCTGAACATATAATCTTCCACCAAATAAACCATATAGTGATAAACTACACTATTGTAGCGACCAGACCTCAAACAGTCCGATCTCTGTGCATCAGTGTCATCCCTGGATCAGTAATGCTGACACGCACAGTACTTGAAGGATTTATAACAAAGTGGCAATCACACACTTATTACATCGGTAGTTCCAATGATGAACTTATTACAATAAAAATGGCTTAAGGCCATCTAACAACGATAACAGTGGAAGGCTTGGAAGATAAGTGAGTCCATCAACTCCAACGGCATCACTGAGTATAGAACCACGACCTAAGAGGCACCTTACTCGTCGTCTGAAAAGTCTGCAACATGAACGTTGCAGCCCGAGAACGGGTCAGCACATGGAATATGCTGGCAAAGTAACACATAGAGAGTAACAAAAATAAAGCTATACTATGGTTACAGTTTTTGCGTAAAGCCAATTTTTCCCTACTACAAAGGAATAGATTTTAATTAAATATCATGGTAGTTGAAACATCATTGAGAAAATAGACATCCCCTCAATCCCAATTAATCATCATCATTAAAACCCAACAATATTAATTAAAGTAACATAATGAGATTCACATGATAATCCAAGTACTAGATACTCAAGACGTCCGTAACCGGGGACTGATACGTCCAAAACGTATCTATAATTTCTGCTTGCTCCATGCCTCTTTTGTGTGATATTGCTATGATATTTATGCACTTCCATACACTTTTGATCATATTTGGACTAACCTACTAATGGTTGCAAAAGTGCACAATGTTCTTGTTTTACACTTTATTGTGTAGGAATTACTTGGAAATTGACAAAACGCAAAAGGAGTCGTATTGGAGTAGGACTCTGACTTCCCTGAAATCTGTCTGAGAACGTTTTTTAAAGATGGTCACGTTCCGGCCCGAAGATGACGTCAAACGGAAAAATTCTAGTTGTGAAAGTTGTGGCGAATTTAGAGAGGATGCTTCTGGATATAAAATTCGTCCAAATCGGAGTTCGGGCGGCCGAGAAAAGCCCGTTTTACTGAAGCCCAAAATCTGATGACGGGAATCCGAGAGTCTATATAAAGAAAGGAAACCTAGGTCACCAAGGACCACCAATTTTCCTCCTCCCAAGCTGTCGTCTTGGAGGGGAGGACCAGCACCATTGCAGCACCATCCACAAGGAAGAAGGGGGGCCAAGGAGCCGCTGCCCCCTAGGGCCGCCGCCGCCCCTAGGGCTGCCGCCGTCTCCTCCTCGCCGCCGCCGCCCCCTAGGGCCGCCGGCCGTCTCCTCCTCGCAGGGCTGCACCTCTCCATCAACACCACCATCAAGCTCCTCCTCACCATGTCCATGTGTGAGTAGTCTCCTTCGGGGCTGAGGGCTTGTATGTGTAGCTATGTGGTTATCTCTCTCCCATGATGTGATCTTCGTTGTGATCATAGGCTATGTTAATCTAGGGTGATCCCATGATACTTCCCCTTCCTTTATGGATTGGATTGATGTACTCACTTGTCTTTATCTAGTATAATCCCCGAGACCAAGGTGACAGCGATCTATTGGACATGGATTAGAAGAATATTTTCATTAGTGATTTCCTCTTTTGTGTGTTGATTGAAGATTGAGAGTCTCTTGGTGCTTGTCTTTGACTATCCTTTAGATATGTTGTGGTGATTGTGGTACTCTCTTTGGATGGCCGCGGTGACATTGGGAAATCCATAGATTGAGAACTACGAACTTTGGGGTGTGCTTTTGTAGCCCTACATAATTCTCGTCCTCTCTTGACCACAAAGGAATGACCTCCGGGTGCGTCTCCATTGCATGTTTTATGGGAAATATCATGTGATTCGATTATGTTAATGTTGTTGGGAGTTGCCACTAGTGAAAGTATGATCCCTAGGCCTTGTTTCCACCATTGCAATACCATTGGTGCTCACGTTTACCACTTGTTTGCTTGCTGCACTTTTTATTACAGATTTATATTACTTTGTTTTGCCATCCATATCACTTGCCATTTAACATCTCTTCGCCGAACTAGTGCACCTATACATCTGACAAGTGTATTAGGTGTGTTGGGGACACAAGAGACTTCTTGTATCTTGATTGCAGGGTTGCTTGAAAGGGGTACGTTCAACCTCCACTTCCCTGAGTTCGATAAACCTTGGGTTACTCACTTAAGGGAAATTTGCTGCTGTCCTACAAACCTCTGCTCTTGGAGGCCCAACACTGTCTACAGGAATAGAAGTGTGTAGTAGACATCAAGCTATTTCTGGCGCCGTTGCCGGGGAAGTGAGGTAAGTGAAGGTATCTTCTCTAGGTCTTGCAATTAAATCTTTTTGTTTCTTGTTTTTATTTCACTAGTTTTGTTTATGGAAAACCGCAATCTTAGTTCGCTGCTTGGGGAAAGCCGCTTTACCACACCCGTGGTAGAGAAGTCTCCTCCACCTACTGAATGTATCCCGTTCAAAATACCACTTAGGATAATTGAAATAATTAGGAATGATTGTTATGATGGGACAGTCAATCCTAGTATTCATTTGTTGAAACTTACAGAACTTTGTGAGTTGTTTAAGATTTCAGGTTTGACAAGAGATGGAGTCATGAGGAAATTATTTGCCTTGTCACTGAAAGGAAAAGCATTGGAATGGTATAGGCTACTAGATGACTCTCACCTGCTGGATTGGGAAGAGATCCAGTCTCTCTTTTACTCCAAGTTTTATCCTCTTCATGAAGTCCATGAGAATAGGAATTATGTTTATAATTTCTATCCTCATGACGGAGAGAGCATAGCTCAAGCTTGGGGGAGACTGAAAACGTTAATGCTAAAATGTCCTAACCATGGGCTCCCCAAAGATATGATTATTACTAATTTCTATGCGAGGCTCTCTCGACAGGATAAAGATTTGCTCGATGCTTCCTCTATGGGTTCTTTCACAAACGAAAAGATTGATGCTAAATGGGAACTCCTTGAAAGAATTCAACGCAACACTGAAGATTGGGAGATCGACAAAGGTAAAGAGTCAGGTATAATTTATGAGTATGATTGCATTAAGTGCTTTGTTGAAACTACAAGTTTTAATAAGTTTAGCGCTAAGTTTGGGCTTGATTCTCAACTCCTTGTTGATTTCCTCAAATCTTTTGCTTCACATCTTAATATGCCTAAGGAAGATTGGATCAAGCATCATGAACCTTTTAAAGAGATTTGCAAAGAAAATGAAATTGTTCATGATGATTGCAACATGCATGATCCAATTCCTAAAAATGAAGTTTTATATAAGCATGTTAATTTTTGTGGAGTGGATAGACCTTATGAAAGGCCTATAATTGAAGAAGAGAAGTATTGCAAGCAACATAAGCATGAAAGAACAATCACTTGGGCCAGAGATTTAAATGAAATTGCTAGAGAATTGTGTGACCTTTATCCTTTTACTTGTGAACTTTGCTGTATAGAGGGTCACTTTAATTTTCAATGCATGCACTTTCAAAACATAACTGTTAACCAGTTGTGTGATAACATGATCACCTCTGATCTTTATGATGAGCTTATGTTATTTTTGATGTGTGAAGAGTTATTAGAAAAGACTTCTTGGCTGGATGTTAATGCCATAGGAATAAAAAACACTTTGCAAAATTGCCATCTCTATTGTGTTGTTAATTGCCATGAAAATGATTACATAAGTAAGATTAGAAAGGAGGGAACTTTACCAAAGTATAAAAATGTCTCTTATGTTTCTGCTAATAAAAAGGAGAGTTTCTCCCAAGTTTCCCCTATTGTTTCTAATGATAAACCAGGATATGTGGAGAAGCTTCATCTCCAACCACTCCCTCCTAAGGTGAAGAAGAAGAAAAAGAAGAGGAGGAGGAAGAGGAGCAAGAAGGAAGAAGAATGGGTATCAACCTGGCCTGAGCATATTCCTCCCATCAACTTTTATCCTAACGGTTGTAAGTTTAAAGAAGAAGGTGAAGTTTATTGCCTTAATTATCATCTTGATGATACGTCCGTAGGTACTATTGAAGATGATTTTGATTATGATATGCATGTTACTTATTGTGATTGGGAAAATGATGATAATGCTACTTATGATCTTGAAAATCTTTTTGGTACCAACTCTGAAAGTGATGATATGGAAAGCTCTAAGCTTGGGGATGATAGGATTGCAAATCCTTTACCCACTAGTGATGTGATAATTGATAATTCTTTTGCTAGTAAGAATAAAGACAACATGTTTATAAATATAGTTGCTAGCAATGATAATGCTCTTCTCTACTATGATGATGTTATGGCTCCAATCTATAGTGATTATAAAGGTACCTATGACATAAGGAGAAATTATCCTTATGAAACTTGTCATAATCATGGAGGGAATTACTCCCTTGTTGAACACCATCTTCCTAATACACAATTAATCTATAGTGTTCAAGTTGTTTATGATAGTCCTACTCCCACTATTACCGATGAGAAAGATTATGCTTATGTGGAGAGTAAGAGTACCTTTTTGCATGTGGATCATGGTAACAATGCTTTATGTGATGCTTATATTGTTGAGTTTATTCGTGATCCCACTGAAAATTATTATGAGAAGGGAACATATGCTTATAGATATTTCAATAATATCAAGTTCCCTCTCTTTATGTTGAAGGTTTTGAAGTTGCACTTGTTTTGTCTTCCTATGCTTATTGCTTTGTGCTTCAATGAATTATTCTATTGCAATATTCCTATGCATAGGAAGCATGTTAGACTTAAATGTGTTTGGTATTTGCTTCTTGATGCTCTCTTTTGTTCTTCAACTCTTATTCCTACGAGAGCATCATTAAAGTCTTAAGCCTATCTTTATGGCTATAAAAAAAGAGCTCTAGGGAGACAACCCTTGTTATCTTTGCTTTCAGTTTGTTCTCTCAGTTTTTAGTGGTCTTGATGTTTGTTACTACTGTAGCAACATCATTGTATCTTTTCTTTTCAGCTTTGTGCCAAGTTTAGCCTCTGATTGCAAGAAAGTTCAAAAGTTGTGACGTGCTGTCCAGGAAACAGATTCTGTCCTTGGACAGAAAAATTCGTATAAAATCACCAGATCATCTTTTTGATCTGAATTTTTTTGAAAGTGTGCCCTATACAATTGGCTTTCGAGCGACTGTTCTGAGTTTTTTGATTTGAGTTGCAGAAGTGCCCCGAACAAATTATTTACTACCTGCTGGTCTGTTTTTCACAGATTCTGTCCTGTTTTGCATTTTCTTCGTTTTGCAGACCTTAAGCTTGCTTTTTCTTTGCAAAAACCTTTTGGCAATCTTGAGAAACAGTAGCTCTTCAAGATTATCCTTATTTCCAGCAAGGAAAAATTATTTTATTTTGGGTACTAACCTCGCTAATCAGATTATGATGAGTTATGTATGAAGGGAGTTTTCAAGTGTGCGAGGGAAGATGATAAAAGATTCAGGAGGGTCAAACGCTCAAGCTTGGGGATGGCCCCGTGCACCCCCAAGAAATATTCAAGAAGACTCAAGCGTCTAAGCTTGGGGATGCCCCCGTGCATCCCCTTCTCCATCAACAATTATCAGTTCGTCTTTCGTTCCACTATATTTTAATACTTCATGTGTTATGTGCTATGCTTGGAGCGTCTTGCTTTTAGTTTCCTTTTTAGTTTTCTTTAGCTTTGCTTGTTGTTCATAACAAGTTGGAACCCATTTTTCTTTGTGTGGGAGAGAAACACGCTCCACTTCAACCTAGACCACAACATAGGATTTTCATGCTTATCTTTGCTGTGTATGTTCTTTGTCTTTCCATAGCTACTGTCATGTTTAGCTCTTAGTTTTCATGCTTTTCTTTTTAAAGAGCTTTTGTTTAGTTGGTTACTGGAACTCTCTTGAGTCATCATGCTTATCTTGTTAAGAGAGTTGGCTTCTGTTGCACTGGTTGATATGTCTATGATAAAAATGCTATGTGCATAATGGTGCTTAGTAGTTCATGTGTTCTTATGGTTAGTCTCAAATAGCTGGGGGGTTCTTAATGTGTTATTGAAGTACCAACATGATTTGTTTGCCTATGATGTGGTATGGTTTAGTGATATCTTCCTCCAATAATTTATTTTGATTGACTTGGCATATGCTCACACATATTTAAGACTGTAAAGAAAGTCTATCAAGCCTTGATGATCTTTAATTTCTGAGTAGCGATATAACTTCCATGCCCGATTCGATGATGCTTTGTCGCTCTACATGATTATGACCGTCATTGCTCTCTTAGTTGGTCGCTCCCAGTCTTTTGCTAACCTTCGCCTGTACTAAGCGGACTGACTGCTTGTGCATCCAAAATCCTTTAAACCAGTTATGCCATATGAGTCCACCATACCTTCCTATACATGGTATTTACTTGCCATTCCTAACGAAGACTATCTTGTACCATCTCGAAATTATTCAAAAAAGCATTTCTCTTTTGTGCCTTTGTTTTAGCTCATGAGGAAGTAGTAGTTAATTCATGATCTTTTTAAGTTGGACAAGTTTCACCCCGGGATTGCATGTCTAATCTGCAAACCCCTAATACGAGAAGGAACTGGCAAAGAGTGCGCCCGGCTCATTAAAAAAATATACAACAAACAAACCCTCCTTCACGCTTTGTTCATGAGAAATCAGAAAACTTTGGCACTGATAAACAAAGGAGATTAAGGGGATGTGATCGTCCTCGTGCGGGAGCCGTTCCTCGAAACTTGTCCAGCCCGAGAAGTAATTGAGTTATCTACTAGCATTCGTTGACGAAATATGCATATTCCAAAAAAATAATTTTTACCTCTGTTTTTAAAAAATCAAGAGCTCTGGTACATGTTTAGTTTTTGTTTCCGACCACGGGTTTTCAACCTTGCCATCAAAAGCCACGGTTCGAGAGTCTCCACCTTCTTTCTTTAAAGCACCAACTATTGAGAGCATGATTGTCATTCTGAGTGTAATGTGCATTGTCCCAAAGTACCATTGTCTTCTGCATGATTATGATATCGTTTATTCTGAAGTCATTGTATCTAGTCGTCATTTAAACTTCGGAGGTGCCCCTGCATTTATGTTTTGCTTCACTAAAGGGGGCAAGCGAGGTACCACTTTGTCATGTTTGCACACCATGCTCACTACAAATCTATTGAGTGTTTCAGTATCATATTGTAAAACTTTCAGTTCTTTGTGATATTCTCATGAGGCAACTTAATTACTAAAGATTCATTATCACAGTAAGCATTTGTCATGTGACTGTGAAAAGTTCTTATATGGTTGATAGCATGTCACCACAGAAATTATGCTTGTTATCATTTACCTACTTGAGGACGAGCAGGAATTAAGCTTGGGGATGTTGATACGTCCAAAACGTATCTATAATTTTTGCTTGCTCCATGCCTCTTTTGTGTGATATTGCTATGATATTTATGCACTTCCATACACTTTTGATAATATTTGGACTAACATACTAATGGTTGCAAAAGTGCACAATGTTCTTGTTTTACACTTTATTGTGTAGGAATTACTTGGAAATTGACAAAAACGCAAAAGGAGTCGTATTGGAGTAGGACTCTGACTTTCCAGAAATCTGTCTGAGAACGTTTTTTAAAAATGGTCACGTTCCGGCCCGAAGACTACGTCAAACGGAAAAAGTCTAGTTGCGAAAGTTGTGGGGAATTTCGAGAGGATGCTTCTGGATATAAAATTCGTCAAAATCGGAGTCCGGACGGCTGAGAAAAGCCCGTTTTACTGAAACCCAAAATCTGATGACGGGAATCCGAGAGTCTATATAAAGAAAGGAAACCTAGGTCACCAAGGACCACGAATTTTCCTCCTCCCAAGCCGCCGTCTTGGAGGGGAGTGTAATGCCCCGGATGTAATACTTTCCCTTTTGGGTATATAATATATCTCCGGCTTCATCTATTTCCTTTTCGGGTTCTTGTCTTTCGGGTTTCGTCGTGTTGTTGTGTGAGTGTGTGGCATTCATTCATATCATGTAGACATGTGCATCGCATTGCATTTGTGTTGTGGGTTGTTTCCGGTTCCGTGTGTTTCTTCCCGTTGTCCGTTTCGCGTTCCGGAGCTCCCTCACGTGTCCGTGACGTCCCGTAGGCCTACTTTGTTGTTCGGGCGTTTTACGTTACCGGTGTGCCGCTAGGTTGTTGTCTGTGTTGTTGTTTTGTTGTGTGCAACCCGCCTCTTAAATCTCGTCTCGTTTGGTCTCCGTTGACTTTTCCATCCATTGTCCGTGTGGGTCCGAAGTGCCTTCGCTTCGTGTCTCGGAAACACCCCTACTGCTTTTTTTATCTCCGTCTAGGCCCTTTAAAACTATCCCCGCGATCGGATCCGTCGGATCGCGATCGGAGGGCTCCTAGCGCCCCTAAATCCCCTCCTAACCCTAAAAACTGCTACATATAGACCCCCTAGTTTATTTGGGCATCCCCTTCTTCTTCCCCTTCTCCACTTTTCTTTTTTTTCCTTCTTCCTCAGATCCAAGAAAAAATCGTCTCGGATCCCGAAGGATCCTTCGATCCAGTCTCCAGAGCCGCCGCCGACCGAATCCTCGAGCGCTTCGGCCGGGGTCAACGCTCCTCCAGGTCCAGCCGAGCGACGCCTGGGCCGCGTCGACCGAGCCGCGTCGACCGCGCCGCTCCGCGCGCGAGCGCACCGGGCCGCCTTCGCCGCTTCGCCGCATCGGGCCGGCCCGTACGCCGCCTCCTCGGGTCGGTCCCCACATCGTCGTCTCCATCGCCAGGCCACGGGCCGCCTCTCCACCCACCAGATCCCCGCGCCGCGCCTTGGGCCGTCCCGCACCTCGCCGGGCCTCCCGCGCCGCTTCGCTCCCGAGCGGGCCCAACCGCCGCGCAGGCCGCGCAGGCCGGCCTCGCCTCCCTTCGCCCCTGCTGGGCCCGATCCGTGGTGGGCCGCCGCCGCTCGTCCGCTCCGCGGAGCTCCTTCGCCGGGCCAGATCCAGCCGCCGGCCCATCCCCGTTTTTTTTTCCCAGATCTGATCCGTTGAGGTTGACTTCTTTCCACCTAAGTCCCTGTTAACTAATCTGTTATGCAATCTTTGACCTGTTGTAACTTTGTGCCTGTTGCTCCGTTTTGCGCGTGTAGCATGTCCAGACGTTCGTGGAGATGTCCTCTACGTTTCCTCTGTTGTAGTCATGCATGTTAGATGTCATCTAGACACTTGTTTTGCTGTTGCAAGAGTGCATCATGATATAAACTGTTGTTATGTGTTATTTTCATGCCACCTTTGACATGTGATATCTTTTAGCTCGTTTGTCCAAACGATGCAAATGACATGTCCACGTGTTCGTCTTGCCACGAACTACGTGTTGCTTGTGATAGGTTGCATGGTAGATTTATTGTTGCCTTGTTATTATCATTGCAAAGTGCCATGTTCATATGTTGTGTTTTCACTTGTTATGAAATGCCATCTTGTTGAGCTCGTTGCAATCGTTGTGTTCACCTCTATGATGCATGCTTGTGTGTTTCGGGATCACCTTCATGTGCACTTTGATGAGGTGCTTACCCTTTGCCATGTTTAGTTTTGAGGTGACTTAAACATGCTCTTTTGTGTGCTATGATGTTATTGCTGTTTTAGGACTTAGTGAAATTTTACTAAGTCTGAAATCTATAACGTTCCGATGCCATGTTCGTGTGATGTTCTAGGACAAAGCATGTTAGTTTTGGGGTGGATTTTGATTGTTCCTTGTAGTATATATTGTTGTCTTTCCATTCATGTCCTCACATGTCCATTTGAGTGGCTGTAGCATGTTTATCTTTTGCTCTAAAGTTTCAATAAAATTCTGCTGCCAGAATTTTATTGCAAAGTTCAAGATGTCCAAGATCATTGCTATTGATCCGTGACTCCGTTGGGGGTGCACTTTGGACCTAGTTGTTGTACTATATGTCTAGTTTGTGTTCATGTCCTTTGCCATGCGATTTGGGTGCTGTAGCTTAATTATTTTGAGCTCCAAAGTTGCTATGTTGCTGTAATTTTCAGCTTTCGCTCAAATCTTGTTTCGGGCATAACTTTTAGCCCGTAACTCCGATTTCAGCGAATCTTATATCAAACTTGGGTGATTTTCTGTGTAGATTAATAATATCAGATTGTTATCTTGTTTTGAGGTGTTTTGCTTGAGTGATGTTGTACGTGCTCCATGTGCATCCTTAGTGCATCCATCATGCATTCATGTTTTTCGAGTGCGCATTGCATCTTGTTGATTGGTGCTTGGTGTGATTGTTTTGTTTAGAGCCGGAAGCTGAGACCGGGTACGAAGTTGAGCACGAGGTTTCCAACGAGGTTGAGCACGAGGACCCTTCTTACGATCCGAACGACTTCTCTTCAGGCAAGATGACCGAACCTCGATAACATTACTATCTTTGCCTATTGCTAGTAGTCTCGATCTATAGTTTTGCCTCGATGCCCATGTTCTTCTTGTCAGCCTCCTACTTGTAACCAATTGCCATGTTTAACCACCCTACCTATGCAAACCGTTGCTTGGCTAAGTACGCTTCGCTCAGCCCTTCTTATAGCGTTGCTAGTTGCAGGTGAAGTGAAGATGCTTGCTCCATGTTGAAGTTTGGTTGGGTTATATCACACTATATAAATGCTTAAAATGAAATCATCTATATATTGGCAAGGGTGGAAGGCTAAGCCTTTTGCTTGGTGATTTGTTCCACTCATGCCGTTAGGATCCGTATAAGCCGGTATTATGTTCCTTGATTATGCGTTCCTAACACGGTTGGGGTGTATGGGACCCCCTCGATAAACCGCTAAGTGCTAAGTCTTTTCCAGCAAATCCCAACATTGGTACTATTTGCCTAATAACAAACTAAACATGCATAGGGAGTAATTAACCCTCTTTCTTAATCAACAACCCCGGGCCAGTGCTCCACATGAGTGTTGGTCCGAAACGGGGAGCCTGCGGGGCCGCCTTGAGGCAACTCGAGGTATCTGGCATACACCCGTAGCTTCACCCATCCGGTCGTGTCCTGAGACTTAGATACGCGCGGCTACTATCAGGGTGTCGACACGCCGGGAGGATTTGCTGGATTAGCCTTACCTTAGCACGGGATTCCGAAGATACTCGGGACTTCCCACTTTGGAGTTGCGACTCCGCGGATCGTGGGATTGTAATGGGTCAAGTTGGAACACCCCTGCAGGGTTTGAACTTTCGAAAGCCGTGCCCGCGGTTATGTGGCAGATGGGAGCTTGTTAATTCCGGTTGTAGATAACTTGACACAATGATACTAATACACTACCAGCGTGTGTTCCGTGACTGTCAATTTCCGAATAGGGATTCGGGAGTTGAACACGGAGGGGTTATGATTGTGGAGCTTGTAGCTAGGATCACTTCGTGATCACTTCTCGTCGATGCCTTCTCTTCTCGCTCTCACTTGCGTAAGCTAGATGCTAGTTGCTGTTGCAGACTTATTCTTTTCTTCAGCCTTACCTCACCTAAAGGCTTTGATAGTCTTGTTACCCGGAGACGGGATTGCTGAGTCCTCTGTGGCTCACAGTTACTTCACACACCAGATGCAGGTCCAGCTGTGAGCTATCCAGGTGATGGCACCGAGCTGGATTGGGAGTACGGCGAGGAGCGTAGTCGGTACTATGTGCGCTACCCGGACGATCAGTAGTGGAGTCTCTTACTAGGATTCGATCCGCCTGTGGTTTATTTATCTGAGTTTGGTACTTTGACTTTTGGCTTTTGCCCTTAGAGGGTTGTAGTGTTCTTAATGTATGATGTTTGAGACTTGTACTGTAATTCTGTGACGTGGCGAGTGTAAGCCAACTATTTTCAGTTTACTATCCCCTCTTTTACATGAGTTGTGCAAAGATTACCAAACTTGAGATCATTCTAGGATGGACTTATGCCTTTAAGTCGTGCCTCGACACGTAGGAGGTATAACTCCATCCTGGGCATTACAGGGAGGACCAGCACCATTGCAGCACCATCCACAAGGAAGAAGGGGGGCCAAGGAGCCGCTGCCCCCTAGGGCCGCCGCCGTCTCCTCCTCGCCGTCGCCGCCCCCTAGGGCCGCCGGCCGTCTCCTCCTCGCAGGGCTGCACCTCTCCATCAACACCACCATCAAGCTCCTCCTCACCATGTCCATGTGTGAGTAGTCTCCTCCGGGGCTGAGGGCTTGTACGTGTAGCTATGTGGTTATCTCTCTCTCCCATGATGTGATCTTCGTTGTGATCATAGGCTATGTTAATCTAGAGTGATCCCATGATACTCCCCTTCCTTTATGTATTGGATTGATGTACTCACTTGTCTTTATCTAGTATAATCCCCGAGACCAAGGTGACAGCGATCTATTGGACATGGATTAGAAGAATATTTTCATGAGTGATTTCCTCTTTTGTGTGTTGATTGAAGATTGAGAGTCTCTTGGTGCTTGTCTTTGACTATCCTTTAGATATGTTGTGGTGATTGTGGTACTCCCTTTGGATGGCCGCGGTGACATTGGGAAATCAATAGATTGAGAACTAAGAACTTTGAGGTGTGCTTTTGTAGCCCTACATAATTCTCGTCCTCTCTTGACCACAAAGGAATGACCTCCGGATGCGTCTCCATTGCATGTTTTATGGGAAATATCATGTGATTCGATTATGTTAATGTTGTTGGGAGTTGCCACTAGTGAAAGTATGATCCCTAGGACTTGTTTCCACCATTGCAATACCATTTGTGCTCACATTTACCACTTGTTTGCTTGCTGCACTTTTTATTACAGATTTATATTACTTTGTTTTGCCATCCATATCACTTGCCATTTAACATCTCTTCGCCGAACTAGTGCACCTATACATCTGACAAGTGTATTAGGTGTGTTGGGGACACAAGAGACTTCTTGTATCTTGATTGCAGGGTTGCTTGAAAGGGGTACGTTCAACCTCCACTTCCCTGAGTTCGATAAACCTTGGGTTACTCACTTAAGGGAAATTTGCTGCTGTCCTACAAACCTCTGCTCTTGGAGGCCCAACACTGTCTACAGGAATAGAAGCGTGTAGTAGACATCAGGGACACGGCTAATCATGCTCAGTTTGTACACTCTGCAGAGGTTTGTGCACTTTTCCCCACAAGACTCGATCTCCTCCGTTGGGATTCTCGCACTACATGTTGTTTGAGAAATGGATGACCGAGACACAGTCTTTCAGAAGCACTAGCACCTTACGAACGGGTGGACCGTACCAACCTACATCCCCTACATCTGCTAGTCCACCATTGTAAGAGTTCGCACGACTTAGTCAACTATGCTAGAGCCCATAATAGCTTGTGGCTGCACACGAAAGTTTCTAGTATGAATAATCTCATGATCCCTTTGAGCCTGGGTGGTGGTCCATAAAGAAAACAGGCAATCGCTGGAATACCCAGGTGCCACAATCCACCCAGATGTGTATTTAAGTTGCCACCTTAAGTTGAACCATTAATTAACAATCTCACATCTGTCATGGATACACTCACCCAATCCACGTCTACGAGCATAGCATAACCTATTAGCAACGTAGAAGTAACTCCCAAGGGTTTGAAAATAATGCAGGTAATAGGTACTACCTCAATCTACTTCCCAGTCCCACATGTTATTAGATCCTACTCATGCAATGTGTTTGAGGATAATACTAATGCAATGAAAACTGGGTATTGTAAGTACGATCAAAGTGTTACTTGCCTTGCTGATGATCCGCAAAACCTAGAGATTCAAAGTAGCAAGCGGCGCACTCCGGGTACTCTATCGCAAACAAACAAACACACAATAAGCACTTAACTAATGCACGGGTAAAACTCAAATAAGAACTCCAGTTTGCAAAAGAAACAAACCAAAAGAAACAATGAAAGTCAAACGGCGAAAGAGAAACAACTACCGTAAAATCTGGACCCAAATCCAAATTTAACTGAGGCAAACGCTTGGGTGACTAGGTTAAACGGAAAGAGGGTTTCGAGACGAAACTCCAGGCGCTTGAATCGCCTGATTCCGATAAATGAGCAAAAAGATAAACTAGAACGAAGATCGGATCAGAAATCGCGATCAGAAAAATAACTACGAAAAGAAAACTAAAAACAGCTTAACGAACGGGCGTTCGTCAGCTGAGGCTAAACGACAAACTCGTTCGTTAAAACGAACGAACGAGTGAACGCTCGCTAATTAACTAAACCGGGAAAAGAAAAAAAACCGATCTAACTAAAAAACGAACTAGGGTTCTAAAAAAAACGGGCGGTTTACTACCGTAAACCGGCGGCGGCGCGGCTACCTCTTCGTTCGTCCGGCGGGAGGGCGTCGGCGGCGGGCGGCGGCGGGCAGTGGCAGGCGGCGGCAGGTGGTGTGTTGCGGCGGCGGCGG
>LR738712.1:375584471-375639085 GCA_902687465.1 Secale cereale
GTGGCGGCGGCGGCGTGGCTTGCGGCGGCGGGGCTGGCTTGCGGCGGCGGGGCTGGCTTGCGGCGGCGGGGTGCGACAAGGGGGCGGGGGCGGCGATATATATAGGGGGCATGTTGCTTGGGGGAGGGGCAAGCAACCGGCGGCGGCGGTGTCCGCCTCGGACACGGGCGCGCGGCGCGGGGAAGGCTGCGGCGGCGGCGCGGCTTGGCTCTGCTGGGCCTTTGGCCCAGTCGGGTTCGGGTCTCCTATTCTTTTTTTTTCTAAAACGCCGAAGCTACGAAAAATCCTAGAAAATAAAATAAAATCTAAAATTGCCAAAACAAATTTTCACCGTCTAAATCGAATATTTAGAACAAGATGAACATTTTTTTGGCACTAAAATGCATTTTTGAAAACATGCAATTGTTTCTAATTCAAATAAAACTCCAAAGAAAACTTATTTGACTTTTTTTTATTAAATCCTCAGTATTTTCTTTATTTTTGGGAGAGTCATTTTACTCCCTATCTCATATTTTCATAATACAAATACTTGAAGATGGAATAAATAAAATCAAAGATCCTATTTTCAAAATTTGAGAAACCTCAAATATGAAAATACCGAAATCGCCAACTCTCTCCGAGGGTCCTTGAGTTGCGTACGACTTACGTGGATCCACCAAAAGCGAGAAAATATGATATGCATGATGATCTAACGTATAACATTCCAAATTGGAAATTTGGGATGTTACAAAGCTACCGCCCTTAAGATGAATCTCGCCCTCGAGATTCAGGTTGGCTAGAAAATAGGTGAGGGTGGTCCTTCCGCAGGTCTTCCTCTCGTTCCCAGGTAGCTTCATCCTCGGTGTGGTGACTCCACTAAACTTTGCAAAATTTGATAACCTTGCTGCGGGTGACTCGGCTGGCATGATCAAGAATCTTGACTGGTCTCTCTTCATAGGTCAAGTCACTGTCCAGCTGAATAGCTTCCAATGGCACAGTATCCCTCAGCGGTATCTCGGCCATCTCGGCGTGGCATTGTTTCAACTGGGAAACATGGAATACATCGTGAACTCCTGACAATCCTTCACGCAGTTCCAACTTGTAGGCTACTTCCCCCATACGTTCCATAATCTTGTATGGTCCTACAAAACGTGGCGCTAGCTTTCCCTTAACTCCAAAGCGCTTAACTCCTCGAAGTGGAGATACTCGAAGATAAACTCAGTCTCCGACTTCGTAAACGATCTCTTTGTGTTTTGAATCCGCGTAGCTCTTCTGCCTGGACTGGGCTATCTTGAGCCTATCGCGAATCAAAGTTACCTTCTGTTCCGATTCCTTGATCAAATCTGGCCCAAACAACTAGCGGTCTCCAACTTCGTCCCAAGACAACGGGGTCCTACACCTCCTTCCGTATAATGCTTCGAAAGGGGCCATCTTCAAACTGGATTGATAGCTGTTGTTGTAAGAGAACTCCGCATAAGGCAAATTGTCGTCCCAACTAGATCCATAATCTAGCGCACAAGCTCTCAGCATATCCTCCAAAATCTGATTGACTCTCTCAGTCTGTCCATCTGTCTGCGGATGAAAATCTGTGCTAAACTCTAGCCTGGTACCCAAAGTTTCGTGTAACTGATTCCAGAACTTTGAGGTAAACTGGGTTCCTCTGTCTGATACGATGCTCCTCGGAACTCCATGCAGGCATACGATTCTGGTCATGTATATCTTTGACAACTTCGCACTGTTGTAAGTAGTCTTTACGGGGATGAAATGAGCTACCTTCGTCAAGCGATCGACTACAACCCAAATCGAGTCATGGCCCGAACGAGTTCTGGGTAATCCTGTAATAAAATCCATGCCTAGCTTATCCCACTTCCACTCGGGTATTGGCAATGGTTGTAACAATCCTGCCGGCTTCTGAGGTTCTGCCGTCACTCTCTGACATACATCACAAAGGGCTACATACTCCGCAATGTCCTTCTTCATACCGGTCCACCATAAGATATCCTTCAAGTCTAAGTACATCTTGGTATTTCCTGGATGAATCGAGTATGGTGAATCATGGGCCTCCTGCATAATCAACTTCCTGATCCCTGGGTCGTTAGGCACATATACGCGGTCCTCAAACCATAGGGTGTCATGCTCATCCTCATGAAATCCTTTAACCTTTCCTTTGCTCATCCTCTCCTTTATAGAGGCAACCTCCTCGTCATTTTTCTGAGCTTCTCTGATTTTATCCATCAGGGTAGACTGAATCTCTAGTGTTGCTACATAGCCTCTTGGAACTATCTCCAAACATAGTTCTCGTAAGTCCTCGGCTAACTCCTTTGGTAAATCCTCCGTCATTAGGGAGTTGACATGACTCTTACGGCTTAGCGCATCGGCTACCACGTTAGCCTTTCCGGGATGATAATGCAACCTCATGTTGTAGTCCTTAATGAGTTCCAGCCATCTCCTTTGCCTGAGATTCAACTCCTTCTGAGTGAATATATACTTCAAACTCTTGTGATCCGTATATACTTCACAATGGTTTCCGATGAGAAAATGTCTCCAAGTCTTCAATGCATGAGCTACGGCTGCTAACTCCAAATCATGAGTGGCATAGTTCAATTCATGAGGTTTCAGTTTTCATGAAGCATACGAAACAACTCTTCCTTCCTGCATAAGAACTTCTCCAAGTCCTCGACGTGAAGCGTCGCAGTACACCTCATAGTCCTTTCGTTGATCTGGCAAAATCAACACGGGTGATGAGACCAAACGTTTCTTTAATTCCTGGAAACTGACCTCACACTCTTCTGTCCAATTGAACTTGGTATCCTTCTTTAACAACTCCGTCATTGGTTTTGCAATCCTCGAGAAATTCTCAATAAATCTCCGGTAGTATCCTGCAAGTCCAAGAAAACGCCGGATCTCTCCAACTGTTGTCGGTGCTTCCCAATTTGACACAGTGTCAACTTTGGCGGGATCTACTGCTATTCCTTCTCCGGATATAACGTGTCCGAGGAATCCAACTTCCTTCAACCAAAACTCACATTTGCTAAACTTGGCATACAACTGATGTTCTCGGAGCTTCTCCAATACCAAACGCAAATGCTCTACATGTTCCTCTTCATCCTTTGAGAAGATCAATATATCATCTATGAACACCACGACGAACTTATCCAAAAACTCCATAAACACCTTGTTCATCAGGTTCATAAAGTATCCTGGTGCGTTAGTCAGACCAAAAGACATAACGGTATACTTGTACAACCCATACCTGGTGGTAAAGGCCGTTTTGGGTATATCCTGCTCTCGAATCTTCAATTGATGGTACCATGATCGCAGATCGATCTTGGAAAATACCTTAGCTCCTTGCAATCTATCGAACAGATCACTGATCATCGGCAGTGGGTACTTGTTCTTGATTGTTACTTCATTCAACCCTTGATAATCAACAACCATTCTTAATGATCCGTCCTTCTTTTCCACTAGAAGTACTGGCGAACCCCAAGGCAAAGAACTTGGGCGAATGTGACCTTTATCTAGTAACTCCTTAATCTGTTTCTTAATCTCCTCCAAATCCTTTGCGAGCATCCTGTATGGTCTCTTAGAAATTGGCCATGTGCCTGGCAAAAGCTCAATCAAAAACTCAATATCTCTATCTGGTGGCATGCCTGGCAGTTCCTCTGGAAATACGTCAGGGAAATCTTTCACCACTGGTACTTCTTCCTGAACAACTCCTGATAAGGAATTTACTCTGTTCCTTTTCGGCACATGCCGGGATACATACTTGATCCTTCTTCCTTCTGGCGTGGTAAGCAAAATGGACTTACTGGCGCATTCAATATTCCCTTCGTACTTAGATAACCAATCCATGCCTAATATCACATCCAATCCTCGAGATTCCAATACTATTAGGTCCGAAGGGAATGTGTAGTTACCAATCCTTAATGGCAACTGATCACACCATAACTTAGCCATATACTCTGCTCCAGGTGAGGTTACTAACATGGGTGACCTAAGGGCTTGGGTTGGCAGCTTATACTTATCCACAAATCCCCTTGAAATGTATGAATGTGTTGCACCAGTATCAAAAAGAACGAGTGCAGTAAAGGACTTAACTAAAAACTTACCTATTACTGCATCTGGCTGAGCTTCAACCTCCTCCATGCTAACGTGGTTCACTTGCCCCCTATTGAAAGGGTTCGGCTTCTTTCCAGAGCTTACATTGCCATTTCCATTCTGGGCTTCTGGACATTCATTGGCGTAATGTCCCGTCTTCTGGCACTTAAAGCAAGTGACTTGACTCAGGTCTCGCTTGGCTGGTGTTGTTGGGTTGGTGCGGTTCTGTCTGTTGCTTCCTCCATTCCCATTACCATTCTTGAGGCCATTATGGTTGTGCGAGCTACCTCCTCCATGGGTATGTTGAAATTGTCCTACCGGTTTAGGGGTAAAACGTGGCTTCTGTGGAGCTCCAGAATTGTACTTTCCTTGTCCATACTTCCTCTTGCGATTTTCAATCTGTTGATGCTTCCCTTCAATCATTAGAGCTCGATCAACCAGTTCTTGGTAGTTGTTGAAGCTTGCTACCATCAACTGTACGCTCATCTCATCATTCATCCCTTCCATAAATCTTTCTTGCTTAGCGGCATCTGTGGCCACATCATCTGGGGCATAACGGGATAGAGTACTAAACTCATCTACGTACTGAGCCACAGTACGATTGCCTTGGCGCAAGTTGCGAAACTCCCGCTTGTTCATGCTCATAGCTCCAGTTGAGACATGGGCGGTACGAAAAGCTTGCTGAAACTGATCCCAAGTAACATTGGCTATGGGAAAAATGGATGTGTAATTCTCCCACCATGCTGCGGCTGGTCCAGACAACTGATGTGCGGCAAAACACACCTTCTCAGCATCCGAGCAGTTAGCAGTGGTCAAATCCCTTCCAATCTTGCGCAGCCAGTCATCTGCGACTATTGGTTCAATGCTACTAGTAAACACCGGTGGTTGTAACCTTAAGAAATGGGTCAGGTTATCCACGGGTGGTGGTGGTGGAGGGTTGTTGTTGTTCTGGTTGTTCTGAGTGTTCTGGACAAGAAGTTGCATCAAGGTGTTCTGTTGCTGGATCAACTGAGTGAGCTCAGCGGGAAACTCAAATCCGGGCTCACCTCTTGGAGGCATCTGATGGGTGTAGAGGGAAGAGATTAGAATAGAAAAGAGGTCTAAGGGGAAATCACTACCCAAATGCACATGAGACAAACACAAACATATCACACCAATATCAATTCAAAACAAGGGCTTACACGGATCTAACGTTACAAAAGTTCTCTAAGTCTACTAAATGGGAAAAACTACTAGTCATAGGAAGGTCTTCTAGAAATTTTGATCGGCAGAGGATTCCATGATGTCAGCTCCAGCTTCATCTTCATAGTCCTCATCATCGCTATCATCGGGGTCTGAGTCCGTGTCGTCAAGGATGATATAGTCTTCAGGGCATATCTCCTTGGGTTCTTCTTCCTCTTCTTCCCCTCCTGCTGCTGGATCTCCCATGAATACTCCTAGCTTTCGTGTCAAATCATCATTCTTCTCCACAAGTATTAACATCTCGTCCTCGTATCCATCGCGTGTAGACTTGAGTTCCTCCTCTAACTCCAAGTTTCTGGTTAGTGCTTTCTTCAAGTCTATCATCCCTGCACACATCTGGTGCTCCTGGCGACGGATGTGCTAGTTTAACTCTTGAATGAACGCGGCAATGGATCTGTCCTTCCGGGTGTTGATCATGTCCCGCCGCTCATCTCGACGTCCACAAATCTGGTAGATGGTGTCCTTTAGCTCCTGCTTGTAGATTTCTCCAATCTTTCCCGTAGTGATGTGGGCTGCCATGCACCTGCCTAGGCTCCATGTAGGCGCATTAAAGGAAAATTCTATGGGTGCGGTGACGGGCATGAACGTCCTTCCTGAAACTTGAGCTTGAATCAACCAGCGCTCCTCTTCAGGTAAAGTGGCGTTGTAGGTTCCGGTGAAACTGGGTAGTCCGATGTTTAGATATCTGGTGACTTCCTTCAGGTGTCGTCCAAATGGTGTATCATCATCAGGTTGAGTGAACTTGTTCCTTGGATCCGCCATCCTAAAAGAGTAGAAAAGATGAGGAGTCATAAAAGAGAAGAGTGAATAGTGCTCTAGGGTTTTAGCTTGGTGGTCGTGTCCTACAGTCAACGTGTGCTCTGATACCATCTTGTAGCGACCAGACCTCAAACAGTCTGATCTCTGTGCATCAGTGTCATCCCTGGATCAGTAATGCTGACACGCACAATACTTGAAGGATTTATAACAGAGTGGCAATCACACACTTATTACATCGGTAGTTCCAACGATGAACTTATTACAATAAAAATGGCTTAAGGCCATCTAACAACGATAACAGCGGAAGGCTTGGAAGATAAGTGAGTTCATCAACTCCAACGGCATCACTGAGTATAGAACCACGACCTAAGAGGCACCTTACTCGTCGTCTGAAAAGTCTGCAACATGAACGTTGCAGCCCGAGAACGGGTCAACACATGGAATATGTTGGCAAAGTAACACATACAGAGTAAGAAAAATAAAGCTATACTATATGCAATATGGCTGGTGGAAAGCTCCATGGTTACTGTTTTTGCGTAAAGCCAATTTTTCCCTACTGCAAAGAAATAGATTTTAATTAACTATCATGGTAGTTGAAACATCATTGAGAAGATAGACATCCCCTCAATCCCAATTAATCATCATCATTAAAACCCAACAATATTAATTAAAGTAACATGATGAGATTCACATGATAATCCAAGTACTAGATACTCAAGACGTCCATAACCGGGGACACGGCTATTCATGATCAGTTTGTACACTCTGCAGAGGTTTGTGCACTTTTCCCCACAAGACTCGATCTCCTCCGTTGGGATTCTCGCACTACATGTTGTTTGAGAAACGGATGACCGTGACACAGTCTTTCAGAAGCACTAGCACCTTACGAACGGGTGGACCATACCAACCTACATCCCCTACATCTGCTAGTCCACCACTATAAGAGTTCTCACGACTAAGTCAACTATGCTAGAGCCCATAATAGCTTGTGTCTGCACACGGAAGTTTCTAGTATGAAGAATCTCATTATCCCTTTCAGCCTAGGTGGTGGTCCATAAAGAAAACAGGCAATCGCTGGAATACCCAGGTGCCTCAATCCACCCAGATGTGTATTTAAGTTGCCATCTTAAGTTGAACCATTAATTAACAATCTCACATCTGTCATGGATACACTCACCCAATCCACGTCTACGAGCATAGCATAACCTATTAGCAACGTAGAAGTAACTCCCAAGGGTTTGAAAATAATGCAGGTAATAGGTACTACCTCAATCTACTTCCGAGTCCCACATGTTATTTCCTACTCATGCAATGTGTTTGAGGATAATACTAATGCAATGAAAACTGGGTATTGGAAGTATGATCAAAGTGTTACTTGCCTTGCTGATGATCCGCAAAACCTAGAGATTCAAAGTAGCAAGCGGCGCACTCCGGGTACTCTATCGCAAACAAACAAACACACAATAAGCACTTAACTAATGCACGGGTAAAACTCAAATAAGAGATCTAACCAGAAAGTTCAACTTAAGAACTCCGGTTTGCAAAAGAAACAAACCAAACGAAACAACGAAAGTCAAACGGCGAAAGAGAAATAACTACCGTACAAATCTGGACCCAAATCCAAATTTAACGGAGGCAAACGCTTGGGTGACTAGGTTAAACGGAAAGAGGGTTTCGAGACGAAACTCCAGGCGCTTGAATCGCCTGATTCCGATAAACGAGCAAAAAGATAAACTAGAACGAAGATCGGATCAGAAATCACGATCAGAAAAATAACTACGAAAAGAAAACTAAAAACAGCTTAACGAACGGGCGTTCGTCAGCTGAGACTAAACGACGAACTCGTTCGTTAAAACGAACGAATGGGTGAACGCTCGCTAATTAACTAAACCGGGAAAAGAAAAAAACCGATCTAACTAAAAAAACAAACTAGGGTTCTAAAAAAACGGGCGGTTTACTACCGAAAACCGGCGGCAGCGCGGCTACCTCGTCGTTCGTCCGGCGGGAGGGCGTCGGTGGCGGGCGGTGGCAGGCGGCGGCGGGTGGTGTGCTGCGGCGGCGGCGGTGGGGTGGTGCTGCGGCGGCGGCGGCGTGTGCTGCGGCGGCGGCGGTGGGGTGGTGCTGCGGCGGCGGTGTGGCTTGCGGCGGTGGTGGCGTGGCTTGCGGCGGCGGGGCTGGCTTGCGGCGGCGGGGTGCGACAAGGAGGCGGGGGCGGCGATATATATAGGGGGGCTTGTTGCTTGGGGGAGGGGGCAAGCAACCGGCGGCGGCGGCGGTGTCCGCCTCGGGCACGGGCGCGCGGCGCGGGGAAGGCGGCGGTGGCGGCGCGGCCTGGCTCGGCTGGGCCTTCGGCCCAGTCGGGTTCGGGTCTCCTATTTTTTTTCTAAAACGCCGAAGCTACGAAAAATCCTAGAAAATAAAATAAAATCTAAAATTGCCAAAACAAATTTTCACCGTCTAAATCGAATATTTAGAACAAGATGAACATTTTTTGGCATTAAAATGCATTTTTGAAAACATGTAATTTTTCCTAATTCAAATAAAAGTCCAAAGAAAATTTATTTAATTTTTTTTATTAAATCCTCAGTATTTTCTTTATTTTTGGGAGAGTCATTTTAGTCCCTATCTCATATTTTCATAATAGAAATACTTGAAGATGGAATAAATAAAATCAAAGATCCTATTTTCAAAATTTGAGAAACCTCAAATATGAAAATATCGGAATCCCCAACTCTCTCCGAGGGTCCTTGAGTTGCGTAGGATTTACGTGGATCCACCAAAAGCGAGAAAATATGATATGCATGATGATCTAATGTATAACATTCCAAATTGGAAATTTGGGATGTTACAACTATGTAATCAACACTACTAGTCATCCACAGGTACCAATCTGAGGTTCCGGTACAAAGATTGAACACAAGAGATAAACTAGGATTTGAGAGGAGATGGTGCTGGTGAAGATGTTGATGGAGATTGCCCTCCTCAAGATGGGAGAGTTGTTGGTGATGGTGATGACGATGATTTCCCCCTCCGGGAGGGGAGTTCCCCCGGCGGAATCGCTCCACCGGGGGGCAAAAGTGCTCCTGCCCAAGTTCCACCTTGAGAAGGCGGCGCTCCGTCCCGAAAGTCCTCTCCTTATTTTTTTTCTAGGCTAAAATGACTTATATACCAGAAGATGGGCACCGGAGGTGGGCCAGGCTGAGCACAACCCACCAGGGCATGCGTTGGGGGTGGGGCTGGCGCGCCCTGGTGTCTTGTGCTCACATGTGGCCCCCCTCCGGTAGTATTTGCTCCACTATTTCTTATTTATTCCATAAAAAATCCTCGTGAAGTTTAAGCTTGTTTGGAGTTGTGCAGAATAGGTGGTCTGACGTGACTTTTCCAGGTCCAGATTTCCAGCTGCCGGAATTCTCCCTCTTTGTGTGAACCTTGCATAATATGAGAGAAAAGGCATTAGAATTACTCCAAAAAGTATTATTATGCACAAACATCATAAATAACAGTAGGCAATCATGATGCAAAATGGACGTATCAAGCATGTTTAAAAGTATGATCCAATTGCCTTGTTTGACACTGGGGTGCTCATGATTTATATTTTTGCAGTGAAGACGGGGTCATGCCATGCTTACATAATTCAATGGGTAGGGATGACATTCGTTGAGCATCGCATATCTCACAAAAGTAATGATTATGTTCTTATATTCATGTATATAATTATGTTGATATCAACTTCATCGTTTCTCAATATTTATACCATAAAATAGATTACATGATAAACATGCTAGGTAGCATTCAACTCCAAAAAATATGTTTTTATCATTTACCTCCTCGAGGACGAGCAGGAATTAACCTTGGGGGTGTTGATCAAAGTTTTAAATAGCGGCCGCTATGACCGCTATTGCAGCCGCAATAGCGGTAGGGCTGTCCAGCCGCTATAAGTCGAACGCTGCGCTGGCTAATAGCGTGATTGGCACAATGCGGCCGCTATATCGGCTGTTAGAGCGCAATAGCAGGCTTTTATGTACCGCCGGCTGCGGTCATAGCGGATAGCTGAAAAAATTAGACTTAGGTATAAATTTGAGACGTACACCCAACAGGCCATCTCTAATTTGACCTACTCATCTTAACCTATCCCCTGGCGGCGGGCGGCTGGTACTTCCCCAGCTGCGGTGCGGCTAACGCCGGAGGTTGGGCCGGAGAGGCACATCCAGGCTCACCGTCATCGGATGGCTCAACTTCCCTAGCCCCCCCTCCCCGCCTCCCTTGCCGGTCGTTGAGGCAGCAGCCATCAGGACGGCCACGTCCTGGATCCTGCTCGACGCCCTTCGCTGGTCGCGACGGGCCGGTGCGGGCCGACACGGCGAGTTGGCATCTCAGCGGGCAGGCCGGTGCTCAAGCTCAACACCCTCGTCCCTTCCGTCCTCCCTGGTCCCTGCTCGACGCCCCCATCGTCCCATCCCCTACTGGTCGATGTCCTAATCCAGTCGCTTCGCTCCGCAGCTCGCAATCTTCAGTCCGATAGCTCACCATCTCAAGGTACCTGCTTTTCTCTGCTTTTTCTTTATACTGCTCGATGTATAGTACACCTTGAGATAGTAATCGATGCATGGTGCTCTGGAATATCTTCGGTAGCACTAGCACTTATAGAGTTACAGTTAGTAGACAAAATTCTCCCGCTGACATCTTCAATGCATAGCTTTATAGAGTAGTTAGCGGACAAAATTCCTCAAGGTAGCACTTGTAGTTACAGTAGTCAAAATTCATCACGATTGCATTTATGTTGATGTAGCAGATGAAACTTGCACTGTATTGTCTTTATAAATTCAGTTTAGTTTCAATTTATTTTTTACCAGCCAACAAGGCTACTAGTAGTGGTAAATTTAATTTACTTAAAATTTCTTTTGTACTGTATTTCCAAATTCAGTTTAGTGGTAATTTCTAAATAAAAAAGTCAAGTATCTGCACTTTCAATTCAGTCAGATTGCTTATGTTTGTTTCATTTTTCTGCAGTAGTAGGCTACTAGCACAATGTCTTCGGTACGTTCAGGGGCTTCTTCTACAACCACAACTGGTGATGTTGAAGAAGAGGAGGAAGAGAATAAATTAGCAGAAGAAAAGGAAATGGAAGAAGAGATGGAGAATCAAGAACTTGAGGAAGATATTGATGAAGAAGACCAAGAAAAGTGGACACGGATCTGACTGGAGAAGTTGTTATGTGTTGTGTCATGCCGATGGTCTTTGTTTGCATGGTTACATGTGTGAATATTGTTCAGATGGGACGGTTATAGTCTACTATATGCTTATATAAATGACAATTGTCCAATTCAAGTGTCATATTGTTGTCAATGTTTTAGAAACATACATAATAATCTCAAATTTACAAGTGTTTTTTACAAATCCGCTATGTGGACATAGCGTACGCAATATCGCCCGCTATCCGTATTCCGCTACGTTGACCTCAATCCGCTATCACCCCGCTATCCGCTATTTAAAACCTTGGTGTTGATACGTCTCCAGTATATCTATAATTTTTTATTGTTTCATACTATTATATTATCAATTTTGGATACTTTATATGCAATTTTATATCATTTTTTGGAACTAACCTATTAACACAGTGCCTAGTGCCAGTTCCTGTTTTCTACATGTTTTTTGTTTCACGGGAAATTAATACCACAAGAATTCCAAACACGCTAAAACTTTACCATGATTTTTTCTCGACTAGATGGGACCCTAGAAACTATGGGGCAAGGTAATACCTCTTTTTATTGATCTGATATTGGAACAGAAAAGAGTATTCCGCACCTATTTCCCTAGAGGTGACCCTGGGTTATCGAACCCACAAGAGGAAGATTCCCTTGAAGCGATGGTCTCTAGCAAGGTTTTATAAAAGTATCAAATCCAACTTTAGGCCGAATCAACAAGAAAATAGTGATTCAAACACTTATAATGGAAAGAGGTACGAGTATGCGGTCTTATGCTTACAACCTTGTATTTGCGCCAGGATCAAATAGGATATTAATTTGTGCGCTGGAAGTCATTCATCGAGATGTGCTTGTTATGTGTCGAAGCGGGGGATGTGTTCAAATAACATCTTGACGGACATGAGTCTTGCATCAAGAATCGGTTGTCCTACCACCGGCCCTATACATCGTGCGGGGTTGCCTTGATAATTAAAATAATAAATGAGACAAGAGCTTTGGGCATTTAATTACTACACATCATTTATCCCCAAGGATAGGATCCATGTCACCCTACTGAACCTTACAGTCACCGGTGTTCGGTATAACACTTCACGGCCTCCTTGCTTCCAGCCTCACCCGTGCTCGATCTCCAGGATCCTGGCTACCCGCATGGATGAAGAACATGAACAAGACAAGAGACATCTCCACGGAACAATTTTATTTCACACATATGGGACATTATGTCAAAGACCTTCCATTGATCCTCTAAACAAATACGTCGGGTTGCAAGGCTCATGCCTCAACCCATACCTTACCGAACTACTCATACATGGAGATCAGGTCGTGGGAACAAAACATTGAAGAACACACCTTCAGATTGATTGATTGCAAATATGACGAGGACATCTCTTCTACCATTACACCCGCCACGATTCCTACATCAGTTGTTCCACTTGGTCCTATTACTAGAGCGCGAGCGAGACAAATTAATGGTCAGGTACTATCGCTCCTTTGTACATATGATATAACTAACGAGAATATGATGTTACACTCATGTTCCTATTTACTTGTACTAAGGAATGAGGGAGTTGAAGAAATGACCAGAGAAAGCCACATGAAGTTAAAGGATGAAAAATATTGCATGTCGATTCCAACAAGCAGCAACACTATGTGCATGCAATTAGAGTCAACCGAGCGACCCAAGAAGCATGCTACGTGCTTAGGAGAGAAGAAGCATTGGGCTGCCTAGACTAGACATGTACGTGCACAACAGTCCATCTAATCAAATAAAGAAGGAGATAAAGCAATCAAGGCCGTACAATATATTTCCTTCATGTGGGTCGGCTCCTGGTGGTCAAGACGGGACAAAACTTGCCTGCTCCCTCCCCATACTCCCATCCATGCTCCCACTTCATCCTACGGCTGTTATTTTCCCTTTTTCCTTTCTAATCTAATCATCACCCCCCCTGATTTTAAGGGGGTGGGGCCGGGCCTAATTTTGTTCCAATCAAATCAAGCCGCGTATGCGGGAGCACGGATGGGCACACACGAAGGGAGCAGGCAAGTCTCGTCCGTCAAGACGTAGCCGATCGGGACACGTTGTCGAGCATCGTCCGCGGCCGCCGAACATAATAAATAGTTAGCTACTTTTAGGTTTAGACTTCAGTTTTATTGTATTGTTTAGCCATCGTTACAATTTCGCATCTACAAGATGTGTAGGACTACCGCCTTGTCAAATTCACAGTGGAACCCCAACTTTTCATCTAGTTCGTGTGCTCACTTTTTCATCTGCAATTTCATATTGCAATTCTTTGTTCTTGCCGGTTCTTCGGTTGCTTGCAGGAACTCGAACCTCGTTGTTCAGGTTGATCGTGCCTACGGCAGGTTCAATAACCATCGGAGATTGGTTTAGCGATTGCGAGGCGTATCGTTGAGTACGGTATAGCCGGATCGTCAAGGTCAAAATCCACCAAATCGATAGTTATCCCCACTCTCATCGAAAGATCGGGCAACCGTCACATCAAGTGGTATCAGTTTTCAGGTTCATCGGTGAGAGATTTACAGTTTTCATAGTTTGTTTATTTTTCTATCCTATAAACCCGCAAAAAGCGAAAAAAAAATTAGATTAGTCCATCCATTACACCTACCTTTTTTAGCCTTTAGCAATTTTTGCATCTAGTATTTGTGTAGTTGAATTTTTGGTTGCATACATCCTAGAATTTGTGCTGGTTTAGATTTGTTTGGCAGAAAATCATCTACTAGATCTAACCTTGTTTTTGTCCACCAAATTTTCCGCCACAACTTCGTTGAATAAAAAGACTTTTGTTGTCCACTGTTTTCTACGCGTACACACGTACACAGAGCAATCTAATCTCGCACGGTCTCCTAGACATCTCCCGCCGCGCCGCTATACAACACACACACGCAAGTCGTCAGACAGCTCCTCTCTTATGTCTGCCTCTACGCGTAATACACCACACATCCAGTGGACCAATATTTGTCATCTTGCGTCGTTGTTAGCTCTTGCATGCAGCTCACTTAGGCTGGTCGTAGTGGTAGTATCATAGCTAGTATCATCCATGCAACTAGGCAATTTTGATGAGGTGTCATAGCATTAAATGAAGAAAGAGATGGTGTAGTATCATATCATGATACCGTATCATATTAAATGCTATGCTACTTTGTGTTATGCATGGCAATAAATAGAGTACTACATGATACTAATATATGATACTATACATTAGGGAGGTAGTATCATACACTAGTATCATATGCATGATACTAGTATATGATACTCCCCATTACAACCAGCCTTAGCACAAGTTACAACAGCATTTAATTTCTCTTAGCCTCATCTTGGTGTAGGTAGTTTCGGCTAGTAATCGGCTTGAAAAAAAGGAAAAAAAAAAAGCAAAAAAAAAGAGTGAAGAAAAAAGTAAAAAAAAAGGGGTTGCAACATTAGGCCGGCTAGCACTCTTTGTGCAACTTCTTTTGACTTCCAGAATTGTTCCTCTGTTCCACACGTGATACTTGCTGGGCATATTTTTTTGTTCTTGGTTGCGCCTACATTGCGTTTATACCTCACTTATATCTAGCTATTTAGAGCTATCATATTTTTATCGGTTTTCTCCCTTGATTCAGTATCTAGGCTTAGATTGTTTTATCTCTGACTAGTCGACTGCCAGCACTAGTTAGGAGTTTGAGCAATTATTCAGCTTGCATTACTTTTTGCTTAATTGTGCCACATATTGTGAGTTGAGGAAACCTTCACCAAGCTCCACTTCATATATTGTACCTCGTTCGGTCACTTGGTAATCGCTATATCAATATTTTGATAACTTTGACATCGCCAACAGCCGACAACCACTGCAGCACGGTAAGAACTGGTAAGAGCTTGGTAATTGCTCGAGAGTTGAGAGACATTTTCCACCGCCTCACCGTAGTTACTGTAGGAGCAATATACTTGTGATTTTGTTCTTGTTTCATCCTAACCATGGCAGGTGACGAAGACAACATGAAAGCCACGGTGGCACGACTTGAGGAGGATGTGCATGCATACACCGAGCGTTTCATAGCGTTCGAGGGAGCACTTGATAAGCGTCTCAAGTCGATCGAGGATGGCAATGAGACGTTCACTCAAACACTTGCAGCTATTATGAAACATCTCGATGCCCAGGATGCGCGTCTGGGTGTCGCCTCCACCGCCACTCCGCGTCTTCCAGCCACCAACACAGGTCTACAACGAGCTTGTCGGGTACCCCTAGGAGACCCGAGGCACCCTCTTTCATACATCGATGCCGTCGACTAGCCCCGTCGTTGCAATGCCAACTCGATAGCAGGCCCGCATGAGGACATCCAAGATGACAACTATGATGGTGATTCCGAGGATCCTGATGCAGTTAATGATAACAATGATCGCGATCATCGTCGACTACGTAATAATCAACAAGGTATGGGACGACACCATCGTCCTCAGGTACGTGGCCATGACGACTCATTGGGTAAAATTAAATTTGTCATGCCTCTTTTTGACGGAAAATATGATCCGGATGTTTATCTTGACTTGGAATTATTAGTTGATCAAAAATTTGCTTGCCATGATTTTCCCGATGATAAAAGAGTTAGGGCTGCAACTAGTGAGTTTCGTGATTTTGCTTCTGTTTGGTGGAGAGAACATTGTCGTAAATATCCTCGTAATATTCCTGCCACTTGGGAAGCTTTGAAATTAGTAATGCGTCACCATTTTGTTTCCGGATATTATGAACGTGACTTGCTAAATAAACTACAACACTTAAACCAATGATCTAAATCTGTGGAAGACTATTATCATGAATTGCAAATGGGCATGTTGCGCTGTGGTTTAGTAGAGACTGAGGCAGCCTCTATGGCTAGGTTCTTGGGTGGATTGAATAGGGAAATATATGATATACTTGCATATAAGGATTATAATTCAATGACCCGTTTATTCCATCTTGCTATACATGCTGAACATGAAGTGCAGGGTCGTTCGAGAATGCGTTCTAATTTTTCTGCAGGTCGTACCTCTACATGGGCGCCATGCACCCCTGCTGCCCCATCCATTCGCACATCTACGACAACACCTACAACCAGGCCTACTTCATCGACTTCAGCATCACACACTTCGGCACCAATGAAAAGTACTCCACCAACTCCAACAAAAAGTTCGTCGTCATCGTCTACTTCCTCCAAAAGAACAAAGGATATACAATGCCACATTTGTAAGGGATTTGGCCATGTCATGAAGGAGTGTCCTAATAAGCGTGTATTGATCATTCACGAAGACAGCGAGTACGACTCCGCTAGTGATTTTGATGAAGACACATATGCCATGCTTGCTGCACATGAAGACGATGACACAAGACCAGTGCAAGAGGAAGAACATGTGACCGCCACCGACGCCGATAAGTACATGAGTCTTATATCACATCGTGTACTCAGTGCTCAGATCGTAAAAGCAAAGAAGGATCAATGTCACAACCTCTTTCACATCAAAGGAGTCGTCAAGGAGCGTTCCGTTCGCATAATCATTGATGGAGGGAGTTGCAACAATTTAGCAAGCATTGACATGGTGGAAAAGCTTTCACTACCTTTCCGACAACATCCACAACCTTACTATATTCAATGGTTTAATGATGGTGGAAAGGTAAAGGTAACACGCATGGTGAGAGTTCCTTTTTCTTTAGGTTCGTACCATGATACTATTGATTGCGATATTGTGCCTATGCAAGCTTGTTCTATGTTACTAGGAAGGCCATGGCAGTATGATAAACAATGTTTACATGATGGTAGAATTAATCAGTACACTCTCACACATAAAGGAAAGAAAATCATTCTACACCCTATGTCTCCTGAGCAAATTTGAAAAGGTGATCTTGATAGGGTTAGTAGAAACACAAATATTGAGCGTACTAAATCTGAAAATCAGAAAGTTGTTGATGAGTTGGAACAATTTAATAAGATACACAAATCTGATCCTAGCACATCTCAAGAAATTAAATTGAAAGGTGCTTCTTTCTTAGCTACACGTGCTGAAATTTTTGAGTTATATGCTCAAACTGATGAATGTTATGCTCTTATATGCAAAGAAGTTTTGTTTTCCTTTGAGGATATGCCTCCTTCTTTGCCTCCTGTTGTCGCTAACCTTTTGCAGGAGTATCATGATGTTTTTCCAAAGGAAGTACCACTGGGGCTGCCACCTATGAGAGTAATTGAACACCAAATTGACTTAATACCTGGCGCCTCACTTCCCAACCGTGCGCCGTACCGGACTAATCCAGAGGAGACCAAGGAGATTCAGCGACAAGTTCAAGAACTACTCGAAAAAGGTTACATTCGTGAATCCCTTAGCCCATGTGTTGTACCAATTTTACTTGTTCCTAAAAAAGACAGTACTTCATGTATGTGTGTTGATTGCAGAGCCATCAATAATATTACAATTTGATATCGTCATCATATTCCTAGATTAGATGACATGCTTGATGAACTCAGTGGCTCAGTTGTGTTTTCTAAAGTAGATTTGCGTAGTGGCTACCATTCTTGATGTGACGGTTGCCCGATCTTTTGATGAGAGTGGGGATAACTATCGATTTGGTGGATTTTGACCTTGACGATCCGCTATACCGTACCCAACGATAGGCCTCGACAATCGCTAAACCAATCTCCGATGGTTATTGAACTTGCCGTAGGCACGATCAACCTGAACAACGAGGTTCGAGTTCCTGCAAGCAACCGAAGAACCGGCAAGAACAAAGAATTGCAATCTGAAATTGCGAATGAAAAAGTGAGCACACAAACTAGATGAAAAGTTATGGTTCCACTGTTGATCTGACAAGGCGGTAGTCATACACGTCTTGTAGATGCGAAATTGTAGCGATGGCTAAACAATACAATAAAACCCAAGTCTAAACTAAAAGTAGCTAACTATTTATTATGTTCGGCGGCCGCGGACGATGCTCGACAACGTGTCCCGATCGGCTACGTCTTGACCACCAGGAGCCGGCCCACATGAAGGAAATATATTGTACGGCCTTCATTGCTTTATCTCCTTCTTTATTTGATTAGATGGACTGTTGTGCACGTATTTGTCTAGTCTAGGCAGCCCAATCCTTCTTCTCACCTAAGCACGTAGCATGCTTCTCGGGTGGCTCGGTTGACTCTAATTGCATGCACATAGTGTTGCTGCTTGTTGGAATCAACATGCAATATTTTTCATCCTTTAACTTCATGTGGCTTTCTCTGGTCATTTCTTCAACTCCCTCGTTCCTTAGTACAAGTAAATAGGAACATGAGTGTAACATCATATTCTCGTTAGTTATACCATATGTACAAAGGAGCGATAGTACCTGGCCATTAATTTGTCTCGCTCGCGCTCTAGTAATAGGACCAAGTGGAACAACTGATGTAGGAATCGCGGCGGGTGTAATAGTAGAAGAGATGTCCTCATCAAAATATGTCTTACACGGGATGCCTTGTGCGACCCATAATTATAAATATGAACTAGATGAGAGAGCACTATAGTGGTGATGATGGCTATGGAGATGGAAATGGTGGCAGTTATCCTTGGGGATGAGGATGATGATGAAGAGGTTCTAGTGCTCGTTTCTGCGCTCCCCGTTGACATTTTTCCTCAGCCCCCTTTATAAAAGTTCTTCAAGTTGACGATCCACGTCAAATTCCACCTCATACGGGTGCTCATATGAGCGTGCGCGCCCGTATAGAACACTGTATTTTGCTCTGGTTTCGTGCATACGCTTCTTGTTGATTACCTCTTCCATTTTCCTTCCTTTCCATTACCACATGTGATTTCTTCCCTTTTTAGCACATTTCAAGTGGAAACACATCAAAGAGAGGATTTGTGGATTCATTTGCATTCATTAGTCATTTGTGGTAATATTGGAGTAAATATCTCTTTTTAAATGTAATATTTCAGTTTAAACAAAGGTGAAATAAGTGCAAAAGTATCACTCATCAGGAGGCCATAAGGCATACGAGAGGGACACAAGCTCACACGGCATGCCCCCAGGGGGGCGCCACCTGAGCTTTTGGGCCCCACTTAACTCCATTTGGCCTAATTCCACTTCTATAAATTCCCATAGATCCCAAAACCAACAGAAAGCAACCCGGAAGAATTTTTCCGCCGCCGCAAGTCTCTGTTCTTCCGCTATCCCATCTCGAGGCCTTTTTCGGCACTCTACTGGAGGGGGAAGCGATCACGAAGGGCTCTACATCAACTTTGCTGCACCTCCAATGATGTGTGAGTAGTTTACCACAGACTTACACGTCCATAATATTTGTATCGATGTTTACCCAGGTTTAGGCCTTCTCGAAGAGGTAAAATCCTACATCCTGCTTCGACTGTACCGATGAATGGGGTACAGAGTACATGTTGATATACCTCGAGATTATATGTGAATGAGTTGGCCCTCTACGGTCTACACCCTCGGCTTATATACACGCCAAGGGTCCCTAGGGTTACACATAGGTCGGTTTACGCCTTAAAGATAAGCAATATGAAGATTGCATTTGTGCCTTGGAGTATGCGCCAAGTCTTCAGAAGATTCCAGCTTGATTCCTCCAGGGGCTGGCGAATGTGGCCCATTGGTTTGTCATTTGGGGGTCCTCGGTATGGTCCACGTCTAAGAGCCGACGCGGTTAGCACCCCCTATCCAGGCACCATCACTATGTAGCCCAAGAATGCTGGTAGGTAAGGCATTCTGCCATGGTTTCTACTGGCCTCATGCTTTGCGCGATGTCGAGGACATCCTACACAAATGTAGCGGTATGTACAGAAGTCCCATATGCTAGCCACTGCCCTCAAAACAGTCCCTCCCGCTTGGCATTTCAATGTTTGGGGACCTCACATGGTTGAACCCCTCACAACCGCCCCCGATGGCTTCAAGTTTCTGCTAGTCGTGTGATGGCCTGGCTTATTAGGGATGATAGGCTACTCATATCAATAAGGAATTCTTTCTTTTCCGGGAGCCCATTCGGACAGAACTCCAAATTAAGCGTGCTCAGCTTGGAGTAATTTCAGGATGGGTGACCGACCGGGAAGTTGCTCCCGGATGCGCATGAGTGAGGACAAAGTGCGTAGAAAATACTAATATTGATATGTGGGGCCAGTCTAGATCCCTCCAGGAGTAACGACCACCGGCGGGTGTGTCCGGGGTGTTACAAGTTGGTATCAGAGCTGACCCTCGCGGTTACATAGATGTTGGCGGACAGGTGCTCGGTCATGTTGTTCATGACGTTTGTGACCCGTTGTGGCACACGACATGGCACATGTATCGGACTGGATGCACAAACGTTTGTGCGAAGAGGGAACGTTCTTGTGGCCCGACGAGGACGTCGGTTCCTCTGAGTGGGGGTGTATGTGATGGCCTGACTTATTTAGGGATGATAGACTACTCATATCAATAAGGAATTCCTTCTTTTCCGGGAGCCCATTCGGATAGAACTCCAAAGTTAAGCATGCTCAGCTTGGAGTAATTTCAGGATGGGTGACCGACCGAGAAGTTGCTCCCAGGTGCGCATGAGTGACGACAAAGTGCACAGAAAAAACTAGTATTAATATGTGGGGCTAGTCTAAATCCCGCCAGGAGTAACGACCACCGACGGATGTGTCCGGGGCATTACAAGTCACCATTCATAAGTTTACCAAATTGGTTGAAGCCAAGCCCATATCAAATGAAGAGGACGACACAATCGTCAAATTCATTCTAAAAATCATCCATCGCTTCAGCGTGCCACATAGCATCATCACCAACAATGGCTCCAACGTCAGCGCAACAATATTCAAGGAGTTTCGCCAGAACCGCGGGATCGCCATCCACTAAGCATCGATGTCTCACCCGCAGCCCGACGGACAAGTGGAGCACGCTAAACATGCTCATTATACGAAACTTGGGATACACCATTGAGCCGTCCTGTGTTTCCATCCTTCTAAACTTTGCTCCTACTTTGTTGCAAGCGCTATCTTCCGCAATCATACCCTTGTTGGCTTCGATGTGTTGATATTTTAAAGGGTCAAATAGTTTTTGCTTAAACTTGCCAATGCTAATATTTCGAGGTAGAATTTTTTATAAGACCATTCACTCCCTTTATTCCGTTGTGCTCGATCTTACAATCTTGTTCAAGTTATTTCTCGTGGGAACTAACATGGTTTCATATAGTTATATGTGAAACCATGCCCTAAATCTTACAATTAATGCTCAATTTCTGGAGAAAAGGAAACTCGATTGAAGACTTAGACATGATAGGAAACTAGCTAAATGTTATGTTAACATAGTAACACCACACAAGAAGGCAAAATAAAAGACCAGAAGGCTCAACACATACAATTTAGGCACACCATTTGCCACGTCATCAACCAATTCACTAGCACAATTCATGTAGAAAAATTTCAAGAGAAAATTAGACATAACATGAAACCGGCTAAACTAGTCATGGGCAATGTAATACGACACAAACACATCAATAGAAGCCAATCGGGCTCAACACATGCAGTCCCGTTAAAATAACTTTCCTTGCAAAATTATCAGTTGTTGTACCAACTTTTTTTAGGCTGGTGCCAATGCATGGGTGCTTAGATGAGGTGCTAAGCACATTAAATAGCTTAGCAACTATACCCTTCAATGCATAGGTGCTTAGCTTATGGTTGCTAAGCTTGCTTTATTTAATGATTTAGCAACTAAAGCTCTTCATGTATTGGTGGGCTTCCTTTCTTTAAATGTTTTGCCTAGGTTCACGCGCTTAGCATTGTTTCTTCCTGGGGTCACCACACTCATCTCTCTCCTCTTAAATAACTTGCCACATCAGATTTTTTGCCTACGTGAAAGGCTTAGCACCTGTACAAGGTGGAGCATTGGGAGGGACCTTATTGAGGTAAGTACCAACTTGGGTCTTGGAATCATTCAAAATTACTAAAAATAGTACAAAGAGAAAATATACAGATGAACACACCTTCTAGGGTAAAGTTTGTTTTTCTGTGAATTTGAGGCCTAAAGTCGCAATGACAACTTTTTAAAAGAAAGTGGTAAGGGCATGGCCAACGCGCCAGGATGGACGGGTGCTCCAGCATGCCACCTCAGCTCGGATAGTTTTGCATGTCAAAAGGTAGTGCTTGCAGAGCTAGACAGGATCCTGCAGAGGAGGCTGGTTCTTCCGTGACAAAGGTGTTGAGGCAGCCAATAAGAGAGGATAGGACAACAACCAACTGAACCACAACTACTATATTGTATAAAAAGGAAGAACGGTTGAGCCTGGCAACAATACTGCTGCTTTCATTGGATGGAGATAAAACTAAACTGTGGCTTTAGTTATTTTTATCTATATAAAATGCTCGGGCAGTGGTATGATGATGCCTCCATTGTTCATGCCCTAAATTTTTTAGAGAAAAGCAGCACTTGTTTGGGCTTTAGGCCCAACAGACCATTCGCTCGCATACAACGACCACGTCCCAAAGCCCGCCGGCATTGCAACCTTTTATAAGCACCGGACGAGCGCTAGGGCTTTACCCTCTCTTCTTTCCGTCCTACTTGCGCCCGCGCCGCCGCCTCCGTCGTTGTAGCAGAAGCAACGACCCCCCGTCGCCAACAGCTGAACAAAGGTTGTCACATCCCTCCCCTACGCCTATTCACGCGTGGCTCTACGGATCTGCGGATTTAGTTGCTGTGATTGATGATGGTGTTCCCTAATTTCGTTGGTAGTTTCGTTCCCGATGGTGTTGCTTTACCGTTCGTTGAGATACTCCTTCCATTTTCAACTTGTAATGCTTAGTTTTGTGCCGAAGTTGGTAGCCACTGTTATCACAAATTAGCCCCGGGTTTGTAGCTGCAAGATTCCTGTAGAAGATCTGTATGGAGGATGAATTTGACCTTATTGTGTGAAGCATATTTTAGTTGGAGCTGTATTATTCCTCGGTAGTTATTTTGCTGCCTATTTCTTGATTTGACCCGTCAAAAAAGAATGCTAAACAGGGGCTCTGAATTGCTTGATTATCCGTGACTGCTTACTTACGAATCACTTGCTAGCATGTAGGCATTCGTTTTTATTATTTCGATCTGCATACATGATTTGGGTGCTGTCCTGTATAATCTCAGTGAATTGTACACCAGCATTTGCCTAATGCAATTCCTTGTGTTTGTAGCATGGATACCCAGGTCAAGCTCGCAGTCGTGGTGAAGGTGATGGGCCGCACCGGCTCCAGGGGTCAGGTGACCCAGGTCAGGGTGAAGTTCCTGGATGACCAGAACCGTCTCATCATGAGGAACGTCAAGGGCCCTGTTCGTGAGGGCGATATCCTTACCCTGCTCGAGTCTGAGCGGGAGGCCAGGAGGCTGCGTTGAGCGGTTGCTTTTCCTGTCTTCAGAAGAAATCTCTACTGCATTTGAATCAACTTCTTGAACGCTGTCTTTGTCCTTTGCCTAGGCTATGGAAATGTAACCAGTACTTAATAGGTTGCAGTTTTCTTCTGTTGCCTGAATTAAAGTGCACTTGATGTTGTGAGACTTGATCATCCTTGGGCACCTCTGGCTTATTTGGATTGATTGGATGAATTATATATTGTACCCTATGTTTTGAGTGCTGGTCCAAGTCTGAATTGCTTCTCCTCGTAAAATTATGTCGTGCCTGTGGTGACTTCAAACTGGGAAATTCAGCAGTTATCTGTGGATGCAATTTGGGTTACATGTTCATCTTTTGGTAGCTTATAGTTTTAGGGCCAGTTTTTTTGGGCGGCTTAAAAAATAAGCTGCCTCTCCCCAGCTTAAAAAATAAGCCATTCCGAGATTTTGTTGAGGCTTCTAAATTAGTAATGCCATAGCTAGGTTAGAAGCCACAACGAAAGAGGGGCGGCTTATTTTTTAAGCCGCCAAAAGAACTTGCCCTTAATTCTCTTGGATTATGAAAGCCTGTTGCATGCACTCAGGATCAGCTCCGAGCGCTTTATGACCGGCTGATCGTGGACGTGTCTGATCTGAGCGCTTTGTTGAGTTGATTTGGCACAAGATCAGCTCCTTAGGCTTGGCATCATGTGTCAGCGACCAAGCACCACCTGAGGATCCGGCCCCCACCAATTGAGAGTTGCAGTGTTAACAATCTGGCATCAGAGCCGTTCGATCCGTTGAGCCTCCCAGCCCACCAGCGGCACATGAGGTTCGCCGATCGCCAGCGCGCATCGGCGATGGATCGCATCCCGCCGGAGACCAAGGCCATCTACGACCTTCTGCACGCCGACTTCGACCAAGCCAACCGCGCCGACTCCACCGCACAAGCCATCGCGAAATTGGACGCTAAGCTCGACCTCTTGTCATGCCGCATCGACGAGGTCAAGGTCTCGATCGGCGTTGACCTCGACGAACTACGGCAAGGGCTTGACAGGCCAACTCCAACTCCGCCAGCTGCTGAACCTGCGAGGAGCGCGCCGATTTCCCCAAGGCGACCGTCGAGCAGCGGCTCCGTTGGCTCGGACAGGCACTGCGCTGATGCGGAAAATCGTGGACCTGGGCATGGAGTGTATGTTCCGCCTCCGATCCGAGGTATGCATCAAGAGCAAGTCCTACAACGTGTTCCATTTGCACCTCTGGAAAATTCCGGACAGATTTCTGCTGATGTGTTTGGAGTGGGGCCTCGGATGGAAATGCCTCGCTTCGACGTCACCAATCCGAAAGTGTGGCAAACTCGATGTGAAGATTATTTCAGGTTTTGGGGCACACCATAGAATCAGTGGATCTCTCTGGCATCTTCACTGTTTGAAGCATCAGCGACTAGATTGCTTGAATCAGTTCACCGTCGAGCACCCAATGTCACCTTGGATGAGTTTTGCAGACTGCCACAAAACAAGTTCGGCCGCAATCTGCATCAGTCTGTTTTACGAAAAAAAATCACATATCTCAAACTGGGAATGTCCAAGACTATGTGGAGCGATTTTCTGAAATATTTGATCAGTTGTCTACTTATGAGAGCACTCCTAATACTGTACATTATGTTACCCACTTTATGGAAGGATTGAAACATGCTGTCAGACTCGCTGTAGGCATTCAACAACCAGCAGATTTGGACACAACTTACCAACTGTCCATCCTGCACGAAGAATTGGGCATGAGTGCTATTGGTTCTGCTGCTGCTGCTGGTAACAGTCGTAGAGCAACAGCTCTTCCGTTGCCACTGCCTCCAACTGTTCACCAGTCCACAACAACTCAGGTCCGCGCCACGGAAGACAGAAGAAACACAGAAAACTCACGTAGGACCAATTCTGATGATAAGTGGGGAGCATTGCGTAATTACAGGAGAGCTAAGGGATTGTGCTTTGTTTGCGGCGAGAAATGGAGCAAAGATCATGTATGTAAACAGGAGGTCCAGTTACATGTGGTGCAGGAAATGTTGGAATATTGTAATGCCCCGGATGTAATATTTTCCCTTTTGGGCATATAATATATCTCTGGCTTCATCTATTCCTTTTCGGGTTCTTTGTCTTTCGGGCTTTCGTCGTGTTGTTGTGTGCGTGTGTGGCATTCATTCATATCATATAGTCATGTGCATCGCATTGCATTTGTGTTGTCGGTTGCATCCGGTTCCACGCGTTCCTTCCCGTTGTCCTTTTCGCGTTCCGGAGCTCCCTCACGTGTCCGTGGCGTCCCGTAGGCCTACTTTGTTGTTTGGCCGTGTAACGTTACCGGTTTGGCGCGAGACTTGTCGTGTGTTGTTGTTTTGTTGTGTGTAACCCGCCTGTCAAATCTCGTCGCGTTTCGAGTCCATTTGCTACCCCCAACAGTTATTCGTGTGGGCTCAAAGTGCCTCCACTTTGTGGCCCAAGACAACCCTACTACAGCCCGCTTCCCTCCTCTTGGCCCATCCTAACTCCCCTCGCGATCGGAACCGTGGGATCGCGATCGGAGGGCTCCAAAACACCCCAAATCCCTCAAACCCTAGCACCTACCATATATATAACCTTCCCATGCCATTTTTGGCAGCCTACACTCCCTCCACCTACCTCTAGCTCCTCCTCCCCTAAAATTTCGGATCTGGCCAGATCCAGATCACCACTTGGCATCCCCTCCTCGTTCTCAGACTCCTGCCGCCGTTTTCGCTCGAAGCCGCCGCAGCCGCGCGCGTCTGGATCGATCGATCCAGGTCAACGCGTTGCCTCCACGGAGCGCAGAGGCCACCGGGGCCTTTTTCCCGCTCGCCCCGACCTGGACCACATCGCCGGCCTTCAGATCGAGCGACCGACCGGCCAGGCCGAAGCCCTTCCTAGCCGCGTCGCCAGGCCTCTCGCAGCCAGGCTGCCTCGCACTCCCGCCTGGGCCGATCGCCACCGCCAGCTCTCCCGCATCGTCCCTCCGCTCCCGATCGCCCCAGCCGCCTGGGCCGCAGCCCCGCACCGGGCCAGCGCCCCCCCCTTCGCACGCCGCTCCCGCGCCGCCTTCGGCCCCAAGCCGCGGCCAGCTTCGCCAGCCGCCCGAGATCCCGCGCTGGGCCGCCCTCCGCTGGGCCGCGCCGGCCGCCAGCGCCCCCCCGTCGCAGGCCGCTAGCGCCGGGCCTCGCCTCTCCTCCTGGGCCGCCTGCGCGCGAGCCAGATCCAGGCCGTCGCCGCTCCACCGACCGGGCCAGCACCTCCCTGGACCGATTCCTCCGTGCGGGCCGCCTCTCCTCCGCAGGGCCCGTTCCACTCCCCGAGCCCATTCTCCAGATCTGAAGGTTGCCCCGAAAATCCTAAGTTCCCAGTAATTTTGTTCTCTGATGCACTTTTCAAACTGCAATATCTTCTTGTGTGTTGCTCCGATTTGCGCAAATGAGGTGTCCAGACGTTCGTGGTGACTAGCACTACGATTCTTTCCATTGTGCCATGCATGTTAGAGATCATCTAGGTGCTTGTTTTTCTGTTGCAAGAGTGCATCATGTTAAAACTGCTGCTATGTGATGTTTTTATGCCATCTTTGCTATGTGATATCTTTTAGCTCGTTTATCCGAATGATGCAAATGACATGTCCACGTGTTCGTCTTGCCATGCTCTACATGTTGCTTGTGTTAGGTTGCATGATAGATTTATTCTTGCCATGTATATCTTCGTTGCAAAGTGCCATGTGGCTGTGATGTTGTTTCACTTGTTATGAAATGCCATCTTGTTGAGCTCATTGCTATCGTTGTGTTTATCTCCATGATGCATGCTTGTGTGTTTCGGGATCACCATCATGTGTACTTTGATGTGGTGCTTACCACTTGCCATGTTTAGTTTCGAGGTGACTTAAACTTGCTCCTTTAGATGCCATGTTGAAACTGCTGTTTTAACACTTAGTGGATTTTCACTAAGTCTGAAATCTGTAACGTTCCGATGCCATGTTTGCTTGCTGCTCTAGGACAAACCATGATAGTTTTGGGGTGGATCTTGATTGTTCCTTGTAGTATATATTGTTGGCTTTCCATTCATGTTCTCACATGCTTATTTGAGTGGCTGTAGCATGTTTAACGTTTGCTCCAAAGTTTCAATAAAATTCTGCTGTCAGAATTTTATTGTCAAGTTCAATATGTCCAAGCTTGTTGCTATTGAACCGTGGCTCCTTTGGGGGTACACCTTTGGACTTATTTGCTGTAGGATATGTCTAGTTTATGTTCATGCTCTTTGCCATGGTGTTTGAGTGCTGTAGCTTATTTTTCTAGTGCTCCGAAGTTGCTATGTTGCTCTAATTTTCAGCTTTCGCTCATTTCTTGTTTCGGGCATAACTTTTAGCCCGTAGCTCCGATTTCAGCGAGTCTTATATGAAACTTGATTGATTTTCCGTGTAGATTCATAATCTCCTATTGTTATCATGTTTTGAGGTGATTTGCTTGAGTGCTATTTTCCGTGCTCCGTGTGCTCTCTTAGTGCATCCATCATGCATCCATCATTTTGAGTGCGCATTGCATCTTGTTGATTCGTGCCTTGTGTGATTGATTTGTTTAGAGCCGGAAGCTGAGACCGAGTACGAGTACGAGCACGAGGTTACCAACGAGGTTGAGCACGAGGACCCTTCTTACGATCCGAACGACTACACTTCAGGCAAGATGACCGAACCCCGATAACATTACTATCTTTGCCTATTGCTAGTAGTTCCACTCTATAGTTTTGCCTCGATGCCCATGTCTTTCATGTCAGCCTCCTACTTGTAACCATTACCATGTTTAACCACCCTACCTATGCAAACCGTTGCTTGGCTAAGTACGCTTCGCTCAGCCCTTCTTATAGCATTGCTAGTTGCAGGTGAAGATCGAAGATGCTTGCTTCATGTTGAAGTTTGGTTGGGTTATATCACACGATATAAATGCTTAAAATGAAATCATCTATATATTGGCAAGGGTGGAAGGCTAAGCCTTTTGCTTGGTGATTTGTTCCACTCATGCCGTTAGGAACCGTATAAACCGGTGTTATGTTCCTTGATTATGCGTTCCTAACACGGTTGGGGTGTATGGGACCCCCTCGATAAACCGCTAAGTGCTAAGTCTTTTCCAGCAAGTCCCAACATTGGTACTATTTGCCTAATAACTAATTAAACTTGCATAGGGAGTAATTAACCCTCTTTCTTAATTCTACAACCCCGGGCCAGTGCTCCACATGAGTGTTGGTCCGAAACGGGGAGCCTGCGGGGCCACCTTGGGGAAACCCGAGGGCTGGTAAAAACCCGTAGCTTCACCCATCCGGTCGTGTCCTGAGACTTAGATACGCGCGGCTACTATCAGGGTGTCGACACGCCGGGAGGATTTGCTGGATTAGCCTTACCTTAGTTCGGAGTGTCTTGAGCACGGGATTCCGAGAATACTCGGGTCTTCCCACTTTGGAGTTGCGACTCCGCGGATCGTGAGCTTGTAATGGGCCAAGTTGGAACACCCCTGCAGGGTTATGAACTTTCGAAAGCCGTGCCCGCGGTTATGTGGCAGATGGGAGCTTGTTAATATCCGGTTGTAGATAACTTGACACATTGTTCTAATACACTACCAGCGTGTGTACCGTGACTGTCAATTTCCGAATAGGGATTCGGGAGTTGAACACGGTGGGGTTATGTTTGCTGAGCTTTAGCTAGGATCACTTCGTGATCATCTCTCGACTGAGGCACTTCTCTTCTCGCACTCTTTCACGTAAGCTAGTGCTAGTTGCTGCTGCAGACACTTATTCTTTTCATCAGCCTTATCCTCTCCCAAGGCTTAAATAGTCTTGTTACCCGGGAACGGGATTGCTGAGTCCTCTGTGGCTCACAGTTACTTCACCACACCAGATGCAGGTCCAGTGGTGAGCTATCCAGGTGATGGCACCGAGCTAGACTGGGAGTACGACGAGGAGCGTAGTCGATACTATGTTTGTTATCCTGATGATCAGTAGTGGAGACTTCTACTAGGATTCGATCCGACCTGTGGATTTATTTATGTTTGGTATCTTGCCATTTGGATTTTACCCTTAGAGGGCTGTTATGTTTTATTGTATGATGATTTGAGACATGTATTGTATTTGTGTGATGTGGCGAGTGTAAGCCAACTATATTTTTGTTTTCCATCCCCCTTTTTTTACATGAGATACCAGACTTGCGATCATTCCAGCATGGGGTTATGTCTCTAAGTCGTGCCTCGACACGTAGGAGATATAGCTCCATCCTGGGCATTACAAGTTGGTATTCAGAGCCTTCTCCGACCTAGGAGCCCCCACTGATTGATCGAATCGTTGACGGTCGAGTCTAGGCACACACTGAAAAATATTTTGAGTCCTATATTATATCGGAGAGTAGGAATTCTTTGCTTCTCATCCCCTTTCTCTCTGGTGAGGACTCCTGACGATTACTCTTGTCTCTTCTATCTTCAAAAATTGCACCAATTTTTTTTAGGAATCTCGCGAGTATTCTGGGATTGTTTCGATGTTCTTGTGACGAGAATATTGTTCTCGATGCCTCCTGACATTAGGGGTGGTGGCAGTGTCCCGGGGAGTTGAGCTTCGGGGTATTGTCGTCACAAGCATATCGCGGCAGTACTAAATACTTAAGACGGCCGACATCGAAAATCTCTCCTATATGGTTAGTGGCAAGATAACCCCGACATCACCCAGTACTGGGGAGGTAGTTCGGGAGTATTGCCATAGCTTGGTATAGTGGATGCTTTTCGAAGGTCCGAGGTAAACAGTTTCCGAGAAAGACTGGTTATGTGTTGAAGGATGGATACACCTGGATGTAGGTTTAGAGTTGATTGCGCGGTGCTTCCCGTGTATCCCCAACACCTGATTGCATAACTGGAATATTTCGGAAATTAATAGGTGGGTTTATCCAGTAGATCGTAGGCATTCTTCCAACGAATGCAGGTTAGCGAGTTCGGGGTTCTACATTGAGTGAAGTGGTATTATGACCGATGTTCCGATCGGGAGTTGCATCTTAAAGGGTCCTTGGCTATGCTGATCCGGGGATTGCAAAACCCTTTCGTAACACGTTCATATGCTTTCAGCACAAAGATGTTAGAACGAAACTCCTATCTTGTGTTTGTTCCCGTCTGTACCTTGTTGTTTTCTCTTATTTTACCTTTTGTCCCCTATGTGGCTTCTCGTGAAGATTGATGTTATCATTTAAATGAGAATTTCATTCGTTCCTCTTGTTCGAATGATTTCATTCGTTCCTATTATTCGAATGATTATTGTGAAGACTTGTTGCAATTCATTCCATTGATTCAGCTTATACCTTCTGTCAATCAATTGCTGATTCGTGGTCATCTCTTTCAGGATGGCTCCGAAACGGGTTCCCAACGCTAACCCAGAGGCGGAAGAGGTCCCATATCGTCCTCCTTCCCCTCCTCCTCCGTCTGAGGCTTGGAGAGCGATTATGCAGACTACAGCTCAGAACACTCAGATGTTGATGCAGATGATGCAACAGATGCAAGCTAATCAAGCTAACCAGGGTGTTCCAGGGAATCAAGGCAACTTCTTCAACCAACAGCACCATGCTACTCTCAACCAGTTCTTGGCCAATAATCCAAAAGCTTTCAGTTACTGTGTCGACCCTCTTGATGCTGAAGATTGGTTAACCGACATAAAGAAGCATTTTGAGTGCAGTAACGTAAGAGAAGAGGATTATGTGAAGTTTGCAGCCTTCTAACTCAAAGACCAAGCAGCTGACTGGTGGCAGCAGTACAAAGACTCCAGGCCAGGTCGTGTGATCTCTTGGGAGGATTTCTGCAAGGACTTTCGCTCTCACCATATTCCAACAAGTGTCATCGAGGGTATGCGTGAGCAATTCCGCAACCCGAAGCAGGGCTCTATGACAGTCTATCAGTATAATGTCAAGTTCCGAAACCTCGCTCTCTATGCTAAGCAAGACATTCCTGATGCTAAGGGCAAAATCTACCAGTTCCGTGGAGGTCTCAAAGATGAACTTCAACTTGCTCTCACCTTGTTCGAGCCCGATGAATTCGACAAATTCTATAACCTGGATTTGAAACAAGAGGCAGCTCAGCTTAAGATGGAGGCTTCTAAAAAGAGAATTCGAGATGCCGTTCACTCTTCCTCATCGTCTCAGATGGTCTCGAAACAACAGAAATTCTGGCTTCCTCCTCCTCCAGTGATTCGAGCTCCTTACAACAACTCCAACAACTCCAACAGGAACAAGAACTCCAGTGGACGTGGTTTCTCCCACCCATCCAACCCGAGCAACCAGTCGAAGAACCAGTTTCAGTCTCAAGGCTCCAAGTCAAGTGGTTCTCATTTCCGTCCTCTTTCAGAAGTGGTCTGCAACAAGTGCACTCAGAAAGGTCACTATGCCAACAGATGTCCAAACCCGAAGCGTCTTCCACCTCCTCCACCTGTGAGTTCAGCTATTGTCAAGCATAACCCCAAGCAAGCAAGGGTCAATCTGATGAGTGCAGCGCAAGCGGAGAATTCTTCTGATGTCATTTTGGGTAACCTTTCAGTTAACTCTTTTCTAGCTAAAGTGTTGTTTGATTCGGGTGCTTCATGTTCTTTCATGTCTCAACCATTCGCATCCAAGCATAATGTTGACATCCAAAGTCTCCCTCAGAAGTTGCAAGTCATTTCTCCGGGGAGACGTATGACTTCCAACATATTTGCTCCGAATGTTTCTATTCGCATGGGTGATTATCGCTTTCTGGCTAAACCGGTGGTTCTTGGTAATTCTGACATCGACCTCATCCTCGGAATGGATTGGCTTTCTCAGCATGATGCTCACATTGATTGTGCACAGAAGGAAGTCAAGATGACTCATCCTGATGAAGATGTGATTATCTTCGCCTCCAGGGATAACACTATCAGGCTTTTCTCTCTCAATGATAAGGGCGAAATTAATGCCATATCTCAAATTCCGGTGGTGAACGAATATCAAGACGTCTTTCCTGAAGAACTTCCAGGCATGCCTCCACACCGTCAGGTGGAATTTGTCATTGAACTCGAGCCGGGTACTGAGCCAGCATGCCGGCGTCCGTACAAGCTCTCTCCGGATGAATTGAAGGAATTGAAGAAGCAGCTTGATAAACAGGAGAGTATGGGTCTCATCAGGCCTAGTACGTCTCCTTGGGGTTGTGGTGTCTTATTTGTCAAGAAGAAAGATGGCACGGAGCGTCTCTGTGTTGATTACCGGCCATTGAACAAGAAGACGATAAAGAACAAGTATCCGCTCCCCAACATCAACGAACTCTTCGAGCAGCTCAAAGGAGCTAAAGTGTTCTCTAAGCTCGACCTCCGAATGGGCTGTCACCAAATTCGCATTCGCGAGGAAGACATTCCCAAGACGGCCTTCAGAACGAGCTACGGTTCATACGAGTATACCATCATGTCTTTTGGTCTCGCCAATGCTCCTCCTACCTTTTCGAGGATGATGCACTACATCTTCAACCCCTATACTGGCGAGTTTGTGCTTGTGTATCTGGATGATATTCTGGTGTTTTCCAAGAATGAAGAAGATCACGAAAAGCACTTACGTCTGGTTCTTGATCGACTCCGTGAGCATAAGTTCTATGCCAAGTTCTCCAAGTGCGAGTTTTGGCTCGATAAGGTTTTGTACCTGGGCCATATCATCTCAGCAGACGGCATTGCGGTAAACCCCGAGAAAGTTGAAGCAATTGTCAACTGGGAAGCTCCTCAGAATGTCAAGCAACTCCGCAGTTTTCTGGGTCTTGCCAGCTATTACAGAAGGTTCGTCGAGAACTTCTGCAAGATTTCCAAGCCTCTTTCCAACTTGCTTCAGAAGAATGTCAAATACTTTTGGTCTCCAGAGTGTGAAGTGGCATTCAAAACTCTCAAAGAAAAGCTCGTCTCTGCTCCAGTTGTGACTCCTCCAGATGAGTCCAAGCTCTATGAAGTATTCTGTGATGCTTCTCTTCAAGGTCTTGGTGGTGTGCTTATGCAAGATAAGAGAATTGTGGCATATACTTCTCGTCATCTCAAGCCAAGTGAGAAGAACTATCCCACACATGATCTCGAGCTAGCAACTGTGGTACATGCTTTGATTACGTGGAGACATCTGTTGTTGGGCAGAAAGGTCGACATCTTCACTGATCACAAGAGCTTGAAGTACATCTTCACACAGCCGCATCTGAACCTCTGCCAGACTCGTTGGGTTGAAATGATCCAAGAGTATGATCCCAGCATTGAATACACTCCTGGCAAGGCGAATGTGATTGCAGATGCTTTGAGCAGAAAGGCATATTGCAACAGCCTTCTTATCAAGCCGTTCCAGCCTGAGCTTTGTGAAGCATTCAGGAAACTCAACCTCCAAGTTGTTCCGCAAGGATTTCTTGCAAATCTTCAAATTGCTCCTACCTTGGAAGATCAGGTCCGTGAGGCCCAACTCAGGGATACCATGGTGAAGAAGGTGAAACATGGTATTGCAAAGGGCACTCCAAAATACAAGTGCTTTCGTGTTGATGAGAGAGATACCTTGTTCTTCGAGGACAGACTCGTTGTTCCCAAAGGTGATCTCAGGAAGCTCATAATGGAAGAAGCACATGATTCTCTCCTTTCCATTCATCCTGGCAGTTCCAAGATGTACCAAGACCTCAAGCAATCTTACTGGTGGACACGCATGAAAAGGGAGATTTCCCAATTCGTGAATGAATGTGATGTTTGCAGAAGAGTGAAAGCAGAACATCAACGTCCAGCCGGTCTTCTCCAACCTCTTCCTATTCCCGAGTGGAAGTTCGACCACATTGAAATGGACTTCGTCACTGGCTTTCCTAAGTCCAAGAGAGGGAATGATTCTATCTTCGTGGTGATTGACAAGCTTACCAAAGTCGCTCACTTCCTGCCAGTCAAAGAATCCATCAATGCAGCTCAATTGGCAGAGCTGTACACTTCCAGAATTGTGTCCTTACATGGCATTCCTCAAGTTATATCCTCAGACCGTGGAAGTTTGTTCACATCCAGGTTCTGGGACTCCTTTCAGTCCGCCATGGGCACTAAGATCAGGTTCAGCACTGCTTTTCACCCTCAGACTAGTGGTCAAGTCGAGCGAGTGAATCAGATTCTAGAAGACATGCTCAGAGCCTGTGTCATATCTTTTGGCATGAAATGGGAAGACTGCCTTCCATTTGCCGAGTTCTCTTACAACAACAACTTTCAAGCAAGTGCAGGCAAAGCTCCATTTGAAATCCTCTATGGCAGAAAGTGCCGTACCCCTCTCAACTGGTCTGAAACAGGCGAACGTCAACTTCTTGGCAATGACTTGATCTCAGAAGCCGAAGAAATGTGCAAAGTCATACGTGAGAATCTCAAGGCCGCTCAGTCGCGTCAGAAGAGCTACTATGATGGCAAGCATCGGGATTTGGCCTTCAACATTGGTGATCATGTCTATCTCCGTGTGTCTCCGATGAAAGGCACCCAAAGATTCGGTATCAAAGGAAAGCTTGCTCCTAGATACATCGGGCCTTTCAAGATTCTTGGCAAAAGAGGCGATCTAGCCTATCAACTTGAGCTCCCTCCCAACTTCGCCAATGTTCATGATGTGTTCCATGTGTCTCAACTCCGCAAATGCTTCAAGGCACTTGAACGCATGATTCCGTTTGAAGAGATTGATCTTCAACAAGATTTGTCCTACCGAGAGCATCCAGTTGCTATTCTCGAAGAAACCGAACGCAAGACCCGCAACAAGTCCATCAAATTCTTGAAAGTCAAGTGGTCACATCACACCGACCGAGAGGCTACGTGGGAACGAGAAGATCATCTTCGTTCCGAGTACCCTTCCTTTTTCCAGTCCTAGATCTCGGGACGAGATCTTTTTGTAGTAGAGGAGAGTTTGTAATGCCCCGGATGTAATATTTTCCCTTTTGGGCATATAATATATCTCTGGCTTCATCTATTCCTTTTCGGGTTCTTTGTCTTTCGGCTTTCGTCGTGTTGTTGTGTGCGTGTGTGGCATTCGTTCATATCATATAGTCATGTGCATCACATTGCATTTGTGTTGTCGGTTGCATCCGGTTCCACGCGTTCCTTCCCGTTGTCCGTTTCGCGTTCCGGAGCTCCCTCACGTGTCCGTGGCGTCCCGTAGGCCTACTTTGTTGTTTGGCCGTGTAACGTTACCGGTTTGGCGCGAGACTTGTCGTGTGTTGTTGTTTTGTTGTGTGTAACCCGCCTGTCAAATCTCGTCGCGTTTCGAGTCCGTTTGCTACCCCCCAACAGTTATTCGTGTGGGCTCAAAGTGCCTCCACTTTGTGGCCCAAGACAACCCTACTACAGCCTGCTTCCCTCCTCTTGGCCCATCCAAACCCCCCTCGCGATCGGATCCGTCGGATCGCGATCGGAGGGCTCCAAAACACCCCAAATCCGTCAAACCCTAGCACCTACCATATATATAACCTTCCCATGCCATTTTTGGCAGCCTACACTCCCTCCACCTACCTCTAGCTCCTCCTCCCCTAAAATTTCGGATCTGGCCAGATCCAGATCACCACTTGGCATCCCCTCCTCCTTCTCAGACTCCTGCCGCCGTTTTTGCTCGAAGCCGCCGCAGCCGCGCGCTCCTGGATCGATCGATCCAGGTCAACGCGTTGCCTCCACCGAGCGCAAAGGCCACCGGGGCCTTTTTCCCGCTCGCCCCGACCTGGACCACATCGCCGGCCTTCAGATCGAGCGACCGACCGGCCAGGCCGAAGCCCTTCCTAGCCGCGTCGCCAGGCCTCCCGCAGCCAGGCTGCCTCGCACTCCCACCTGGGCCGATCGCCACCGCCATCTCTCCCGCATCGTCCCTCCGCTCAGGGGCGGCCCAGCCGCCTGGGCCGCAGCCCCGCACCGGGCCAGCGCCCCCCCCCTTCGCAGGCCGCTCCCGCGCCGCCTTCGGGCCCAAGCCGCGGCCAGCTTCGCCAGCCGCCCGAGATCCCGCGCTGGGCCGCCCTCCACTGGGCCGCGCCGGCCGCCAGCGCCCCCCGGTCGCAGGCCGCTAGCGCCGGGCCTCACCTCTCCTCCTGGGCCGCCTGCGCGCGAGCCAGATCCAGGCCGTCGCCGCTCCACCGACCGGGCCAGCACCTCCCTAGACCGATTCCTCCGCGTGGGCCGCCTCTCCTCCGCAGGGCCCGTTCCACTCCCCGAGCCCATTCTCCAGATCTGAAGGTTGCCCCGAAAATCCTAAGTCCCCAGTAATTTTGTTCTCTGATGCACTTTTCAAACTGCAATATCTTCTTGTGTGTTGCTCCGATTTGCGCAAATGAGGTGTCCAGACGTTCGTGGTGACTAGCACTACGATTCTTTCCATTGTGACATGCATGTTAGAGATCATCTAGGTGCTTGTTTTTCTGTTGCAAGAGTGCATCGTGTTAAAACTGCTGCTATGTGATGTTTTTATGCCATCTTTGCTATGTGATATCTTTTAGCTCGTTTATCCGAATGATGCAAATGACATGTCCACGTGTTCGTCTTGCCATGCTCTACATGTTGCTTGTGTTAGGTTGTATGATAGATTTATTCTTGCCATGTATATCTTCGTTGCAAAGTGCCATGTGGCTGTGATGTTGTTTCACTTGTTATGAAATGCCATCTTGTTGAGCTCATTGCTATCGTTGTGTTTATCTCCATGATGCATGCTTGTGTGTTTCGGGATCACCATCATGTGTACTTTGATGTGGTGATTACCACTTGCCATGTTTAGTTTCGAGGTGACTTAAACTTGCTCTTTTAGATGCCATGTTGAAACTGCTGTTTTAACACTTAGTGGATTTTCACTAAGTCTGAAATCTGTAACGTTCCGATGCCATGTTTGCTTGCTGCTCTAGGACAAACCATGATAGTTTTGGGGTGGATCTTGATTGTTCCTTGTAGTATATATTGTTGGCTTTCCATTCATGTTCTCACATGCTTATTTGAGTGGCTGTAGCATGTTTAACTTTTGCTCCAAAGTTTCAATAAAATTCTGCTGTCAGAATTTTATTGTCAAGTTCAATATGTCCAAGCTTGTTGCTATTGAACAGTGGCTCCTTTGGGGGTGCACCTTTGGACTTATTTGCTGTAGGATATGTCTAGTTTATGTTCATGCTCTTTGCCATGGTGTTTGAGTGCTGTAGCTTATTTTTCTAATGCTCCGAAGTTGCTATGTTGCTGTAATTTTCAGCTTTCGCTCATTTCTTGTTTCGGGCATGACTTTTAGCCCGTAGCTCCGATTTCAGTGAGTCTTATATGAAACTTGATTGATTTTCTGTGTAGATTCATAATCTCCTATTGTTATCATGTTTTGAGGTGATTTGCTTGAGTGCTATTTTCCGTGCTCCGTGTGCTCTCTTAGTGCATCCATCATGCATCCATCATTTTGAGTGCGCATTGCATCTTGTTGATTCATGCCTTGTGTGATTGATTTGTTTAGAGCCGGAAGCTGAGACCGAGTACGAGTACGAGCACGATGTTAACAACGAGGTTGAGCACGAGGACCCTTCTTACGATCCGAACGACTACACTTCAGGCAAGATGACCGAACCCCGATAACATTACTATCTTTGCCTATTGCTAGTAGTTCCGCTCTATAGTTTTGCCTCGATGCCCATGTCTTTCATGTCAGCCTCCTACTTGTAACCATTACCATGTTTAACCACCCTACCTATGCAAACCGTTGCTTGGCTAAGTACGCTTCGCTCAGCCCTTCTTATAGCATTGCTAGTTGCAGGTGAAGATCGAAGATGCTTGCTTCATGTTGAAGTTTGGTTGGGTTATATCACACGATATAAATGCTTAAAATGAAATCATCTATATATTGGCAAGGGTGGAAGGCTAAGCCTTTTGCTTGGTGATTTGTTCCACTCATGCCGTTAGGAACCGTAGAAACCGGTGTTATGTTCCTTGATTATGCGTTCCTAACACGGTTGGGGTGTATGGGACCCCCTCGATAAACCGCTAAGTGCTAAGTCTTTTCCAGCAAGTCCCAACATTGGTACTATTTGCCTAATAACTAATTAAACTTGCATAGGGAGTAATTAACCCTCTTTCTTAATTCTACAACCCCGGGCCAGTGCTCCACATGAGTGTTGGTCCGAAACGGGGAGCCTGCGGGGCCACCTTGGGGAAACCCGAGGGCTGGTAAAAACCCGTAGCTTCACCCATCCGGCCGTGTCCTGAGACTTAGATACGCGCGTCTACTATCAGGGTGTTGACACGCCGGGAGGATTTGCTGGATTAGCCTTACCTTAGTTCGGAGTATCTTGAGCACGGGATTCCGAGAATACTCGGGTCTTCCCACTTTGGAGTTGCGACTCCGCGGATCGTGAGCTTGTAATGGGCCAAGTTGGAACACCCCTGCAGGGTTATGAACTTTCGAAAGCCGTGCCCGCGGTTATGTGGCAGATGGGAGCTTGTTAATATCCGGTTGTAGATAACTTGACACATTGTTCTAATACACTACCAGCTTGTGTACCGTGACTGTAAATTTCCGAATAGGGATTCGGGAGTTGAACACGGTGGGGTTATGTTTGCTGAGCTTTAGCTAGGATCACTTCGTGATCATCTCTCGACTGAGGCACTTCTCTTCTCGCACTCTTTCACGTAAGCTAGTGCTAGTTGCTGCTACAGACACTTATTCTTTTCATCAGCCTTATCCTCTCCCAAGGCTTAAATAGTCTTGTTACCCGGGAACGGGATTGCTGAGTCCTCTGTGGCTCATAGTTACTTCACCACACCAGATGCAGGTCTAGTGGTGAGCTATCCAGGTGATGGCACCGAGTTAGACTGGGAGTACGACGAGGAGCGTAGTCGATACTATGTTCGTTATCCTGATGATCAGTAGTGGAGACTTCTACTAGGATTCGATCCGACCTGTGGATTTATTTATGTTTGGTATCTTGCCATTTGGATTTTACCCTTAGAGGGCTGTGATGTTTTATTGTATGATGATTTGAGACATGTATTGTATTTGTGTGACGTGGCAAGTGTAAGTCAACTATATTTTTGTTTTCCATCCCCCTTTTTTTACATGAGTTGTGCAAAGATACCAGACTTGCGATCATTCCAGCATGGGGTTATGTCTCTAAGTCATGCCTCGACACGTAGGAGATATAGCTCCATCCTGGGCATTACAAATATGTACAACAACTTCCATTCAATTTTGACACTGGGGATGAAGACACTGTATCTGAATCTAATGCAGTGTATCTATCTGCGGCAGCTATGGGAGACACACCTGAAAAATCTGCACTAACGATGAAACTGAAGATACAGTTGCAAGGCCGAACTCTCAGTTTCTTAGACGACTCAGGGAGTACCCACACATTCCTGGATGGTGCTGTCACTATAAAAAAATACACTTCCGTGATGATACGTGTTTGCACAGTAGGTCACGTTTTCCATCATGCATGTATATCCATGACAAATTTATGACAGAATCAAGATAGTCATACATGTGCTGTCGTAGAAGTGTTCCATGACATTACCAAAATTATCATCACGGAAGTGTCCACTTCCATGACGATAAATCGCGCGTCACAGAAGTGCTTTCGTCAAGGGTGACCGATACATGGCATCCACCGTAATGGAATGCCGTTAACTATCGGGTTCGGTTTTGGATCCGATAACCCGTTAACAGCCCCGACCAATGGAGATTTTCCACGTGTAAAATCATCATTGGCCGGAGGAAACACGTGTTGCCTCACCGTTGGGACAGATGTCATCCACTCATTGGACAGGAGGCGCCTATGATAGGTCGACACATGGCACGGTGGCCCATTCCGGTGAAAAAGGTCGGCCCGGTAAAAAATAGCAGGCCGACACATATAAGGCCTACTTGTGTCAGGTCCATTTAAGCCCACGACCCATATGAGATATGCCAATTCGGCCGGTCAACGGCCAGTTAAAGATTTGACACCATTGCAGCCCATCGTCAGCTCGAGCCCGTTAACAGCCCCCTATTTATTTGGGCTCAATATCGGCCCGATGAGATTTCGGCCTGTTAACGGCCCATTCAGTGGATGGGCCAATTTTCACGATGTACATCTTTCGGCCTTTTAGCGACCCATTTAAATATTGGGCTAATTTCCGACCCGGTCTGTCTTTCAGCCTGTTGACGGCCCATAAATCAGTTGGGCCATTTGTAGTCAGACATGAGTTTCGGCCTTTTAGCGACCCATTTAAGTGTTGGGCCAATTTCTGGCCCAGTGTGTCTTTCAGCCTGGTGACGGGCCATATATCTATTGGGCCATTTGTAGTCGGACCTGAGTTTTGGCCTTTTAGCAACCCATTTAAGTGTTGGGCCAATTCCCGGCCATGTGTGCCTTTCAGCCTGTTAACGGACCATAAATGAGTTGGGCCATTTGTAGTCGGACCTGAGTTTTGGCCTTTTAACGGCCCATGCCCTTCATGGTCCAATACCAGCCCGGTTTATCTTTCAGCCTGCTAAAGGCCCACAATACAGTTGGACCATTTACAATACGACCTGACTTTCGGCCTCTTAGCGGCCCATGCTCTTCATGGTCCAGTACAAGCCCGCCGTCTCTTTCGGCCTGCTAAATGCCCACAGTATAGTTGGGCCATATGTAGCCCGAACTTAGTAACAGCCTATTAACGGGCCGTGAAATCAATTGGGCCCACCTGTTGCCCGCTTTGATGTCAGCCTGTTAACGACCCGGGAGTTAAGAGGCCCGACCATTAACTTTCGGCCTGGTAACGGCCCATTAACTTAATGGGCCCACTAAAGTGTGTACATGTCTTTAGGCCAAATTAGATAATTTGAGCCCATTACGACGAGCAATTATGCACAGGACCAAAACCGATCAAGCAAAGGTACGGCATACAGGGAAAACGTCACACATCCAACATATATTACAGGAAATTACATGCACTGGGCAATCAAAGATTGATGCCAGTGCAAATAAATGAACAGAACCTAACGATCTACAACATCACAATCTGCAACCTCAACACGGATGACGCCCATAAGCACGTGTGAAAGTTCTTGCTGCTTTGCTTCACTATCTCTGAAAACATTGATCAGTTGTTGTGTCGCACGACTCTGCACCTCTGATTCCTCCACCATTTCCATCATTCCTTCAGCCATTAATTGGTTCACAAACATACATTTTTCCGTTGCATTCGAGACAGAGAATACTAAATAGATTCAGATGGCGATTTTGGCAGGCTTGTATTATTGATAGTGGAGAGTGTCTCGACCAGTGCATCATAACATAAATTAGGAGGGGAACCAAACAGATTAATCATGAGTTATTGGCATATTACCTGGCCTAGATTTATTGGAAAGAAACAATGGGGTTGCCTTGCTGTTTTCAGAGTTTGTCTTCTTATCTTCACCAGCCTGCACCAAATTACGACACTAGCATTGCTATCATTGGCCAAGTCAGATAATAGGAAAGCAACATTGCACAACGAATGTTTGGGCAACTAGCCAACACCAAATTAACACAATATGGCACAACTATCATCAGCCAGGTAAGGTAATACGAAAGCAACATTGACACAATGAATGAATGGGCAACCAGAGCAGCACTACAATTCAGTAATGTGTATGATATGAGATAGTACACTCATGCAGCTCACTATGCAAAACTACCAGGCAGTTTTTTTTTACAAAAATCAACATTAGCGCCTTTAACATTTCGCTACAACTAATTTTAGATCAGACAAAGGTTGGATTCACGCGATTAACAAAATACATGCCGATGTAAACATATAGTGATATACAACATGTACTTACATCAGCATTGGAGCACAGAGAATTCCCGCAAGATAATTTCCTCGAATACAATGCCAATGAAGGAAATCTTCTATCATTTAACCTTATTTTCTAAAAGAGAGATGGGTAAGAAACATGTAGAAAATATGATTAGAATGCTATAAAATTTCATGATGCGAGGATACGCACACGCTTCTTAGAATGGAGTTGACATTCTTTTGCTGGACTGGAGCGGACTAGTTCTTTGGCCACTGGAATCTGCTTATTATCAGTGGGAGTTGGGTTTCTCTGTGCTGGAGCAATATCTATGAAAAATGGAGTTGGTTTATTATCTACTGGCGTTTGGATCTTTTGCAAAGACCTGGTTTGTAACCCTTCAGATTCTAACATAGCCGTCTTCCCCTTGCATGCCTTATATAGTAGAAGAATGGTGCTTCAATTATAAAACATGCTACAACAGAGATGGAATAGGTACTGAAGAATAGAAAGGCATGACATATTGACATGTATTCCCTCCATCCGGAAATAAATGGATGGGTCTAGGTGTATTTCAGTTCTAGATACATCCAGTTTTATCCATTTATGTGACATGTAATCCGGACGGAGGGAGTATGATGTAAGAGCTAGGGATACGACAGGACAACATAGTAAAAAAAACACTGAAAACCCACTGCAGAACCAAAGTAATCAAACCCACTGATATGAGATTGTACACTCATGCAGCCCAGGATGCAAAACTACCAGGCAGTTTTCCTTACAAAAATCAACATTGTGGCCTTTAATCATACATTTTGCTACAACTAAATTTAGACCAGATAAAGGCTGGATTCACGCCGATTAAAAAATACATGCTGATGTAAAAATATAGTGATATACAACAGGTACTTACATCTGCATTGGAGTACATAGAATTCCTGCAAGAATCATTCCTCACAGACGATACTAGTGCAGAAATTCTTCTATCTGTTAAGCTTATTTTCTAAAAGAGAGATGGGTAAGAAACATGTAGAAAATATGATCAGCATGCTATAAAATTTCATGATGCAAGGATACGCACATGCTTCTTAGAATGGAGTTGACATATTTTTGCTGGACTGGAGTGGACTAGTTCTTTGGCCACTGGAATCTGCTTATTATCAGTAGGAGTTGGGTTTCTCTCTGCTGGAGTAGTATCTATAAAAAACTGGAGTTGGTTTATTATCTCCTGGCGTTTGGATCTTTTGCAAAGACCTGGTTTGTAACCCTTCAGATCTAACATAGTCGTCTTCCCCTTGCATGCCTTGTATAGAAGAATTGTGCTTCAATTATAAAACATGCTACAGTAGGTACTGAAGAATAGAAAGACATGACATATTGACATGTATTCCCTCCATCCGAAAAAATGGATGGGTCTAGGCGTATTTCAGTTCTAGATACATCCTTTTTTATCCATTTCGGCAACATGTAATTCGGACGGAGGGAGTATGGTGTAAGAGCTAGGGATACGACAGGACAACACAATAAAAAAAACACTAGTTGAATGTAAAACTGTATGCTAGCGGAATACATACAGAAAAAACTAAGGAAACATACACGTGTATGATTGGGAAACTAAGATGGCATTGCAATAGAGCACTAGAACAACACTTCAATGTAAAAAAACATGGTATAGTAGACAGATGAAGTACATACTGATGAATAAGAATGCATAAGATGTTCAGAAGCATGATGTCGAAATTAAGCATATGGCATTGCGATAGATTAGAATGACAGTACTTGAATTTGAAAACATGTTATCATGAATGGAATAGTGTTGGGGAACGTAGTATTTTAAAATTTTCCTACGATCACGCAAGATCTATCTACCAGATGCATAGCAACGAGAGGGGAGAGTGTGTCTACGTACCCTCGTAGACTGAAAGCGGAAGCGTTAGAACAACGCGGTTGATGTAGTCGTACGTCTTCACGGCCGACCGATCAAGCACCGAAACTACGGCATCTCCGAGTTCTAGCACACGTTCAGCTCGATGACGTCCCTCGAACTCCGATCCAGCTGAGTGTCGAGGGAGAGTTCCGTCAGCACAACGGCGTGATGACGATCTTGATGTTCTACCGTCGCAGGGCTTCGCCTAAGCACCGCTATAATATTATCGAGGAGAACTATGGTGGAGGGGGACACCGCACACGGCTAAGAGATCAAGAGATCAATTGTTGTCTCTAGAGGTTCCCCCTTGCCCCCGTATATAAAGGAGGGAGGGAGAGGCCGGCCCTAGAGGGGGCGCGCCAAGTGTGGGGAGTCCTACTAGGACTCCCAAGTCCTAGTAGGATTCCCCTTTCCTTTCCTGAGTAGGAGAGAAGGAAAGAGGGGGAGAGGGAGAAGGAAACGGGGGCTGCACCCCTTGTCCAATTCGGACCAGAAGGGGGGCGCGCGCCTCCTTCCTTTTGGCCTCTCTCTTCTATTCCCGTAACTCCCCGGTACTCCAAAAATACCTGAATCACTCGGAACCTTTCCGATGACCGAATATAGTCGTCCAATATATCAATTTTTACGTCTCGACCATTTCGAGACTCCTCGTCATGTCCCCGATCTCAGCCGGGACTCCGAACTCCTTCGGTACATCAAAATTCATAAACTCATAATAAAACTGTCATTGAAACCTTAAGCGTGCGGACCCTACGGGTTCGAGAACTATGTAGACATGACCGAGACACGTCTCCGGTCAATAACCAATAGCGGAACCTGGATGCTCATATTGGCTCCCACATATTCTACGAATATCTTTATCGGTCAAACCGCATAACAACATACGTTGTTCCCTTTGTCATCGGTATGTTACTTGCCCGAGATTCGATCGTCGGTATCTCAATACCTAGTTGAATCTCATTACCGGCAAGTTTCTTTACTCGTTCCGTAATACATCATCCCGCAACTAACTCATTAGCTGCAATGCTTGCAAGGCTTATAGTGATGTGTATTACCGAGTGGGCCCAGAGATACCTCTCCGACAATCGGAGTGACAAATCCTAATCTCGAAATACGCCAACCCAACAAGTACCTTCGTAGACACCTGTAAAGTACCTTTATAATCACCCAGTTACGTTGTGACGTTTGGTAGCACACAAAGTGTTCCTCCGATATTCGGGAGTTGCATAATCTCATAGTCATAGGAACAGATATAAGTCATGAAGAAAGCAATATCAGTAAAACTTAAACGATCATAGTGCTAAGCTAACGGATGGGTCTTGTCCATCACATCATTCTCCTAATGATGTGATCCCGTTGATCAAATGACAACTCATGTCTATGGCTAGGAAACATAACCATCTTTGATCAATGAGCTAGTCTAGTAGAGGCATACTAGGGACACTCTGTTTTGTCTATGTATTCACACATGTACTAAGTTTCCGGTTAATACAATTCTAGCATGAATAATAAACATTTATCATGATATAAGGAAATAAATAATAACTTTATTATTGCCTCTAGGGCATATTTCCTTCAGTCTCCCAATTTCACTAGAGTCAATAATCTAGATCACATCACCATGTGATTAACACCAATAGTTCACATCGCCATGTGACTAACACCCATAGTTCTCATCGCCATGTGACCAATACCCAAAGGGTTTACTAGAGTCAACAATCTAGTTCACATCCTCATGTGATTAACACCCAAAGAGTACTAAGGTGTGATCATGTTTTGCTTCGTGAGAGAAGTTTAGTCAGCGGGTCTGTTACATTCAGATCCGTATGTATTTTGAAAATTTCTATGTCTACAATGCTCTGCATGGAGCTACTCTAGCTAATTGCTCCCACTTTTAATACACATCCAGATTGATACTTAGAGTCATCTGGATTAGTGTAAAGCTTGCATCGGCGTAACTCTTTACGACGAACTCTTTATCACCTCCATAATCGAGAAACATTTCCTTAGTCATCCAGTAACTAAGGATAATTTTGACCGTTGTCCAGTGATCTACTCCTGGATCACTTTTGTACCTTCTTGCCAAACTCATGGTAAGGTACACAACAAGTTTGGTACACAACATGGCATACTTTATAGAACCTATGACTGAGGCATAGGGAATGCCTTTCATTATTTCTCTATCTTTTGCCGAGGTCGGGCTTTGAGTCTTACTCAACTTCATACCTTACAACTCAGGCAAGAACTCCTTATCTGACTGATCCATTTTGAACTACTTCAAAAACTTGTCAAGGTATGTATTTATTGAAAAACTTTATCAAGCATCTCGATCTATCTCTATAGATCTTGAGGCTCAATATGTAAGCAGCTTTACCGAGGTTTTTCTTTGAAAAAAAACTCCTTTCAAACACTCCATTATGCTTTCCAGAAAATTTCTACATCATTTCTGATCAACAATATGTCATTCACATATACTTATCAAAAAGGCTATAGTGCTCCTACTCACTTTCTTGTAAATACAGGCCTCACCGCAAGTCTGTATAAAACTATATGCTTTGATCAACTTATCAAAGCGTATATTCCAACTCTGAGATGCTTGCACCAGTCCATAGATGGATCGCTGGAGCTTGCACACTTTGTCAGCACCTTTAGGATCGACAAAACCTTCTGGTTGCATCATATACAACTCTTCTTTAAGATATCCATTCAGGAATGCAGTTTTGACATCCATTTGCCAGATTTCATAATCATAAAATGCGGCCATTGCTAACATGATTCAGACAGACTTAAGCATCGCTACGGGTGAGAAAAATCTCATCGTAGTCAACTCCTTGAACTTGTCGAAAACCTTTCACAACAAGTCGAGCTTTGCAAATAATAACATTACTGTCAGCGTCGGTCTTCCTCTTTTAGATCCATTTATTTTCGATGGCTTGCCGATCATCGGGCAAGTCAACCAAAGTCCACACTTTGTTCTCATACATGGATCCCATCTCAGATTTCATGGCCTCAAGCCATTTTGCGGAATCTGGGCTCATCATTGCTTCCTCATAGTTTGTAGGTTCATCATGGTCTAGTAACATGACTTCCAGAACCGGGTTGCCGTACCACTCTGGCGTGGAACGTACTCTGGTTGATCTACGAGTTCAGTAGTAACTTGATCCAAAGTTTCATGATCATCATCATTAGCTTCCTCACTAATTGGTGTAGGAATCACTGAAACTAGTTTCTGTGATGTACTACTTTCCAATTCGGGAGAAGGTACAATTACCTCATCAAGTTCCACTTTCCTCCCACTCACTTCTTTCGAGAGAAACTCCTTCTCTAGAAAGGATCCATTCTTAGCAACGAATATCTTGCCTTCGGATCTATGATAGAAGGTGTACCCAATAGTCTCCTTTGGGTATTCTATGAAGACACATTTCTCCGACTTGGGTTTGAGCTTATCAGCTTGTAGCTTTTTCACCTAAGCATCGCAGCCCCAAACTTCAAGAAACGACAACTTTGGTTTCTTGCCAAACCACAGTTCATAAGGTGTCGTCTCAACGGATTTAGATATTGCCCTATTGAACGTGAATGCAGCTGTCTCTGATGCATAACCCAAAACGATAGTGGTAAATCGGTAAGAGACATCATAGATCGCACCATATCTAATAAAGTACGGTTACAACGTTCGGACACACCATTACTCTGTGGTGTTCCGGGTGGCGTGAGTTGTGGAACTATTCCACATTGTTTCAAATGAAGACCAAACTCGTAACTCAAATATTCACCTCCACGATCAGATCGTAGGAACTTTATTTTCTTGTTATGATGATTCTCTACTTCACTTTGAAATTCTTTGAACTTTTCAAATGTTTTAGACTTGTGTTTCATTAAGTAGATATACCCATATCTGCTCAAATCATCAGTGAAGGTCAGAAAATAACGATACTCGCCGCGAGCCTTAACACTCATCGGTCCACATACATCAGTATGTATGATTTCCAATAAATCAGTTGCTTGCTCCATTGTTTCGAAGAACAGAGTTTTAGTCATCTTGCCCATGAGGCATGGTTCGCAAGCACCAAGTGATTCATAATCAAGTGATTCCAAAAGTCCATCACTATGGAGTTTCTTCATGCGCTTTACACCAATATGACCTAAACGGCAGTGCCACAAATAATTTGCCCTATCATTATTAACCTTGCATCTTTTGGCTTCAATATTATGAATATGTGTATCACTACGATCGAGATCCAACAAACTATTTTTCATTGGGTGTATGACCATCGAAGGCTTTATTCATGTAAACAGAATAACAATTATTCTAAGACTTTAAATGAATAACCGTATTGCAACAAACATGATCAAATCATATTCATGCTCAACGCAAATGCCAAATAACATTTATTTATGTTCTACACTAATTCCAAAAGTATAGGGAGTGTGCGATGATGATCATATCAATCTTGGAACCACTTCCAACACACATCGTCACTTTACCTTTAACTAGTCTCTGTTCATTCCGCAACTCTCGTTTCGAGTTACTAACTTTAGCAACTGAACCGGTATCAAATACCCAGGGGTTGCTATGAACACTAGTAAAGTACACATCAATAATATGTATATCAAAATATACCGTTGTTCACTTTGTCATCCTTCTTATCCGCCAAGTATCTAGGGCAGTTCCACTTCTAGTGACTATTTCCTTTGAAGTAGAAGCACTTAGTTTCAGGCTTGAGTTTAGCTTTGGGTTTCTTCATGGAAGTGAAAACTTGCTTGTCATTCTTCTTGAAGTTGCCCTTCTATCCATTTGCCCTTTACTTGAAACAAGTGGTCTTGTTAACCATCAACACTTGATGTTCTTTCTTGATTTCTACCTTCGCTAATTTCAGCATCGCGAAGAGCTCGGGAATTACTTTCGTCATCCCTTGCATATTATAGTTCATCACGAAGTTCTACTAACTTGGTGATAGTGACTAGAGAACTTTGTCAATTACTATCTTATGTGGAAGATAAACTCCCACTTGATTCAAGCAATTGTAGTACCCAGACAATCTGAGCACATGCTCACCGGTTGAGCTATTCTCCTCCATCTTGTAGGCAAAGTACTGTCAAAGGTCTCATACCTCTCAACACGGGCATGAGTATGAAAATACTAATTTCAACTCTTGGAACATCTCATATGCTCCGTGGCGTTCAAAACGTTTTTCAAGTCCCGGTTATAAGCCATAAAGCATGGCGCACTAAACTATCAAGTAGTCATCATACCGAGCTTGTCAAACATTCATAACGTCTGCATCTGCTCCTGCAATAGCTTCGTCACCTAGCGGTGCATCAAGGACATAATACTTCTGTGCAGCAATGAGGATAATCCTCAGATCACGGACCTAGTCCGCATCATTGCTACTAACATCTTTCAACTTATATTTCTCTAGGAACATATAAAATAAACGGGGAGCTATATCGCGAGCTATTGATCTACAACATAGATATGCTAATACTACCAGGACTAAGTTCATGATAAATTAAAGTTCAATTAATCATATTACTTGAAGAACTCCCACTTAGATAGACATCCCTATGGTCATCTAAATGATCACGTGATCCAAATCAACTAAACCATGTCCGATCATCACGTGAGATGGAGTAGTTTTCAATGGTGAACATCTTATGTTGATCATATCTACTATATGATTCACGCTCGACCTTTCGGTCTCCAGTGTTCCGAGGCCATATCTGCATATGCTAGGCTCGTCAAGTTTAACCCGAGTATTCTGCGTGTGCAAAGCTGGCTTACACCCGTTGTATTTGAACGTAGAGCTTATCACACCCGATCATCACGTGGTGTCTCGGCACGACGAACTTTCGCAACGGTGCATACTCAGGGAGAACACTTATACCTTGAAATTTTGTAAGGGATCATCTTATAATGCTACCGCCGTACTAAGCAAAATAAGAAGCATAATAAGATAAACATCACATGCAATCAAAATATGTGACATGATATGGCCATCATCATCTTGTGCTTTTGATCTCCATCTCCAAAGCACCGTCATGATCACCTTCGTCACCGGCGCGACACCTTGATCTCCATCGTATCATCGTTGTCGTCTCGCCAACTATTGCTTCTACGACTATCGCTACCGCTTAGTGATAAAGTAAAGTAATTTAATGACGATTGCATTTCATACAATAAAGCGACAACCATATGGCTCCTGCCAGTTGCCGATAACTTTACAAAACATGATCATCTCATACAAAACCGTATAACTCATCATGTCTTGACCATATCACATCACAACATGCCCTGCAAAAACAAGTTAGACGTCCTCTACTTTGTTGTTGCAGGTTTTACGTGGCTGCTACGGGCTTAGCAAGAACCGTTCTTACCTACGCATACAAAACCACAACGATATTTCGTCAAGTATGTGCTATTTTAACCTTCACAAGGACCGGGCGTAGCCACACTTGATTCAACTAAAGTTGGAGAAACTGACACCCACCAGCCACCTGTGTGCGAAGCACGTCTGTAGAACCAGTCTCGCGTAAGCGTACGCGTAATATCGGTCCGGGCCACTTCATCCAACAATACCGGCGAATGAAAGTATGACATGCTGGTAAGCATTATGATTAGTATCGTCCACAACTCACTTATGTTCTACTCGTGCATATCATCTACGCATAGACCTGGCTCTGATACCATTGTTGGGGAACGTAGTATTTTAAAATTTTCCTACGATCACGCAAGATCTATCTACCAGATGCATAGCAACGAGAGGGGAGAGTGTGTCTACGTACCCTCGTAGACCGAAAGCGGAAGCGTTAGAACAACGTGGTTGATGTAGTCGTACGTCTTCACGGCCGACCGATCAAGCACCGAAACTACGACACCTCCGAGTTCTAGCACACATTCAGCTTGATGACGTCCCTCGAACTCCGATCTAGCTGAGTGTCGAGGGAGAGTTCCGTCAGCACGACGGCGTGGTGATGATCTTGATGTTCTACCGTCGCAGGGCTTCGCCTAAGCACCGCTATAATATTATCGAGGAGAACTATGGTGGAGGGGGCCATCGCACACGGCTAAGAGATCAAGAGATCAATTGTTGTCTCTAGAGGTGCCCCTTGCCCCCGTATATAAAGGAGGGAGGGAGAGGCCGGCCCTAGAGGGGGCGCGCCAAGTGTGGGGAGTCCTACTAGGACTCCCAAGTCCTAGTAGTATTCCCCTTTCCTTTCCGGAGTAGGAGAGAAGGAAAGAGGGGGAGAGGGAGAAGGAAAAAGGGGGCTGCACCCCTTGTCCAATTCGGACCAGAAGGGGGGCGCGCGCCTCCTTCCTTTTGGCCTCTCTCTTCTATTCCCGTAACTCCCCGGTACTCCGAAAATACTCGAATCACTCGGAACCTTTCCGATGTCCGAATATAGTCATCCAATATATCGATTTTTACGTCTCGACCATTTCGAGACTCCTCGTCATGTCTCCGATCTCATCCGGGACTCCTAACTCCTTCGGTACATCAAAATTCATAAACTCATAATAAAACTATCATCGAAACCTTAAGCGTGCGGACCCTACGGGTTCGAGAACTATGTAGACATGACCGAGACACGTCTCCGGTCAATAACCAATAGCGGAACCTGGATGCTCATATTGGCTCCCACATATTCTACGAATATCTTTATCGGTCAAACTGCATAACAACATACGTTGTTCCCTTTGTCATCGGTATGTTAGTTGCCCGAGATTCGATCGTCGGTATCTCAATACCTAGTTGAATCTCGTTACCGGCAAGTCTCTTTACTCGTTCCGTAATACATCATCCCGCAACTAACTCATTAGCTGCAATGCTTGCAAGGCTTATAGTGATGTGTATTACCGAGTGGGCCCAGAGATACCTCTCCGACAATCGGAGTGACAAATCCTAATCTCGAAATACGCCAACCCAACAAGTACCTTCGGAGACACCTGTAGAGTACCTTTATAATCACCCAGTTACATTGTGACGTTTGGCAGCACACAAAGTGTTCCTCCGGTATTCGAGAGTTGCATAATCTCATAGTCAAAGGAACATGTATAAGTCACGAAGAAAGCAATAGCAGTAAAACTTAAGCGATCGTAGTGCTAAGCTAACGGATGGGTCTTGTCCATCACATCATTCTCCTAATGATGTGATCCCGTTGATCAAATGACAACTCATGTCTATGGCTAGGAAACATAACCATCTTTGATCAATGAGCTAGTCTAGTAGAGGCATACTAGGGACACTCTGTTTTGTCTATGTATTCACACATGTACTAAGTTTCCGGTTAATACAATTCTAGCATGAATAATAAACATTTATCATGATATAAGGAAATAAATAACAACTTTATTATTGCCTCTAGGGCATATTTCCTTCAAATAGGTACTGAAAAACAGGAAGGCATGACATATTTACATGCATGATCATGCTGCTAAGCACATGGCATTGCAACAGAGTAGATACACTCCAGGACATTATATGCATGTTGTACTCATATCACGGGCCAAGTTAGAGCAAGGACCTTGTGGGGTGAAGAGGATTCAACATCTTTCTGCAAGTCTTCTTAAGAACTGCCTTTACATGTTCCATCATATTGGGTATCATTGACATCAAGTTTATTGGCCTTTACATTGCCCCGTGAGGTTCTTGTGGATATATTAGTGTCTGCAATTATATCTGACATGCATGGAAGACAACTAGTAGTTAGATTTATGTAATGAGTGTTTGTAGGAGACGACATAAATAGTAGGACTGGGTTTAACTAGCAACAACAGGTCTCAAAAAGTAAAGGGAGAACACAAATGAAAGCTACAGAATATGTATCGTTTGTACTCGAGATTAACTAGATGGCACACAAAAGTATTAAAGAACAACATAGGTAATACTAGAAGTGGTATAATACTATAATCATCAGCCTGTGGGATAGCATTGGCTGATGGATGATAACTATGGGACAACGTTACCTAAAGAACAAGTATCTTAGCTGAACTATGGAACATCGTTAACTCCTGAACAAGACCCGTAAGAGATCAGCATGAATATACGGTGAAATGTGATAATCTATTTTCCATGCTTAGATGAATAACAAAGCCATAAATGTTGCACACAATTAAGATGAGGGTACAACCTATCTGGCTGCCATACATAGGAGTGAGCATCATGTGCTGACTTGTCGATGACCCTGCAGTTATTGTGGCTGTCCATGTCGGGCACGCGCATTCGATGCAGGGAACTGTTGAGTGGGAACTATAGCTCCCTTTTGGTGTATGCTTCCCTTGTCGGAGCAGCTGCGGTGAGTCGGAAGACGGTGTGGCTGAAGATGCAGATAACACATAATGTTAAGAACAACACATCTCTTTGATTTGAAGAAATACACTAAGAGATCAACAACAAGGTACGAGAGTGGTCACACGTCTGTTGACTGAGACTAAATTGGGGTCACACGATTTTATTTTATTTTGGTACTGTCCAATCTATGCCGGATGGCTTGATGGCCGTCTTGTGCCTCCCGGCTGACACTATTAGGAATCTTCCCCGAAGAGCCAGCGACCAACGGCAGAGCAGCTTGCCTCCGCCGTCCGTGGCCCCGGCCAAAACCCTGCTCCCCGACCCACCACACTATCGTGGTTGCGCCGCCCCTGGGCCAATCCACAAAGACTCCCCGTCATCCAGATCCGGCGGCAGCAGTACCTTGAACCCACGCAACTCAAAGATAGCCATCTAAGCGCTGCTTCCGCGACGAACTTGCGGCCCCGCACCCTTACGTTAGACACCAGCCAACCGACAGCCTAGGAGCTCCATCGCCTCGAGAGGTGCTGCTTCCCATTGGGAATCGATTAGCCCAGAATAAAAATTCAGACAACTGACGCCTAAATAAAGTGATTTGTGATGAGGGTGCGACCTATCTGGCGGCATGGTGAAGTAGGCAGGTCCAGCTGCCGAGTCGGTGAGGCCGACGTGGTTGCCGTGGCCACTAGCGGCAGGGAAACAACGATGTCGCGACGATCGACGGCTACGGGGAAGCAGCGTCGGGACTCTGGACGGATCCGAAGTTGGAGCCGCTCCGGCGTCGTGAACAACGACGGGGGTGAATCGGCTCCGGTACGGTTCACGCGGCCGTCGTCGAGGCAGCTATAGCAGCACGGAGTAAGAGGCACACGGCCCAGTGCACGACGGCAAATGGACAGCTTCTCCGGCATTAGGGAGGAGGACGGCTGTGAAATTGGTGAGGTGGGGGGCGCCATGGAGGAGGGGCTGAGGTTTCACGGCTCGGGAGAAGGGAGCTTCCGGGGAGAAGGTGATTTGGCGCCCACGAGGTATGAAT
>LR738712.1:375639191-375663860 GCA_902687465.1 Secale cereale
AGGGGAGTGGAACCATGTTTTACGAACGCATTTGTCTGAAATGTGAGGGGGAGTTACAGTTCTACCCCTGCCTTTAGGCTTCTCGGCTTGGGTCTGTGTACTGAGGGTCGGGGATAGTAGAGTAACTTTGCTTCTCCCCAAATAGTGTTGGGGAACATAGTATTTTAAAATTTTCCTAAGATCACGCAAGATCTATCTACCAGATGCATAGCAACGAGAGGGAAGAGTGTGTCTACGTACCCTCGTAGACCGGAAGCGGAAGCGTCAAGTGACGCGGTTGTTGTAGTCGAACTTCTTCGCGATTCAACCGATCAAGCACCGAACGTACGGCACCTCCGCGTTCAGCACACGTTCAACTTGATGACGTCCCACGAGCTCTTGATCCAGTTGAGCTTCACGGGAGAGTTTCGTCAGCACGACGGTGTGGTGACGAATATGATGTATTCACCGGCGCAGGGCTTCGCCTAAGCACCGCGACGGTATGACCGAGGTGTGTTTCTGTGGAGGGGGCACCGCACACGGCTGGAACAATTCAACTTGTGTGTCTTTGGGTGCCCCCCTGCCCCCCTATATAAAGGAGCAAGGGGGAGGCCGGCCGGCCCTTCCTATGGTGCGGCTAGGGTGCAATCCTACTAGGAATAGGATTGCAATCCTATTCCTAGTAGGAACTACCAAAAAAAGGAAGAGAGGGAAAGGAAAAGAAGGAGAGGTGGCGCCCCCCAATCCTAGTCCAACTAGGAACCCTAGGTGGGGCGCCGGCCAGCCCCTATGGGCTGCCTCTCTCTTTTCCATAAGGCCCACTATGGACCATCCCCCCTCGTAGGGGGTTCCGGTAACCCCCTCCGGCAATCCCGTTAAATCCGAAACTTTTCCGGAACACTTCCGGTGTCCGAATATAGTCGTCCAATATATCAATCTTTATGTCTCGAACATTCCGAGACTCCTCGTCATGTCCGTGATCTCATCCGGGACTCCGAACTACCTTCGGTACATCAAAACTCATAAACTCATAATACCGATCGTCATCAAACGTTAAGCGTGCGGACCCTACGGGTTCGAGAACTATGTAGACATGACCGAGACTCATCTCCGGTCAATAACCAATAGCGGAACCTGGATGTTCATATTGGCTCCTACATATTCTACGAAGATCTTTTATCGGTCAAAACCGCATAACAACATACGTTGTTCCTTTTGTTAACGGTATGTTACTTGCCCGAGATTCGATCGTCGGTATCTCTATACCTAGTTCAATCTCGTTACCAGCAAGTCTCTTTACTCGTTCTGTAACACATCATCTCGTGACTAACTCATTAGTCTTTTGCTTGCAAGGCTTATTGTGATGTGTGTTACCGAGAGGGCCCAGAGATACCTCTCCGACACTCGGAGTGACAAATCCTAATCTTGATCTATGCCAACACCACGAATACTTTCGGAGACACCTGTAGAGCATCTTTATGATCACCCAGTTACGTTGTGACGTTTGATAGCACACAAAGTGTTCCTACGGTATTCGGGAGTTGCATAATCTCATAGTCATAGGAACATGTATAAGTCATGAAGAAAGCAATAGCAGTAAAACTAAACAATCATAGTGCTATGCTAACGGATGGGTCTTGTCCATCAGATCATTCTCCTAATGACGTGATCCCGTTGATCAAATGACAACTCATGTCTATGGCTAGGAAACATAACCATCTTTGATCAATGAGCTAGTCTAGTAGAGGCATACTAGGGACACTCTGTTTTGTCTATGTATTCACACATGTATTAAGTTTCCGGTTAATACAATTCTAGCATGAATAATAAACATTTATCATGATATAAGGAAATAAATAATAACTTTATTATTGCCTCTAGGGCATATTTCCTTCAGTCTCCCACTTGCACTAGAGTGTATAATCTAGTTCACATCGCCATGTGATTTAACACCGATAGTTCACATCGTCATGTGATTAACACCCAAAGGGTTTACTAGAGTCAATAATCTAGTTCACATCGCTATGTGATTAACACCCAAAGAGTACTAAGGTGTGATCATGTTTTGCTTTGTGGGAGAAGTTTAGTCAACGGGTCTGTCACATTCAGATCCGTATGTATTTCGCAAATGTCTATGTGTCTACAATGCTCTGCATGGAGCTACTCTAGCTAATTGCTCCCACTTTCAATACGCATCCAGATTGATACTTAGAGTCAGCTTGATTTAGTGTCAAAGCTTGCATCGGCGTAACCCTTTACGACGAACTCTTTATCACCTCCATAATCGAGAAACATTTCCTTAGTCATCTAGTTACTAAGGATAATTTTGACCGCTGTACAGTGATCTACTCCTGGATCACTATTGTACCCCCTTGACAAACTCATGGCAAGGTACACAACATGTTTGGTACACAACATGGCATACTTTATAGAACCTATGGCTGAGGCATAGGGAATGACTTTCATTCTCTCTATATTTTTCTGCCGTGGTCTGGCTTTGAGTCTTACTCAACTTCACACCTTACAAGTCAGGCAAGAACTCCTTCTTTGACTGATCCATTTTGAACTACTTCAAAATATTATCAAGGTATGTACTTATCGAAAGTCTTATCAAGCGTCTTGATCTATCTCTATAGATCTTGATGCTCAATATGTAAGCAGCTTCACCAAGGTCTTTCTTTGAAAAACTCCTTTCAAACACTCCTTTATGCTTTCCAGAAAATTCTACATCATTTCCGATCGACAATATGTCATTCACATATACTTATCTGAAAGGTTGTAGTGCTCCCACTCACTTCTTGTAAATACAGGCTTCACCGTAAGTCTGTATAAATCTATATGCTTTGATCGACTTATCAAAGCGTATATTCCAACTCCGAGATGCTTGCACCAGTCCATAGATGGATCGCTGGAGCTTGCACATTTTGTTAGCACCTTTAGGATTGACAAAACCTTCGGGTTGCATCATATACAATTTTTCTTTAATAAATCCATTAAAGAATGCAGTTTTGTTATCCATTTGCCAGATTTCATAAAATGCGGCAATTGCTAACATGATTCGGACAGACTTAAGCATCGCTACGGGTGAGAAAGTCTCATCGTAGTCAACTCCTTGAACTTGTCGAAAACCTTTCGCAACAAGTCGAGCTTTGTAAACAGTAACATTACCGTCAGCGTCGGTCTTCCTCTTGAAGATCCATTTATTTTCGATGGCTTGCCGATCATCGGGCAAGTCAACCAAAGTCCACACTTTGTTCTCATACATGGATCCCATCTCAGATTTCATGGCCTCAAGCCATTTTGCGGAATCTGGGCTCATCATCGCTTCCTCATAGTTCGTAGGTTCATCATGGTCTAGTAACATGATTTCCAGAACTGGGTTGCCGTACCACTCTGGTGCGGAACGTACTCTGGTTGATCTATGACGTTCAGCAGAAAGTTGATCTGAAGTTTCATGATCATCATCATTAACTTCCTCACTGATTGGTGTAGGAATCACTGGAACAATTTTCTGTGATGTACTACTTTCCAATTCAGGAGAAGGTACAATTACCTCATCAAGTTCAACTTTCCTCCCACTCACTTCTTTCGAGAGAAACTCCTTCTCTAGAAAGGATCCACTCTTAGCAACAAAGACCTTGCCTTCGGATCTGTGATAGAAGGTGTACCCAACAGTTTCTTTTGGCTATCCTATGAAGATTTACTTCTCCGATTTGGGTTCGAGCTTATCATGTCGAAACTTTTTCACATAAGCATCGCAGTCCCAAACTTAAAAAAATGACAGCTTAGGTTTCTCGTCAAACCATAGTTCATACGGTGTCATCTCCACGGATTTAGATGGTGCCCTATTGAACGTGAATGTAGCCGTCTCTAATGCATAACCCCAAAAGCAATAGTGGTAGATCCGTAAGAGACATCATCGATCGCACCATATCTAATAAAGTACGGTTATGACGTTCGGACACACCATTACACTGTGGTGTTCCAGGTGGCGTGAGTAGTGAAACTATTTCACATTGTTTTTACTGAAGGCCAAACTCGCTAACTCAAATATTTTACCTCTACGATCATATCGTAGAAACTCTTATTTTCTTGTTACGATGATTCTCCACTTCACTCTGAAATTCTTTGAACTTTTCAAATGTTTCAGACTTGTGCTTCATTAAGTAGATATACCCATATCTACTCAAATCATCAGTGAAGGTCAGAAAATAACGATTCCCGCCGTGAGCTTCAACACTCATTGGTCTGCATACATCAGTATGTATGATTTCCAACAACTCTGTTGCTCGCTCAACAGTTCCGGAGAACGGAGTTTTAGTCATCTTGCCCATGAGGCATGGTTCGCAAGCACCAAGTGATTCATAATCAAGTGATTCCAAAAGTCCATCACTATGGAGTTTCTTCATGCGCTTTACACCAATATGACCTAAACGGCAGTGCCACAAATAAGTTGCACTATCATTATTAACCTTGCATCTTTTGGCTTCAATATTATGAATATGTGTATCACCACGATCGAGATCCAACAAACCATTTTCATTGGGTGTATGACCATAGAAGGTTTTATTCATGTAAACAGAACAACAATTATTCTCTAACTTACATGAATAACCGTATTGCAATAAACATGATCAAATCATATTCATGCTCAACACCAAATAACACTTATTTAGGTTCAACACTAATCCCGAAAGTATAGGGAGTGTGCGATGATGATCATATCAATCTTGGAACTGCTTCCAATACACATCGTCACTTCATCCTTTAACTAGTTTCTGTTCATTATGCAACTCCCATTTCGAGTTACTACTCTTTAGCAACTGAACCAATATCAAGTACCGAGGGGTTGCTATGAACACTAGTAAAATACACATCAATAATCTGTATATCAAATATACCTTTGTTCACTTTGCCATCCTTCTTATCCGCCAAATATCTAGGGCAGTTCCACTTCCGGTGACCATTTCCTTTGCAGTAGAAGCACTTGTTTCAGGCTTGAGTTTAGCTTTGGGTTTCTTCACGGGAGTGACAACTTGCTTGTCATTCTTCTTGAAGTTCCCCTTCTATCCCTTTGCCCTTTACTTGAAACAAGTGGTCTGGTTAACCATCAACACTTGATGCTCTTTCTTGATTTCTACCTTCGCCGATTTCAGCATCGCGAAGAGCTCGGGAATTACTTTCGTCATCCCTTGCATATTATAGTTGATCACGAAGTTCTACTAACTTGGTGATAGTGTCTAGAGAACTTTGTCAATCACTATCTTATCTGGAAGATTAACTCCCACTTGATTCAAGCAATTGTAGTACCCAGACAATCTGAGCACATGCTCACTGGTTGAGCTATTCTCCTCCATCTTGTAGGCAAAGTACTGTCAGAGGTCTTATACCTCTCGACACGGGCATGAGTATGAAATACTAGTTTCAACTCTTGGAACATCTCATATGCTCCGTGGCATTTCAAAACGTTTTTGAAGTCCCGGTTATAAGCCGTAAAGCATGGTGCACTAAACTATCAAGTAGTCATCATACCGAGCTTTTGTCAAAACGTTCATAACGTCTACATCTGCTCCTGCAATAGGTCTGTCACCTAGCGGTGCATCAAGGACATATTTCTTTTGTGCAGCAATGAGGATAATCCTCAGATCACGGAATAATTCCGCATCATTGCTACTAACATCTTTCAACTTGGTTTTCTCTAGGAACATATAAAAAATAAACGGGGAGCAACATCGCGAGCTATTGATCTACAACATAGATATGCTAATACTACCAGGACTAACTTCATGATAAATTAAAGTTCAATTTAATCATATTACTTAAGAACTCCCACTTAGATAGACATCCCTCTAGTCATCTAAATGATCACGTGATCCAAATCAACTAAACCATGTCCGATCATCACGTGAGATGGAGTAGTTTCAATGGTGAACATCTTATGTTGATCATATCTACTATATGATTCACGCTCGACCTTTCGGTCTCCAGTGTTCCGAGGCCATATCTGCATATGCTAGGCTCGTCAAGTTTAACCCGAGTATTCTGCGTGTGCAAAACTGGCTTACACCCGTTGTATTTGAACGTAGAGCTTATCACACCCGATCATCACGTGGTGTCTCGGCACGACGAACTTTCGCAACGGTGCATACTCAGGGAGAACACTTATACCTTGAAATTTAGTAAGGGATCATCTTATAATGCTACCGTCGTTCTAAGCAAAATAAGAAGCATAATAAGATAAACATCACATGCAATCAAAATATGTGACATGATATGGCCATCATCATCTTGTGCTTTTGATCTACAACATAGATATGCTAATACTACCAGGACTAAGTTCATGATAAATTAAAGTTCAATTAATCATATTACTTAAGAACTCCCACTTAGATAGACATCCCTCCGGTCATCTAAATGATCACGTGATCCAAATCAACTAAACCATGTCCGATCATCACGTGAGATGGAGTAGTTTCAATGGTGAACATCTTATGTTGATCATATCTACTATATGATTCACGCTCGACCTTTCGGTCTCCAGTGTTCCGAGGCCATATCTGTATATGCTAGGCTCGTCAAGTTTATCCCGAGTATTCTGCGTGTGCAAAACTGGCTTACACCCGTTGTATTTGAACGTAGAGCTTATCACACCCGATCATCACGTGGTGTCTCGGCACGACGAACTTTCGCAACGGTGCATACTCAGGGAGAACACTTATACCTTGAAATTTAGTAAGGGATCATCTTATAATGCTACCGTCGTTCTAAGCAAAATAAGAAGCATAATAAGATAAACATCACATGCAATCAAAATATGTGACATGATATGGCCATCATCATCTTGTGCTTTTGATCTCCATCTCCAAAGCACCTTCATGATCACCTTCGTCACCGGCGCGACACCTTGATCTCCATCGTAGCATCGTTGTCGTCTCGCCAACTATTGCTTCTACGACTATCTCTACCGCTTAGTGATAAAGTAAAGCAATTACATGGCGATTGCATTTCATACAATAAAGCGACAACCATATGGCTCCTGCCAGTTGCCGATAACATTACAAAACATGATCATCTCATACAAAACTGTATAACTCTTCATGTCTTGACCATATCACATCACAACATGCCCTGCAAAAACAAGTTAGACGTCCTCTACTTTGTTGTTGCAAGTTTTACGTGGCTGCTACGGGCTTAGCAAGAACCATTCTTACCTACGCATACAAAACCACAACGATGTTTCGTCAAGTATGTGCTGTTTTAACCTTCACAAGGACCGGGCGTAGCCACACTTGATTCAGCTAAAGTGAGAGAGACAGACACCCGCCAGTCACCTTTAAGCAACGAGTGCTCGTAACGGTGAAACCAGTCTCGCGTAAGCGTACGCGTAATGTCGGTCCGGGCCGCTTCATCTCACAATACCGCCAAAGCAAAGTATGACATGCTGGTAAGCAGTATGACTAGTATCGCCCACAACTCACTTGTGTTCTACTCGTGCATATCATCTACGCATAGACCTGGCTCATGATGCCACTGTTGGGGAACGTAGTATTTTAAAATTTTCCTACGATCACGCAAGATCTATCTACCAGATGCATAGCAACGAGAGGGAAGAGTGTGTCTACGTACCCTCGTAGACCGGAAGCGGAAGCGTCAAGTGACGCGGTTGTTGTAGTCGAACTTCTTCGCGATTCAACCGATCAAGCACCGAACGTACGGCACCACCGCGTTCAGCACACGTTCAGCTTGATGACGTCCCACGAGCTCTTGATCCAGTTGAGCTTCACGGGAGAGTTTCGTCAGCACGACGGCGTGGTGACGGATATGATGTATTCACCGGCGCAGGGCTTCGCCTAAGCACCGCGACGGTATGACCGAGGTGTGTTTCTGTGGAGGGGGGCACCGCACACGGCTGGAACAATTCAACTTGTGTGTCTTTGGGTGCCCCCTGCCCCCGTATATAAAGGAGCAAGGGGGAGGCCGGCCAGCCCTTCCTATGGTGCGGCTAGGGTGCAATCCTACTAGGAATAGGATTGCAATCCTATTCCTAGTAGGAACTACCAAAAAAAGGAAGAGAGGGAAAGGAAAAGAAGGAGAGGTGGCGCCCCCCAATCCTAGTCCAACTAGGAACCCTAGGTGGGGCGCCGGCCAGCCCCTATGGGCTGCCTCTCTCTTTTCCATAAGGCCCACTATGGACCATCCCCCCTCGTAGGGGGTTCCGGTAACCCCCTCCGGCAATCCCGTTAAATCCGAAACTTTTCCGGAACACTTCCGGTGTCCGAATATAGTCGTCCAATATATCAATCTTTATGTATCAAACATTCCGAGACTCCTCGTCATGTCCGTGATCTCATCCGGGACTCCGAACTACCTTCGGTACATCAAAACTCATAAACTCATAATACCGATCGTCATCAAACGTTAAGCGTGCGGACCCTACGGGTTCGAGAACTATGTAGACATGACCGAGACTCATCTCCGGTCAATAACCAATAGCGGAACCTGGATGTTCATATTGGCTCCTACATATTCTACGAAGATCTTTTATCGGTCAAAACCGCATAACAACATACGTTGTTCCTTTTGTCAACGGTATGTTACTTGCCCGAGATTCGATCGTCGGTATCTCTATACCTAGTTCAATCTCGTTACCAGCAAGTCTCTTTACTCGTTCCGTAACACATCATCTCGTGACTAACTCATTAGTCTTTTTCTTGCAAGGCTTATTGTGATGTGTGTTACCGAGAGGGCCCAGAGATACCTCTCCGACACTCGGAGTGACAAATCCTAATCTTGATCTATGCCAACACCACGAATACTTTCGGAGACACCTGTAGAGCATCTTTATGATCACCCAGTTACGTTGTGACGTTTGATAGCACACAAGGTGTTCCTACGGTATTCGGGAGTTGCATAATCTCATAGTCATAGGAACATGTATAAGTCATGAAGAAAGCAATAGCAGTAAAACTAAACAATCATAGTGCTATGCTAACGGATGGGTCTTGTCCATCAGATCATTCTCCTAATGACGTGATCCCGTTGATCAAATGACAACTCATGTCTATGGCTAGGAAACATAACCATCTTTGATCAATGAGCTAGTCTAGTAGAGGCATACTAGGGACACTCTGTTTTGTCTATGTATTCACACATGTATTAAGTTTCCGGTTAATACAATTCTAGCATGAATAATAAACATTTATCATGATATAAGGAAATAAATAATAACTTTATTATTGCCTCTAGGGCATATTTCCTTCAAATAGTGGGCGGGAGCGATTTCGGGCGAGGAGGGCGTGTTTTGAAATATAGTGGGCGCGAGCGATTTCGGGCGAGGAGATCGTGTTTTGAAATAGTGGGCGCGAGCTATTTCGGGTGAGGAGAGCGTGTTTTCCCGACCATGGTTTATGAATTATTCGGCACATGTCATTTCGGCCGATGAGAAGGCACGCTTGGATGAAGTTACGAACCTACCCTCGATGCACAACAGGCCAATTAATGCGTCTCCCACATAGGATGGTAATTTCGCGTCTCCCATTTATTTGCTCGGGCGAATTCCACCGAGTAGAGGATGTTTAACGTTCGTTCAAAATTTGGGAGAACGAGCATCCACGTCTACCTTACCAAGTCGATTCGAATCAAATTTAGAAATATTAGCTTACCACTTCTTTTTTAGATGGAGAGATGATGCTCGAGAGTAATGTGTTTTTACATGCTCGTTGCTAGCGATTTACTATATGACAAATAGTTGACCCACTCAAAAACGGGAATCAAACCCAAAATGAAATATCTCGATTCAATGAAATAGCTCGTTCACCAGGTCAAAATAGTGAACTAAATCCAAAATTGAACACCTTAATCGAATGGCATGTTGTACAGTATTATAGTACTCCATGAACATGTTGAAAGTCAAATTAATGAACTTGTTTGATATACGCATATATCCGTTCATGTGTGGATTGCAGATAACATGTTATCCAATTTAAATATTTGAATGCAAGTTTATATCGAAACATGCTTTATATCAGTCTTTGATGCATAAAACGCGACCTCCCCCTCTCCCGGACTCCTGCTCTTTCTCTCTCTCTCTCTCTCTCTCTCTCTCTCTCTCTCTCTCTCTCCGACAATCTTCAATTCTGTCGCACGCATCCAACACACAAACCTTGTTGGTCCTCTCTCTTTCTCTCCATCTCTCTCTCGGAGCTCTTCCCCCTCTCCCTCAAACTCTCCATCTATCGGGGTCACACATACAAATGCATATCTCACTCGCACTTGATAGGCCCATCTAAAACTCTATCTCTCTCCCTCGTTCTCACTCCATCTCACACGCACACACACAATCTCATGCCTAGCTAGCCAAGTATGATGGTCTCTCACTCAATTGTAGGCACACACAGTCCCCCCTATACGTATATGACTAGCTAATCTTAGTCTCCATCACAAACATGTGCATGGTCTATCTCGATTTCTCTCGGGGCATCTTTCTATCACGCATGCACCTCCCTCGATCTCCCACCCATATAGTCCCCTCACGATCTCGAGGGGGTCTCTCTATCACAAACACACCCTCTCGCCCTCCCCATCCGTCCATGTTCTCCATGTGTCCCTCTCGACCTTTGTTTCTTGTTGGCCAGACCTCTATTGGACATGTGCTATAGGGGTGTCTCTCTCCGTTGGAAACAATCACACACTAGCTATCTTCGTGTATCTCCTCGCCTCGCTTTTCTATCTCGGAGATGCATGCGTGATATGTTCGCCTAAGAAACGAAAAATCACACACTCTCTCTAATTTATCGTTTGTTGTCATTTTCTCTTTCACACACATACTCTTTTTGCACACTTATCGATTCTCCTTCACACGCACTTGATCCCTCTTGACTTAGGCACTCTCCTCGGTCCATAGCATTTTGATTTATTAAAAAGTCAAACATCACAAAGTTTGACCATGTCTGTGGAGAAAAACAATTACATCTGGAATGGCAAACATATACCATTAGATTAACCATGAGATGTACTTTCGTATGATGTATCTTTGGTATTGAAGATATAAATAATATTTGTGTAAACCTGGTCAAAGTTGCCAAAGTTTGACTTCTAAAAAAATTGCATGCACTGCATTATCGAGCGGATGGAATATCTCTTTCCCCCTCTCAGCTATCTGACGCACCACTCAACCTTATCGGGGCTCCTCAATCTTTCTCAAACTTTATATCTCCCTGGTTCACACATACGCATGTATCGCTCGCGCTATACATATAGACCCATCCAACACTCTCCGCCCTTGTTCTGTCTCCATGTGACACGCACACCCCTAATAAGTATCATAATCCCTCACTCCATCATAGGCGCAAGCACTCCCCCCCTAAGTATGATTATCTCTCACTAGCCATCAGGAACACACGTATTGTCTCCTTCCATCCATATGTCTATCTTGATATCTCTCGGGGTATCTTCTATCGCGCACACACCTTGTCACTCGATCTCCCACCCATGTAGTCCCATCACGATCTCCAGGGGAGCTCTCTATGACAAACATGCACTCTCTCCTCCCCATGTCTGCATTTTCTCCGTACGTCTCTCTCGACCTCTCTCCCTTGTTTGTCAGACCCCTCTTGGCCACGTGCTAGGGGTCTTGCTCTCTCGGTTGCAAACAACCACACACTATCTCCTCACCTTACTTCCATTGTTGAAGATGCATGTGTGATATGTTTGCATAAGACACACACGTTTTTTCTCGACTTTTATCGAGTGTTGTCCATGTCTCTTTCACACACGCACACACACTTTTTTCACTCACTCTATCTATTTCACTCTCTCTCTCTCTCTAGTTAGGGACTCTCTCACGTCCATAAGCATATGGATGTTTTGAAAAGTCAAACCTCAGAAAAGTTTGACCATGTATATGTGGAGAAAAACAATCACATCTGGAAAGATCATTAGATTCATCACAAGATGTACTTACTCATACTATGATTTATCTTTGGTATTGTAGATATAAGTAATTTCTTTATAAACTTGGTCAAAGTTTCAAAAGTTTGACTTTTAAAAAAATGTTGGAACTACATTATCGAACGGAGGGAGTAGCTCTTTCTCTCTCTCTCTCTCTCTCTCTCTCTCTCTCTCTCTCTCTGCTATCTCTCACGGGTCTCCCCTCTCACACGAACACTCTATACCGACGGATTATACGCTCACTGTGTCAGCGTATAGATCCATATATTGTTTAGTTGACCGGTCAACCAGTCCACATGATGCCTTGTCAGCTCGTGTTTTGTATCTTCGTGTGCTGGCTCATGTGGCAGTGGGTGAAAATAAGTAAACTAGAGGCCCATCTGACATGCGGTGAAGTAAGCAAAGTTGAAACCACTTGGGGTAGCACCCCGCACGCTAGTAAATTGAGGGCGCATTGAGGACACACTTCTTCCGCGTGGAGGACACGCTCGCGCACAATTCACCACTGCGTGGCGGCATGCAGAGAAGGACGCACTCGTGCACACCCAGCACATAACACACACCAGCACACGTGTACACCAGCGTCGCCGCGGGTTGAGATGGACGGCGGGGCAGCCAACAAGCGGAGGCGGCTCGAGCCAAAACCGCATCCGGCGAGCCTGGCCTTCATCAGCAGCCTCCCCAACGACATGCTGCTCGTCATCATCGGCCTCCTCCCCACCAAATCTGCCGTGCGGACTGCCCTGCTCTCTCGGCGGTGGCGCCCCCTCTGGCGTTGCGTCCCCCTCAACCTCACCGTCGACACCTGCCTCTGCGACGGGGATTGCAAACGCATTGCCGCAGTCTCCAAGATCCTTTCATCGCACCCTGGGACAGCCATACGCCTTGACATCCGCATGTTCAGTACCAACTGCAAGGTCCAACCCAAGTTCAACGAGTGGTTCTTATCCCCCGCCCTAGATCAGCTCGAGGAGCTCTGCTTTGAAGCTGGACGATGTCTCTCTCTGCCACCGTCCGCGCTCCGCCTAGTGCCAACGCCGCGTCGCGCCAGCTTCAGCTCCTGCTATCTTCCCCTGATTAATGTCGCGCCTGCCCTTCTTCTCCCTCAACTCAAGCAGCTCGACCTCTTTGACGTTGTCATCTCGAAGAAGGCTATGGACACCTGCTCCGCAACTGTACTACGCTCGAGTACCTTCGTCTTGAGCAGATCCACAGGCTCATTAGCCTCCACATCGCCTCAACGTATCTCCGATGGATTTATGTGTCTGGCTGGCCCCGCAACAAGACATCAATTGGGAAAAGATCACTCCAGCTGTTCCACGTTATGGTCATTGAGAATGCGCCTTTCCTTGAGAGATTGCTTGTATCGGATCTAGAAGGTCCAACAAAAATCAGGGTCGTTGACGCGCCGAAATTGGTGCATTCGTCTGCCAAATTCTCCGAACTCTTTATTGGATCTGTAATCATTCAGGTACATCACTCATCTTCTTCTCCGTCTTCTTGAAATTCACATTTTTAAATTTCTTCTTGATGTATTTACGACCGTCTTCCAGAAAATGATTCCCACAAGCTTGACCCAGTCTATGCGCACAGTGAAGATCTTGGCAATAAAATCTATCGGCCCCAATCTGGATCAAGTTGTTGGATTCCTTACATGCTTTCCATGCACGGAGAAGCTACTGATCGAGGTGAAACTTCTTTCCTATTAGTAAACGGTAATCACAACGTAGCTCAAATTTTTCGTAATTTTCCCAAATTACGATGACAAGTGCAGTGTTCAAAACTGCATCTACGCACTGCACCGAAATAAATGTTTTTAGTATTTTTTCTCACATGATCACCCGCATCGTTTTGTTGTTGTACTACTATAGTAGCCTAGGCTAGTCATAGTGGAAATTAACTTAGAATACTCCAGTAAATCTATGGTTACCCTAAGAGGAAGTACTACCTCCGTCCTGGTTTACTCTTCCAATTTTGTAGTATCAAAATTTGACCATAGATTTAACTGAAAAAATGTTAATGGATGTCACTAAGAACTATATCGTTGGATTCGTATTTGAACATAATTTCAAATGGTGTAGTTTTTAGTGACATGCATTGGCATTTTCATACATAAATATATGGTTAAAATTTTATACTAAATAAGAGGTAGTACAAAAGTGGGCTATAACGGCCCTCCACTATGTAGGCCAAAACATGTGCCAAATTCACTTGTGATGCATTTGGCATCGATGCCCCTCCATTGCTCACCTGGTGCCCCAATCTGGATCACCTACTTTGCTCCGGTGCCAAATTAACTCACACAATGAAAAAACACTTACGTGGGAGAGAGAGAGGACTGAGGCAATAAAAAACACTTGTTTGGGAGAGTGAGAGGCTCGTGTAGTTGGTTTGATTGATTTGTTTATACATGTGGGTCTGTGTGCACAACGGTACCAACTCTCTCACATCGCGAGAGCGGTGCCAAAATCTTTTGATTTGACATCGATGCGTATTATGTGGCATACTTTTGTGAAATATGGCATCGGTGTAATGCCTAGTATGGGATTATACCTCCTACGTGTCGAGGCACGACTTAAAGGTATAAGCCCATACTAGAATGATCTCAAGTATGGTATCTTTGCACGACTCATGTAAAATAGGGATGAAATTGCAAAAGGATAGTTGGCTTACACTCGCCACGTCACACAATACATTACATAAGCAAATCATCATCCAAATAACATCACAGTCCGACTACGGACGAAGATCCAAATGAGAGATACCAAGTAAATATAGCCACAAGGTCCGAATCGCCCCTAGTAGAAGCCACTACTGATCATCGGGATAGTGCACATAGTATCGACTATGTTCCTCATCGAACTCCCAGTACAGCTCGGTGCCGTCACCTGTGTAGTCCACCATAGTACCTGCATCTGGTGTTGTGTAGAATCTGTGAGCCACGGAGGACTTAGCAATCCCGTTCCGGGGTAGCAAAACTATCTAAGCCTTGGGTGTGGAACAAGGCTGAAGAAAATAAAGGTTGCAGCTGCACTAGCACTAGCTTACGTGTTTAGAGCGAGAAGAGAAGTGCCACGAGCGTCAAAGTGATCACGAAGTGATCCTATCTAAGCACGTCAAACATAACCCCACCATGTTCACTTCCCGAACCCCTTTCGGAAAATGACCGTCACGGTTACTCATGCTGGTAGTGTGTTCTGAACATGGTGTCAAGTTTTCTACAATCGGATATTAACAAATTCCAATCTGCCACATAACCACGGGCACGGCTTTCGAAAGTTCAAAACCCTGCAGGGGTGTCCCAACTTAGCCCATTACAAGCTCACGATCCGCGGAGTCGCAACTCCAAGGTGGGAAGGTCCGAGTATTCTCGGAATCCCGTGCTCAAGATACTCCGACTAAGGTAGAACTAATCCAGCAAGACCTCCCGGCGTGCTGACACCCTGACAGTAGCCGCGCGCATCTAGTCTCAGGCCATGACCGGATGAGCACTACGTACAGATACGAAGACTCCAACAAGCCGGGTGGCACCACAAGTGGCTCTAGTTTGGACCAACACTCAAATAGAGCACTGGCCCAGGGGGGTTTGATTAATTAATCCTCGGGTTAATTACTCCCTCGGCAAGTTTTAGTTGTTAGGCAAATGTAGAACCAATGTCGGGCCTCGTTGGAAAAGTTTTAGCGCTAAGCGGATTATCGAGGGGGTCCCATAACCCCAACCGTGTTAGGAACGCATAATCAAGGAACATAACACCGGTTTATACGGTTCCTAGGGTGGCATGAGTGGAACAAATCACCAAGCAAGAGGCTTAGCCTTCCACCCATTGCCAAGTATATAGATGATTTAGTTTAAGAGTTTATATAGTGTGATATCCCAACAAAACTTCAACATGAAGCAAGAATCTTCAAATCTTCTCCTGCAACTAGCAATGCTATAAGAGGGGCTGAGCGAAGCTTACGTAGCCAAACAAAGGTTTTGCTAGGTTGGGTGGTTAGACAGATTCATGGTTACAATAGGAGGCTGAGAAACAAACATGGGCATCGAGGCAATAAGCTAAAGAGCGAGACATCTAGCAATAGGCAAAGATAGTAATGATATCTGGGTCCGGTCATCTTGCCTGTCGAGTCGTCGATGGGATCGTAAGACGGCTCCTCGTACTCAACCTCGGTAGGAACCTCGCACTCGGTCTCGGCTTCCGGCTCTACTCAACACAAGAACACAACATGGCACGATATCAAACAAGGTGCAATGCACAATCAACGTGATGCAAGTATGATGCATATATGAAGCAATACATGTCAAGGGATGAAGCACACAAGAACAACACAAGACAACAAGTTTAAATGAGGCCGGAATCAACATATAGCCAATCCGATAAGTCCTCATATGCATATATTGAAAATTGGTCCAGATCTGAACAAACCTTAAGTTAAAGTTGTTAAACAGCAAGTTAACATGCTCCATGATGATCTACACAAAATTCTAGTCAAGTTTCATATAAAGTTTGTTTAATTCGGAGCTACGGTCTAGAAGATATGAGCAAAACAAGACACGCATGGCAACGGAGTAAGATGGACCCAAACATCAAGCAAAGACACTCCAAACATGTAAACAAGATGATATTATGATTCTACATGCAAAATCACACAAGTTTCATGTAGGGCACGCTCAAAACGAAGCAACGGTTCAACACATACACACGAAACAAGATACAATGCAAAGCTGAAATTAACAGCCACATAGCAACTTTGGAGCAAGGAATATATACTCTACAGCACTCAAACATGGTGACAAGAAGCATGGACATGAAGTAGACATGTTCTACAGCAAACAACTCCATTGGAGCAACTCCGTAGGAGGCATGGATCAATAGCAACAAGCTACACCAAATTGATCATGACGTTAAAAACCCGACAGTTATAATTTATAGCAACTTGGGAGCAAGAAATAAATAATCTACAGCAACCCATATGAGCAAGTGAGGGCATGAATGGATAGACAATAAGATGGACAACAAGGAATGATCAATGGCCACTCCAAAACTAGCATGGATTTGTCTAGGGCATCAAGCAAACATAACATCAGGTTATAATAGATTCCAGACTTAGCAGAAATTTCACTAACTATAAAACAGTTATGTTGGCATGGCATGTTTACAAGCATGTTTAAGTCACCTCAAGGCAAATCATGGAAAGTGGTTTGCACCACAACAAATACCATATGATGGAGATTCTAAAACATATTGGCATGTGACATGGGGACAAACACATCAATAGCAAAGAGCACTTCAAATTAGCATCTCATAACATGTTTCATAACTTAACAACCAGATGCACTTTTGCAACCAAGTTTAACATGGCAATATGAAACCTAACAGTAATGCTACAGGAACCATCATGTAGAGCATCTCACAATGAACATTTTGACATATCATTTGCTTCAATTGGATAAACATGCACCAAGTTATCACATCTCAAACATGGCATGAAAATAACAAGTTACAACAGTTTATAACAAGTAGCACTCTTTTTACGAAGATTAGGACATCTAGATGAACTCAAACAAGCATGCCACAATGGAACAAAATGTAGAGCACATCACCACGATCATTTTGATATATCATATGCACAAAACGGATCTACGAGCACAAAGTTACGGGCATGCAAAGGAGGCAACAAAATGTTACAGATCTGGGACTTAGTGAAAAAATCACCTCCGCGAAAAGTCAATGCGGGACGGAGGGATTCCAGGACAGGGATATCCGGGCGTTTGGATCGGGGACCGGTGGATCTCGTCCCGATCCGGAGTTCGCCGGAGAAGTCGCCGGAGACGAGGAAGACGATGGCCGGAGGTGGGGAAGATGACCGGAGACGGCGGCGGTGGTTTCTTGGGCGGCAGCGGAGCTTGCGGAGGCGAGGCCGGCGGCGGTGGTGTGGCTCGGAGGCGCCGGCGGCGGGGTTGAAGCGGAGGCGGCGGCGGCGTTGAAGGAGGCCGGCGGTCCGGTCGCTAACGAGGCCGGCGACGGCGGCGGTTAACGAGGGCGGCGGCGGCGCGACCGTCTACGGGTGGCGGCGCGGCGCTGTGGTGGCGGAGGGCGGCGGTGGTGGAACTCCAGCGAAGTCCGACGGAGCTCCCGCAGTGGTCTGGCGAAGGTCGGCGACGGCGTCCGACGGCCGGCGGGTGAGGTGGCGGTAGAGGATGAGGGTGAGGTGGCCCGGTGAATGGGGGTCGCCACATGGCGGCGGAGGTGACGTGGCGGCCTCCGATTGGTTGGAGTGAGGTGGCCGCGGGTCGGACGTGTCCGGCGCGCGGAGCGGGAGGAAAATTAGGGTTGCACCGGGATTTCGGGGATGGGGACTGTTTTATAGTTTCTCGGAGCTAGGAAACTCCAAATGAGGAGCGGTTTTCGGCCACGCGATCACAATTCGATGACCGAGATGATGGGAGTGGTTGTGCTGGGTTTGTGGGCTGTTGTGGAGGGGGTCTTGGGCCTTAAAGAAGAGGTTCTTTTAGCCCACTAGGTTAACCGTTGGTGTACCAAACGAACTCCAAACGCGATGAAACTTGACAGGCGGCCTACACGTACGAAAACAACATCACACGACAAGTCTCAAGTCATTCCGGAAATGTTACACGACCACACATGAAAGAAGGACTCGGGGATGCCATGGGCACATGTGAGCATCGAACTCGAAACGGACAACGGGAAGAGATGAGTGGGACCGGTTTCAAGTGACAACCAAATGCAATGCAATGCACATATCAACATGACATGAATGAAATGCACACACGCACACGACAAAATGAAGAAAATCCGAAATGAGGAAGAGCCCAGAATGGAATTGATGAAGTCAAAGTTTCATATATATATATCCATAAATGGAAAGAGTTACATCTGGGGCATTACAAACTCTCCTCTACTACGAAAAGATCTCGTCCCGAGATCTAGGACTGGAAGAAGGAAGGATACTCGGAACGAAGGTGATCTTCTCGTTCCCACGTAGCTTCTCGGTTGGTATGGTGTGACCACTTAACTTTCAAGAACTTGATTGACTTGTTGCGGGTCTTGCGCTCGGTTTCTTCAAGAATAGCAACGGGTTGCTCACGGTAAGACAAGTCTTGTTGAAGATCAATATCCTCGAACGGAATAGTGCGTTCAGGTGTCTTGAAGCACTTGCGGAGTTGAGACACGTGAAACACATCATGAACATTTGCAAAGTTGGATGGAAGCTCAAGTTGATAGGCTAGATCACCTCTTTTGCCAAGGATCTTGAAAGGGCCCACGTATCTAGGAGCAAGCTTTCCTTTGATACCGAATCTTTGGGTGCCTTTCATAGGAGAAACACGGAGATAGACATGATCTCCAATGTCGAAAGCCAAATCATGATGCTTGCCGTCATAGTAACTCTTTTGACGCGACTGAGCGGCCTTGAGATTCTCACATATGACTTTGCACATTTCTTCGGCTTCTGAGATCAAGCCATTGCCAAGGAGTTGACGTTCACCAGTCTCGGACCAGTTGAGAGGAGTACGACACTCTCTGCCATAGAGGATTTCAAACGGAGCTTTGCCGGCACTTGCTTGGAAGATGTTGTTGTAAGAGAACTCGGCAAATGGAAGACAATCTTCCCACTTCATACCAAAAGAGATGACACAAGCTCTGAGCATGTCTTCGAGGATCTGGTTCACTCTTTCGACTTGCCCACTAGTCTGAGGGTGCGCAGTGCTGAAACGGATCTTAGTGCCCATGGCTGACTGAAAGGAGTCCCAGAACTTGGATGTGAACAAGCTTCCACGGTTTGAGGAGATAACTTGAGGAATGCCATGTAATGACACAATTCTAGAAGTGTACAACTCTGCCAGCTGAGCTGCATTGATGGATTCTTTGACTGGAAGGAAGTGAGCTACTTTGGTTAGCTTGTCAATCACAACAAAGATAGCATCGTTCCCCTTCTTGGACTTGGGAAACCCAGTGACGAAATCCATTTCAATGTGGTCGAATTTCCACTCGGGAATAGGAAGAGGTTGGAGGAGACCGGCTGAACGTTGATGCTCTGCCTTCACTCTTCTGCAGACATCACATTCATTCACGAATTGGGAAATCTCCCTTTTCATGCGAATCCACTAGTAAGATTGCTTGAGGTCTTGGTACATCTTGGAACTTCTGAGATGAATGGAGAGGAGGGAGTCATGTGCTTCGTTCATTATGAGCTTTCTGAGATCACCCTTGGGAACCACAAGTCTGTCCTCAAAGAACAAGGTGTCTTTCTCATCAACGCGATAGCTCTTGTATTTGGGAGTACCCTTTGCAATATCATGTTTCACTTTCTGCGCCATAGCATCACTGAGCTGGGCCTCACGGATCTGATCTTCCAAGGTAAGAGCAACTTGAAGATTTGCAAGAAAGCCTTGCGGAACAACCTGGAGGTTGAGCTTCCTGAATGCTTCACAAAGCTCAGGCTGAAACGGCTTGATAAGGAGACTGTTGCAATATGCCTTTCTGCTCAAGGCATCTGCAATGACATTGGCCTTGCCAGGTGTGTATTCGATGCTTGGATCATACTCTTGGATCATCTCAACCCAACGAGTCTGGCGAAGGTTCAGGTTCGGCTGTGTGAAGATGTACTTCAAGCTCTTGTGATCGGTGAATATGTCCACTTTTCTGCCCAACAGAAGGTGTCTCCACGTGATCAAGGCGTGTACCACTGCTGCTAGCTCGAGATCATGTGTGGGGTAGTTCTTCTCATTTGGCTTCAATTGACGAGAAGTGTATGCCACAATCTTCTTGTCTTGCATTAGCACACCACCAAGTCATTGAAGAGAAGCATCACAGAATACTTCGTAGGGCTTGGACTCATCTGGAGGAGTAAGAACCGGAGCAGAGATGAGCTTTTCTTTGGGAGTTTTGAATGCCACATCACAATCCGGAGACCAGCTGTACTTGACATTCTTCTGCAGCAAGTTGGAGAGAGGCTTGGCAATCTTGGAGAAGTTCTCAACGAACCTTCTGCAATAGCTAGCGAGACCAAGGAAGCTTCGGAGTTGCTTGACGTTCTGCGGGGGTTCCCAGTTGACGATCGCTTCAACTTTCTCGGGGTTGACAGATATACCCTCAACAGAGATGATATGGCCAAGATATAAGACCTTATCGAGCCAGGATTCGCATTTAGAGAACTTCACATAGAACTTGTGTTCACGGAGTCTGTCGAGAACCAGACGGAGGTGCTTTTCATGATCCTCTTCATTCTTGGAGAATACCAAGATGTCATCCAGATAGACGAGCACAAATTCGTTGGTGTAGGGGTTGAATATGTAGTGCATCATCCTCGAGAAGGTGGGTGGAGCATTAGCGAGGCCAAAAGACATGACTGTGTATTCATAGGAGCCGTAGCTTGTTCTGAATGCAGACTTGTGAATATCTTCTTCACGGATACGGATCTGGTGATAACCCATCCGGAGATCGAGCTTTGAGAACACTTTTGCTCCTTTGAGCTGTTCGAACAATTCATTGATGTTGGGAAGCGGATACTTGTTCTTTATTGTCTTCTTGTTCAATGGCCGATTATCAATGCAAAGGCGCTCCGTGCCACCCTTCTTCTTGACAAAAAGAACACCACAGCCCCAAGGAGAAGTGCTAGGCCTGATTAGACCCATATGCTCTTGCTCATCGAGTTGTTTCTTCAGCTCCTTCAACTCATCGGGGGAGAGCTTGTACGGACGCCGGCATGCTGGCTCGGTACCGGGCTCGAGTTCAATAACGAATTCAACTTGACGATGCGGAGGCATGCCTGGAAGCTCTTCAGGGAAAACATCTTCATATTCATTGACACATCTAGCAATAGGCAAAGATAGTAATGATATCTGGGTTCGGTCATCTTGCCTGTCGAGTCGTCGATGGGATCGTAAGACGGCTCCTCGTACTCAACCTCGGTAGGAACCTCGCACTCGGTCTCGGCTTCCGGCTCTACTCAACACAAGGACACAACATGGCACGATATCAAACAAGGTGCAATGCACAATTAACATGATGCAAGTATGATGCATATATGAAGCAATACATGTCAAGGGATGAATCACACAAGAACAACACACGACAACAAGTTTAAATGAGGCCGGAATCAACATATAGCCAATCCGGTAAGTCCTCATACGCATATATTGAAATTGGTCCAGATCTGAACAAACCTTAAGTTAAAGTTTTTAAACAGCAATTTAACATGCACCATGATGATCTACATGAAATTCTAGTCAAGTTTCATATAAAGTTTGTTTAATTCGGAGCTACGGTCTAGAAGATATGAGCAAAACAAGACACGCATGGCAATGGTGTAAGATGCACCCAATCATCAAGCATACACACTCCAAACATGAAAACAAGATGATATTATGATTCTACATGCAAAATCACACAAGTTTCATCTAGGGCACGCTCAAAACGGAGCAACGGTTCAACACATACACACGAAACAAGATACAATGCAAAGCTGAAATTAACAGCCACATAGCAACTTTGGAGCAAGGAATATATACTCTACAGCACTCAAACATGGTGACAAGAAGCATGGACATGAAGTAGACATGTTCTACAGCAAACAACTCCATTGGAGCAACTCCATAGGAGGCATGGATCAATAGCAACAAGCTACACCAAATTGATCATGACGTTAAAAACCTGACAGTTATAACTTATAGCAACTTGGGAGCAAGAAATAAATAAGCTACAGCAACCCATATGAGCAAGTGAGGGCATGAATGGATAGACAATAACATGGAAAACAAGGAATGATTAATGGCCACTCCAAAACTAGCATGGATTTGTCCAGGGCATCAAGCAAACATAGCATCAGGTTATAATAGATTCCAGACTTAGCAGAATTTTCACTAAGTATAAAATAGTTATGTTGGCATGGCATGTTTACAAGCATGTTTAAGTCACCTCAAGGCAAATCATGGAAAGTGGTTTGCACCACAGCAAAGACCATATGATGGAGATTCTAAAACATATTGGCATTTGACATGGGGACAAACACATCAATAGCAAAGAGCACTTCAAATCAGCATCTCATAACATGTTTCATAACTTAACAGCCACATGCACTTTTGCAACCAAGTTTAACATGGCAATATGAAACCTAACAGGAATGCTACAGCAACCATCATGTAGAGCATCTCACAATGAACATTTTGACATATCATTTGCTTCATTTGGATAAACATGCACCAAGTTATCACATCTCAAACATGACATGAAAATAACAAGTTACAACAGTTTATAACAAGTAGCACTGTTGTCACGAAGATTAAGACATCTACATGAACTCAAACAAGCATGCCACAATGGAACAAAATGTAGAGCACATCATCACGATCATTTTGATATATCATATGCACAAAACCGATCTACGAGAACAAAGTTACGGGCATGCAAAGGAGGCAACAAAATATTACAGATCTGGGACTTGGTGAAAAAATCACCTCCGCGAAAAGTCAACGCGGGATGGAGGGATTCCGGGACGGGGATATCCGGGCGTTTGGATCGGGGACCGGTGGATCTCGTCCCGATCCGGAGTTCGCCGGAGAAGTCGCCGGAGACAAGGAAGACGATGGCCGGAGGCGGGGAAGATGACTCGAGACGGAGGCGGTGGTTGCTTGGGCGGCAGCGGAGCTTGCGGAGGCGAGGCCGGCGGCAGTGGTGCGGCTCGGAGGCGCCCGCGGCGGGGTTGAAGCGGAGGTGGCGGCGGCGTTGAAGGAGGCCGGCGGTCCGGTCGCTAACGAGGCCGACGGCGGCGCGGCCGTCTGCGGGTGGCGGCGTGGCGCTGTGGTGGCGGAGGGCGGCGGTGGTGGAACTCCGGCGAAGTCCGGCGGAGCTCCCGCGGTGGTCCGGTGAAGGTCGGCGGCGGCGTCCAGCGGCCGACGGGTGAGGTGTCGGTGGAGGATGAGGGTGAGGTGGCCCGGCGAATGGGGTGTCGCCACGTGGCGGCGAAGGTGATGTGGCGGCCTCCGATTGGTTGGAGTGAGGTGGCCGCGGGTCGGACGTGTCCGGCGGCTGCGCGGACATGTCCGGTGCGCGGAGCGGGAGAAAAATTAGGGTTGCACCGGGATTTCGGGGATGGGAACTGTTTTATAGTTTCTGGGAGCTAGGAAACTCCAAATGAGGAGCGGTTTTCGGCCACGCGATCACAATTCGACGACCGAGATGATGGGAGTGGTTGTGCTGGGTTTGTGGGCTGTTGTGGAGGGGGTCTTGGGCCTTAAAGAAGAGGTTCTTTTAGCCTACTAGGTTAACCGTTGGAGTACCAAACGAACTCCAAACGCGATGAAACTTGACAGGCGGCCTACACGTATCAAAAGAAAATCACACGACAAGTCTCACGTCATTCCGGAAACGTTACACGGCCACACATGAAAGAAGGACTCGGGGATGCCACGGTCACGTGTGAGCGTCGGAACTCGAAACGGACAACGGGAAGAGACGAGTGGGACCGGGTGCAAGTGACAACCAAATGCAATGCAATGCACATATCAACATGACATGAATAAAATGCACACACGCACACAACAAAATGAAGAAAACCCGAAATGAGGAAGAGCCCAGAATGGAATTGATGAAGTCAAAGTTTCATATATATCCATAAATGGAAAGAGTTATATCTGGGGCATTACAATCATCCACATAGTGGAAGGCAACAAATGCCCAAGCTCTTCACGTACTCCTAGGTAAATGAGAGGAAAGAGAGAGA
>LR738712.1:375663937-375725623 GCA_902687465.1 Secale cereale
AGAGAGAGAGAGAGAGAGAGAGAGAGAGAGAATATCACTAGCCAGCCAACCCTATCATATGAGCGAATGATATTGGTACCTCTTGATGACACGACAATCTTATACATCCAGCTGCTCTAATACGTTCTCTTCTCTTGCACACAAAAAAGACCCGAAAGTGAAAAATGTGCTGCACTACAACAATCTCATCGAATGTCTTGATCTCCGTCTTACAGAAATTGATTTATTCGACTATCGAGGCAGCACATCTGAGATTAAATTGGCCAGGTTCTTTGTTCCGGAGGCAAGTGTGCTCAAGGTAATGAGGTTTGGCGTTCTTTGGTGCAACAATGAATGGCGTGCTGATCACCGCAAGCGTCTAAGCCTAAATGATAAAGTCTCCGCAGAAGCTGAATTTGTTTTTGAAACATCAAGTGACGAGAGACTCAAAAACTTATTTGCCCATTAGTTACTTGTCAGGGCAGTGGATTTTAGTTTGTATGATAATGCTGCATCCACCTAAAGTAACGAAAGTTCTTACGAAAACTTCCTAGTAATTCCCTCTTCGTAGATGCAGCATTACTCCTAACATTTGTAATATCAGTTTGAAACTTGTAATATTGCCGTGTCCTATTCCTGCGTTTTCAAAATCCTGCGAATCAAACAGGTCCTGAGTTGGTGATGATGTTGTGCTTGCCATCTTTCACCAATAGCCGTCGGATCTATATCTGACGCATACAAACCAAAATTCTCTAGTTTTGTAAAAAGATGCGCGCACTTGTTCCCTATTTACAAACAACTCCTTGTCTCTCACAATCAGCCTTATCTCCTCCCCACCACATCTAGAAGGCCATGGAAAAATCTGGCGCGATGGCCGCTGCCGGCGCCGTCCACCCCCCAATCTCGATGTTCCGTGCAATGCACGGGCATCTACGCATGGGAAATTATGTCGAACACTGCTAGTTGTAAGCAGGCTAGGTCTACAGCCATGATGATAGTGACTGCAGACGGTGAGGCTGACTATGGTATGCCGAACACGGCGCCTATACTCATGTGTCATCTCCGGTGTAGGGTCTTGTCACTTCACTGTGAGGAGCAGCACGTAATAATTTGACCAACGGGTAGTACAATGCTACTACATTGGTAGTACTACTACTACTAGTACTAGAACCACCGTCAGGATTTAGTAGTACTACCACGTCCATATGGATTTAGTATTTGACTAGCAATATCTAGTAATGAATGTCACAAAAAAATGTACTACTCCCTCTGTAAATAAATACATGGTGTATTGTTTTATTCCTATCAGCGATATAACTTAATGTCTTTTTGCTATTTAATAGGATTACATGCAATTAACTAACCACTGCATGTGATGTTTGGTAGTCTCAAGTCATTGAATGCATGCACGGGCACGGAGGGGGACACAGCTTCATTGACTTACCGCACCTGCCTTTGGGTGTATGACACGTGGGCCAAACGGGGTGGCTGGTCAACCTGTCGTAAGGCCAAAGGTAGGTGCAGTAGAGGGGCGAGGAGTAGATAGCCAACACGCACGTGAATTCAACACAGTCTGCACTTCTCATATAAAGGCTCCCGCCAGTCCAATCTACGAAATCCTACGCACCTACGCACCCAAGGGCAAGAGTGATCACTCCAATTGCAAGATCAGTTGACTAGAAGCTGGACCCATGGAGGTGATGAGCGCGAGCATCATCCGACTGTGCCAAATGGTCCACGACGCCGGCCTGCGGCCCGGCACCGAGGAACGTCTCCAGGTAGTGCTTGAGGCCGCCAGGGTGAGGGGCCGCTTGGACGATAGCTTCGTCTTCTTGTTCGACGAGTTCCTCGTCGGCTTCCTCGACAAGTTCACCATCATCAAGAAGCTCGCGGACGACCTTGACGTACGCCTCCAGCCCACATGCCCAGGCTGTGCGATGCCTGCCACCCTCAACGGCCTCTATGGTGACAACTGCTTCGACGCACTGGTGGCCCTGCGACTGCCCGCCGTCGCACCGACGAATGTCCACCTCGAGGTCGCGCTCGCCGCGCAGCGCCTGGCGCAGCAAGACACCATCGACATAATCACCCACGTCTACGCGCAAATCGTCCACAAGGACTACTACATGCAAGAGGAGGACGATAGGACGCTGGCCTTCTTGGACCGCAGGGCAACCTTGGACGACATTGTTCAGAAGCACGTTGAGCTTGCCGCCAACGTCGCTGCTCCTCACACGTCGGTTGGTGACCTGGTGCACTAGGGCGTGAGGATGTCGTTGATGGATCCGTATGTATCTTTATCTCTCCATCAAATCCATGTAGTAGTATATGGTACTACTAGTAATTATCTTACCTTTCGCATCAACTTCATAATTTTCCTACGTACTCCATGCATGAACCGCGCCAGAACCAAACTTCTCATTACTCTAGGGAAAAACGTTATTTCTATCTATCGGTCGCGCCATGGAGCAGAATCAAATTTTACAAGTTACAAGTTCAAAAGGAAAAGCCTGCCGTGTTCGTGTCGCACCCCCACATGGTTGGTCCGGCACGCCGCTCAAGGGGGAATGCGTGTTGTGTTGCATTTTCACTTACAAGTGGGACATCAGTTGAGCAAACCGACTATCGGCAAACCCCCACCCCGCCCACCGCGCGATGGCTAAGAAAACAGGAGGGAGAAGAGATGGTTGTAGCACGGACTCCAAGAAAATTGGTGTCGGATGGGACTCGTTTGGGTGGCGTGTGCCGTACTTCTAGACATGAATGCTAGTTATGGCCCATGCCACCCCACTATATCGAGGTGCTAGTTACGTAGAACAAATTTCCTGGAGTACGTGCTCATCCCTCCTCTATGTCTCTTCTCAGCCAGCCAGCAGACGCGTGGAGCCCATCGTGTGTTTGCTCATATGCGGTCCCACATGTCACTGAAAACGCAAGAGGACCCACTGAACCTGCACATCTTTCACCTCGACGTGCTGGTGATGAAAAACAAATCCAATAAAGATCTTCGGTGGCCGCTTTTGGAGTTACTCAAGAGTAGTAAGATTCTATTTACAGTTTAACCCAAGATGCACATCACATGGCTTCAACTACCACTCTATTTTCTTACATGACATGACCTGGATGCTGGATGTCTCACGTGTCGGCAAAAGGATGAAGAACTCGACCAAGTCTTCGGTTGTGCTCTCGGATTATACTAGTTGTGCTAACTTAAAATTTTATTGCGTAGAATGGATGCAAGTTTTGGTATTGGGAAGAAGAGTACAACGATATATTGATAGAGCGCAATTTAGTAGATGTTCTAGCACTTTTAGCTAGCATAGAGGCTAGAGATGAGACTAGTGCACTTGTTGATAGAATAGAGGCTAGACACGTCTACTTCTTTACACTCGAAGAAGAAAGAAGCACGCATGAACGAGCCTTCGCGGATCAACAATGAATGTATCGAGAAGGCACTAATCCAACTTACAGCAGCAGTTATGGAAGTTGGATATCTTCTAAAATGTATTCTTGTGGTTCTTGTTTTTCTAGTCAAAATTTTGGTGATGTATTTCCATGTACCAAAAAATCAATTATGAAAAAAAGATATGTGTTTGCAAAGAAAAATGTACGCGGCCGGGATGCGTCTGCGCGTTCGGCGCACTGCCACCGCATCCAAGAAATGGCCCGGACACAACCCCATTGCCCTACCCAAACGGACAAAATCCGGGCAAAACGGAGGTCCATTTGGGGTCGTGCGTTGGAGTTGGCCTTACAAGTGGGACCGCAGTTGAGGAAACCGACTATCGGCAAACCACCACCTCGCCCGCCGCGCGATGGCTGAGTTAGAGAAATGACGAGGTTGAAGAGATTGTTGTAGCACAGACTCCAACAAATATGGTGTCAGATGGAAGTCGTGCTGGTGGCGTGTGCTGTACTCCTGGACGTGAATGCTTGTTCTGGCCCATGCCACCCGACTACTCCTACTACTTATAGTAGTAGTATTGAGGATTCGAGGTGCTGGTTACATACAGCGAACACATTAACATATGGCCCACCTCACACTATGGCCAAATTTCCTGGAGTCTGTGCTAGGTTAAAAAGTGTCCTTTGTGAGGATGGGTGGCTGGTCTCAAGTTCAAAACTTGTTGTATTACGTACGTAGACGTAGAGATAGTGCAGCATGTGAAGCTAGTACAAATAGTATACTATTGTTGATTGGCCTCATCCGATAACCTGTTGCAATGCACGTACAATTATGTATTCGGAAAATATATTTTTCCTCGTCGCAGCACCCACTCAGAGAAACGACTCGAAATCCATTCATAAATTTAGTAATTTTATCACAGGCATATCATTTTATTACCTACAACAGGTCGTCAACCCAGAACGACAACGAGGATACATTATAAATACTAAAGTTTTCATCACACAACAAATAACAAGCAATGAAATGAACTTCAACTCAACCAATCCTCGGCGTTGGAAATATTTGCTTTGAACCACAAGTGATTCTCTAGAAAGGGCCAGCTAGTGTCAATCTCGAAACCAACGCAGGACTGATCATCCAGGCTGAAGCGGCCTACTATATCACGACCAGGGTAGGAAACCATCGCAATGTCTGACGTATAGATACAGTTGCTTCTCATAAATGGTAGTAACGTTCTATAAACAACAGTTGGATCGCCTTCACCATCATTGATAGTTTTGTCCAAGGAAGAGCGAGTTTGCTTCAAGACTACCAATACTGTACCAGGGAGAAGGTGTTGGCGCTAGCACACTAGTATACATCCCGAATACCATGCAACGCGTGTTGGAATAGGTTCAGAGAGTGTGACCATGGGAGACAACACCTGCTCCCTCAGTAGTAACATCAGAAGTGGGTTGTATACAGACAAGAAGTGGTGATCCATTGGAATTAGTTGCCAGCCGCCAGTGAGCATATGGGCCCTGCTCCTCCTCATGCTCGTGATCATCACCATCGTCATCTCCCCCTTGGTTATAAATTTTTTCAAGTATATGTGGTGGAATGTTCACAGGACCTTGGAAACACAAGAAGAAGGTTAATTAGTAGAGAAGGGAAACTTGCTAACTCGCATACATGTGGATGAAACAATTATAATTACGGTGGAAGACAAACGTACCGAAACTGCGGGGATCCCATGCAAAAACAGTGCCACGAGTGGTGGCAGCAAACACAAGACTCTTGTATTCAATTGCATCACAGTACACATAAGTGTATAGAAACTGATTTTTGAGAAATATCCATCCAATCGAACCACGAAGGACAGCAACAAACTTGTCGAAGATAGCAACAACTTGATAGTTCTTATAATTCCAAGAGCGGTTGGGAACTCGAGAAATTGCTATCTTCCGTAGACAACAGTCCCCATGATCATATTTGAACATACGTAGATCATCTGTGAGCTCAACCTCAGGGCACTCGGAGATTTTTGGAAGTGGAATCCGCTGACGAGTGTACACATTCACAAGTTCCCACTCACAATTGTACCCAATATAATCAACGCAATCTCCATTTGTGCTTGCCCAATCCTTGCCCTCAAGCGATGGCATCTTAACATTGCACAAGGCGAGGCTTCCCTCATCCCCGCGCCAGTCAGCAGGGTCACGACGAAGAAGATAGGGGAGATCAAACCGCTCCTGGACCCTTGGGTTCCTTGTAATGATGTTATTAGTTGAGTCGATAATGTTCTTGAATGAACCTGTCATGCTAGCCGAGGTGATGATGTCGCACCGATCAATGAGTTCCCCCACCACGTCATCTTTCAGATCGGGGCAAGAATAACGGGGTCGTTTTCAGCTTGTTCCCTCCATGGAGAAGACGATCGAACAATGGCAGAAGGAAGGGTGAAGGAAAATGGAGGAGGGAGGAAGAGCGTGCGACAACAGTTCCAAATCGAGAGGGAAAGGCGAAGAGTCGGTGGACGGTTGCCAGTTTTCCACGGTACATAAAGAGGCGCCCCGGCCTACACGAAGAGGCACCTCGACCTACACGTCCTTTCAGAAATTGTACAAAAGGACTCGTCGTCATCTCACTCACATGTTGGAACGGGATCACATGTCAACGAAACATGGTGTGTAATTTCTCGTGCAAAATGCGATCTGGCCACATTGGCCCGAGGTGCCGCATTAGTTATCGACCTTTATTTTTTTAACATACAATCTGAGTGGATAGATCATGTGGTCATCACACGTGAGTGGATATATAGGTGGGCTAGGCGGGCAGGCGGCAACAATGTAAGTGCTAAAAGAGTTGATCTCGCAAAAAGAGTTTATCCAATGCTTGGTTTTGTTTGGATTTTCCAACTATGACCATTGGATAGAGTGAATCAATGGCTTACGTTCAAAGTTATTCTCATACTATAGAATGGTATAGGAACGTGGAGAGATTTGGTTGATTTTATATCGCTGAATAATATAAAATATTATGAGTGCAGACGCTCCACCCCGAGATTTGTAGCTCCTTCTCGGTCGTCGGGAATCTATGTTCTTCCACTCTTTCGTTTAAGACATGAGCTTTGTTCATCCTGTTGCCGGAACGCGGGACATCTGTTGTGACGCCCGAAGACCGACGTCCCAGAAGATTCCAGAGATTCCAGATGTTCCGGGTTCTCCCGTGTGTTTCATTTGTGCTTGTGCTATTTATTTTGCATTGCATCATGTCATCATGCCATCATGTCATTAATCTTTTGCATCTCAACCTAAATAAATTGTGTGGACCTTCGGTCCATTTAAATCGAGGGAAGAGTGACTTCTCTTTACAACATATCCTCTCAATATTTAGGGAGCTATAATAAATATTCCATTCTTTGGAATCACCGTTAACACACTTGCAATATTCCCCATTTCTTTCTACTTCAAGTTTGACTTCAAAACTTTGCTAATAAATCTTTATCTCTTTTATCGAGGCTCCACCAAAATTCTTAACATTTTTGGACCTCCCAAATACCCACTTGTTTCTCACACTCGTTGAATTAAATTCATATGAGTTTGAATTCAACTTCACACCCGTGCCCACTTCTAATTTTTCCTGGATCAAGCTCACTTTTATGAGTCCATAAAATAGCCTCTTGCCCAAATTCTACCCATAACCCTTCCTTTCTCCTCCTTTTCTTCTTTGACATTTTCTATATTTGAGAAAACAAAGGAAGAAGGGGCCCAGCCGCAGCCAGGCCCATCCGCGGCCTCCCAGGCCCATCAACCACCTAGGCCCAGTCGCCCCTAAAGCAAACCCTAGCTACCGCGTCGCTCTCTCCCTCACCCCTCGACCTCTTTCCCTCAGCGCCGCGCCGCTCCTGCCCGATCCCATATCCATCTCTCCCTCGGTCTCTCCCTCTCCCTCTCGTCTCCTCCCAACCGCATCGCCAGGGAGAGGAGCTCCCCAGCGCCGATCCCCTCGACCCTGAACAGTAGGCCGCCGCCCTGTGCGCGCGACCAGTGGCCCATCGCCCTCGGTCCTTGCCGCAACGCCGCCAGGCCCCGGCCACCCTCCTTCCCTGACCTAGCAGCAGGTCGCCCCGCGCCACCTGGTCCTCCCTCCCCGCCCCGAGCATCCGCGACCTTCTGGACCCCCCAAGCCCCGGCGAGCGCCACCGCGCCGCCCGCTCCTTCCTCGTTGGTCGCCCCGTCGGACTCCACCAGCGCCCTGCAGCCTCTTCCTCCAGTGAGGCCACGCCAGCAGCTACCGCCATGGAGCCGAGCTCCGAACTCTGTTGCTGCCATGGTTGGGGCTGCCTCCTCACTGCCGCCCGAGGCCTGCAGCCACCTCGCCAAGCGCCGGCGACCGAGCCCTCGAGCAGCCTCCGCGCATCTCCTCCTCGCCGTGGCCGTGACCGAGACCACCTTGATTTGTTGCTTCTGTGTTTTTTTTGCCAAGTGCCAGGATGAACATGTAGAACTACTTGCGCCGAGGACCCATGTACAACTATGACTCGAGACCGAGACCGGCAAGACCGTTACGACCGAACGACTACCCGATGCGTCAAGTTCCTCTCCGGTGCCCCGAGGACTGAGTACCACTACAAATGGAGATACGTCAAGTTCCACTACCGTCGCAAGAACGAGAACCCCCAAGTACCACGACACCGACCCCGAACATCTATGGAGTTGTACCACTACTTCCACTACCGTCGTCGAGGACCCGTGTAATGCAAGCGTCAAGTTCGACTACCGTCGCCCCGAAAACGTCTGATGCCGCGACAAGTACCTCTTCGGAAACGGTTCGACTACTTCCTTCTACGAACGTGTACCCCGACCCGCGAGAACGACTACTTCCTCTACGATCTCAAGCCGCCCCGAGACGAACGTTCCGAAGGTATAACCCCGAGACGATGACCCGTGGAATGCATGTGTAGTATGAAATGTTTGCCCTTGTGTGCACCGTGCCCGTTTCGTCTTTTGTCGTGCTCCTCGGTTGCCTCGTCGCCGACCCGTGGGAACCCGGTGACGGGATCACCCCACCTTTCATCTTGTTCGACTTGCTCACGCCACCTTTTCTTTTGCACCGGTCTCTCAACGAGTTACCGGAACCGAGATGTTGCCGTTGCATCATTTCGGATCGTTGCCGTGGCACCCTTTCCTTCCACCACGCTTATAAAAATTTAAAATCTCTTCATGTTCACTTTTCATAAAAATTGCATAAACTTGATCATGTCATCCGCATCATGTTAAGAACCTTAAAATGTGTGAATTGTTGTTTGCTTAAAATTGCTAAACATGCTCATGGGGATTTTCCGGAATTGTTTTTTGTCATTCCGGCCTCATTAAAACTTGCCTAAATAGGTAGTTTGCTCTTGCTTCACCTCTTGCCATGTTAACAAACATTTAATCTTGTCTTGTAAATAAACGAGAGTCAATTAAATAATTAAAATGTGGTGTTTCGTCAATATGCAACTCGTTGCATATTGAGCTCCACTTAACTTGTAGTACTTGTTTGTGCACCTTTGCCATGACATGCATATTTAAACCGGACATGCATCATACTTGGATGTGCATCGTATGCCATGTTTATGCTTGTGTGTTTACCGTGTTGTTTGCTTCTTTCCGGTTACTTCTCTTGTTAGCTTCGGTTTCGTTCCGGAGGTGTGAGGATTCGCTCGACTATGTTGCTCCGTCTACTTCATGGATCCGTTCTTTGTGGGATCCTAGGCAAGATGATCACACCCTTGGATACCTTTACTACCATTGCCATGCTTAGTTGTCTCGATGCTATCGTTACTTGTCGCGCTACCCATCTTTTATTGTCAGCCCTCTCCTTGTTGCCATGAAACCTCTAACCTTTTGACACCGTCCTAGGAAAACCATTGTTTGGCTATGTTACCCACTTGCTCAGCCCCTCTTATAGCGTTGTTAGTTGCAGGTGAAGATGAAAATCGTTCCAGGAGGGAACTTGTTCTTGGAATATCACAATATCTATTATTATTATTAACACACCTATATACTGGGCATGGGTGGAAGGATTGGCCTTTTGCTCGGTGTTTTGTTCCACTCATGCCACCTTAGGCGCCGATAAACCGGCATTATGTTCCTTGATTTTGCGTTCCTTACACGATGGGTGGATGGGGACCCCTTGACAGTTCGACTTTGAATAAAACTCCTCCAGCAAGGCCCAACATTGGTTTTAATTTGCTCATAATAACAACTTAAATAATTAATTAATTGCATAGGGGGTCATGTCCCCGGGTTCTTAATTCTACATAGCAGGGGGGCCAGTGCTGATGGTGTTGGTCCCAAACGGGGGTTATGCGGGGCCACCACGGGGAAACTCGAGGTTTGGTTTTACCTGTAGGATCACCCATCCGGACGTGGCCTGAGACGAGATACACGCGGCTACTATCAGGGTGTCGGCACGCCGGGAGGTCTTGCTGGGCTTGTTTTACCATTGTCGAAATGTCTTGTGCACCGGGATGCCAAGCCTGATCGGATTTCCCTAAGATAAGGGGTGATGATATTATATTTATCACTTCAGCTAATCATGAGAGCTTGTGATGGGCTAAGTTGGGACACCCCTGCAGGGTTATGATCTTTCGAAAGCCGTGCCCGCGGTTATGTGCCAGATTGGAATTTGTTAATGTCCGGTTGTAGAAAACTTGACAGAGGATCCGAAGTAAAACACATAACTGTGTGAGTAACCGTGACTGTCTCTTTTCACTTTGAGAAGAGAACATGGTGGGGTTATGTTTGACTCGTAGGTAGTTCAGGATCTTTAGCGATCACTACTAGTTTGCGACCGTTTGCGTAGATGCTCATCTTATTCTTGTACTCGTAAGTTAGCCACCATATTATACTTAGCCGCTGCTGCAACCTCGCCACTTTACCTCTTCCTACCCATAAAGCTTTGCTAGTCTTGATACCCATGGTTATGGGATTGCTGAGTCCTCGTGGCTCACAGATACTACAACACCAGATGCAGGTTCAGCCGAGTATGATCAGGAGCTGGTTCAAGTACTTCGCTGGGAGCTCGATGAAGAGAGTGGCCGTATGCTTGTGACGTTTTCGACGATCAGTAGTGGTTTCTACTAGGGGCGATTCAGACCTGTGGCTTTATGTTGTTTTGGTATCTTTCTATTGGATCTTCGCCCGTAGTCGGGTTGTGATGTTTTGAATGATGTTTTGTTTATGTAATGTATTGTGTGAAGTGGGGAGTGTAAGCCAACTATCTCCTTTTGCAGTTTCATCCCTATTTTTACAAGAGTCGTGCAAAGATACCAAACTTGAGATCATTCCAGAATGGGCTTATACCTTTGAGTCGTGCCTCGACACGTAGGAGGTATAGTCCCATCCTGGGCATTACAAGTTGGTATCAAAGCCTTCTCCGACCTAGAAGCCCCCACTGATTGATCAAATCGTTGACGGTTGAGTCTAGGCACACACTTAAAAAGTTTTGAGTCCTATATATATATATCAGAGAGTAGGATTTATTTTGCTGCTCATCTCTTTTCACTCTGGTGAGGACTCCTGACGATTACTCTTGTCTCTTCTACTCTCAAAAATTCACCAAATTGTTTTTAGGATCACGCGAGTATTGTTTGGATTGTTCCGATGTCTTTGTGACGAGAACATTGTTCTCGACGCCTCCTATCATTAGGGGTTGTGGCAGTGTCCCGGGGAGTTAAGCTCCGAGGTGTTGTCGTCACAAATATATCACATCAGTTCTGGAATACTTAAGACGGCCGACATCGAAAACTCTCCTATGTGGTTAGTGGTAAGATCACCCAGTACTGGGGAGGTAGTTCGGGAGTATTGCCATAGCTTGTATAGTAGATGCGTTTCAAAGGTCCGAGGTAAACGGTTTCCGAAAAGAACTGGTTATGTGTTGAAGGATGGATACAGCTGGATGTAGGATTAGAGTTGAGTGCGTGGTGATTCCCCTGTATCCCCAACACCTGATTGCATAACTGGAAACTTTCGGAAATTAATAGGTGGGTTCATCTAGTAGCTCGTAGGCTTTCTTCCAACGAATGCATGATATGGAGTTCGGGTTCTACATTGAGTGAAGTGGTTTTATGGGCTTGTTCCCATCGGGAGTTGCATCTTAAAGGGTCCTTGGCTATGCTGATCCGGGGATTGCAAAACCCTTTTGTAACACGTTCCATGAGCTTTCAACATGAAGATGTCGAACGAAACTTCTATCTTGTATTTGTTCTATCTGCTCCTTGTTGTTTTTATTTACCTTTTGTTCTCCAAGTGGCTTCTCGACAATTTGATGTACCTACGGAATTCATTCGTTCAATTCTCTGTTCGGATGATATTGTGAAGATTATGTTGCAACATATCTCTCCTTTGTTTTTGTTTTGATTCTGGTATTCGAGTTGCTTCGATGTCAAATGTTGATTCCATACCTTCCTAATCGGTGTTCTCATATTTCTATGGGAGTTCTAATTCCTCTTGACCATCAAAATTTTCATGTTAATCCTTTTCAACCGGTGTGCCTTCTCTTCAAGTTATTACATACGGACGCCGTTGAGAAATCTGACGATTGTCTGTTTCATTCATCCCAAGTCGTCTTTGTTTTTCCCCACCCTCCCACCCTTCTTCTTCTTGGAGCTAGAAATTCTAAATGAAGTATCCATTTTATTCATGTGATATTTCTTCATTCTTTTCCTTCAATGTTCTTATCCGGTGTTTTATCGTGAAGATGCTCAAGAGCTTCAAGTTCATCATTCTTTTGTTCTCAAATTCTGCCGGTGGATCTAATTCAAGATTTTGGTGTTGATCTTATCCTTTTTCCTCGTTTCACAATGCTTTCTTATTCCGGTGCACCAATTAATCATTCTCCTCTTCCTGTTCATATCCGGAGTGTTCAAGATATCTTACAAGATTCATAGTTCCATTCTTAATCCGTTCAAGCTATTTTGAGGATTGTTATCTTATTCAAGCCATTTAATTCAACCGGTGCAATATCTTTTAAGCAATCTTTTTCAGCGGTGATTTCTTTTGAGTGGGCCCTAACCCACAGGTCTTTTCCCAGGATCTTACCTGACTCTTCTAATTTTCCGGAGTTATTTTAAAATTCTTTTCAAAGTGTGACGTAAGAATGATTCCCATCAGTCATCTGCCTTCTCCAAGATCGCTTTCAAATTCTTTTCATCATTGGTTCAACATTTTAATTCTTCATTACGGAGTGCTCAATAATTCATGGTGGTGTATCTCATCGTCTTCTCAGATTTTGAAGACCGAAGACGAGTTTCTCTTAAATCTTGGCCCGTTCTCCTGAAGATTCGTGGTTCTAGCTTCATGCCATCCTCATTATCGTTTTGATTGTGAGGAATTATTTTCATACTCATCCGAAGCTTTTCATGAATCCTTTCCATTGTGATCCTCCGAAGGCCATCATTTCAGAATATTTCTTCGTTCTCAGTTTTCAACTTCGTCCTTCAAATATTCTTCATTGATGCCTCTTCGTTCGTCTCCATATTCTACCGGTGCTTTGTCAAGTATTCTTTAATCGGTTCGCGATCTCTTCGTTCTCTTGTAATTTTCCTCAAGTGCTTATTCTTCCCGGTGATTATTCTCTTTCATCAACCGGGTTCAATTCTTACGGTGGTTCATTCAAGATTAACCTTCCATTGTTATCGTTTTAATTCATTTGTTCTTTTCCTAATCCTACCGGTGGTTCGTTGAAGATTTACCCAAGCTTGTGCGAGATCTCTCTTAATCCTTTCGAACGAGAATAAGTAGTATGCCAAATCCTTTGGTTGTCATCAATTTAATTGATGAAGGAGATGCATGACATAATTCTTATTCTTATTCCTTCAAGGTGATTTAATCTCTGTTTTCCGGAGCTTGTTCATCATATCATATCCTTGGTTCTAAGTTGTTCATCTTGTTTTCCAGAGCTCCAAGTTATTTCAATTATCATTTCAAAGCTCCATCTAATTCATCGCAGGCCTTGAGTCTTATTCTTTCATCTTTCACTTCCATGCTTTCATTACCGGAGTTCTTCATGGTGGTTCATCATCATTTAGTTCATCCTCGAAGTCTTCATCAAGATTCTTCTTGGAGCTCAAGCATTCTTCATCATGCTTTCCAATTGCAATCCTTTCTACCTTATCTTTTCAGATGGTGTTATGTCATTCTTAACAATTCCTTCATGTTTTATGATTCACGAGTTATCAAGAATGAGATATTTAAAAACCATCATTTTCCTGTTCAGGAGATCTTTTCAACCCTTCAATTATTCGTTGGAGTCATCTTGGGTTATAATTCACCTAAAAGCTTTCCCTAAGGATTGTTGCTATTGTGGTGCTTATAAATGACCCAAGTTCTTCATTTATCCTCCCGGCGAGATAACTTTTTCGTCTCCTTGTTGATCTCAATCCAATCAAATGTTTTCGTCAGTGGCTGGTTGTCAACTCTTAATTTTGAAGTGTTTTCCATAAGCCCACATCAAGCTTATTCTTTCGTTGTTGATTTTTCCAACAACTCCGTTCAACCCTTCTTCGTAAGGATGATTTTTCATATTCATTCGTGGGAGAAGTTGTCTTTTTCTCTCCGTTCATTTCTTTCGTTGATTTATATGCTATTCTTTCATTCCGGAGGCATTGTGATGTTGCTCTCTTTGACCATCATCTCGTTTTTATCAAGATCATATTCTTCCCTTGATTGTCTATTTAACTGGAATGTTGTCACCTACATTCTAGTTCCCTCATCTTATCAAGTTTTTTCCTATCTTTTCAACCGGAGTGCTGGCTGAAATCTTTCTTACCCCTTGTGCCATTCTTTCAATGTTCCGGAGGCTGTGTGTTGTTGTTGTTTTCATCAAGTATCTTCCCAACTTGGCAAGTTCATGTTCAATTCCTTCCATTTTCAGACGGAGTGCTGTCCAAATTCTGTCATTCTTATTCCTTGGCTATACCGTTGCTGTTTCATATTCTGTTGGTCCGTGAGCTCTTGTTTCATGTCTTTCAACCTTCAAGGTTCTCATTGTGTGCCTTGTTCCTCCTTTTACCGGAGTGTTTTCATCTTCGTTCATCTCCATTGTATTCTTATTCAACTTGTTTAACCTCTCAAGGTTCGTGGTTTCACTCGTCTGTCAAAGAAGCAACTTTGTTTTACCTCTTCCTTTTCTGTTTTATCCGGTGCCATCTCTAGGATCTCGGGTCGAGATCCTCTGTTAGTGTGGGAGAGTTGTGACGCCCGAAGACCGACGTCCCAGAAGATTCCAGAGATTCCAGATGTTCCGGGTTCTCCCGTGTGTTTCATTTGTGCTCGTGCTATTTATTTTGCATTGCATCATGTCATCATGCCATCATGTCATTAATCTTTTGCATCTTAACCTAAATAAATTGTGTGGACCTTCGGTCCATTTAAATCGAGGGAAGAGTGACTTCTCTTTATAACATATCCTCTCAATATTTAGGGAGCTATAATAAATATTGCATTCTTTGGAATCACCGTTAACACACTTGCAATATTCCCCATGTCTTTCTACTTCAAGTTTGACTTCAAAACTTTGCTAATAATTCTTTATCTCTTTTATCGAGGCTCCACCAAAATTCTTAACATTTTTGGACCTCCCAAATACCCACTTGTTTCTCACACTCGTTGAATTAAATTCATATGAGTTTGAATTCAACTTCACACCCGTGCCCACTTCTAATTTTTCCTGGATCAAGCTCACTTTTATGAGTCCATAAAACAGCCTCTTGCCCAAATTCTACCCATAACCCTTCCTTTCTCCTCCTTTTCTTCTTTGACATTTTCTATATTTGAGAAAACAAAGGAAGAAGGGGCCCAGCCGCAGCCAGGCCCATCCGCGGCCTCCCTGGCCCATCAACCACCTAGGCCCAGTCGCCCCTAAAGCAAACCCTAGCTACCCCGTCGCTCTCTCCCTCACCCCTCGACCCTCTTTCCCTCAGCGCCGCGCCGCTCCTGCCCGATCCCATATCCATCTCTCCCTCGATCTCTCCCTCTCCCTCTCGTCTCCTCCGAAACGCATCGCCAGGGAGAGGAGCTCCCCAGCGCCGATCCCCTCGACCCTGACCAGTAGGCCGCCGCCCTGTGCGCGCGACCAGTGGCCCATCGCCCTCGGTCCTTGCCGCAACGCCGCCAGGCCCCGGCCGCCCTCCTTCCCTGACCTAGCAGCAGGTCGCCCCGCGCCACCTGGTCCTCCTTCCCCGCCCCGAGCATCCGCGACCTGCTGGACCCCCCAAGCCCCGGTGAGCGCCACCGCGCCGCCCGCTCCTTCCTTGTTGGTCGCCCCGTCGTACTCCACCAGCGCCCTGCAGCCTCTTCCTCCAGCGAGGCCACGCCCGCAGCTACCGCCATGGAGCCGAGCTCCGAACTCTGCTGCTTCCATGGTTGGGGCTGCCTCCTCACTGCCGCCCGAGGCCTGCAGCCACCTCGCCAAGCGCCGGCGACCGAGCCCTCGAGCAGCCTCCGCGCCTCTCCTCCTCGCCGTGGCCGTGACCGAGACCACCTTGATTTGTTGCTGCTGTGTTTTTTCGCCAAGTGCCAGGATGAACATGTACAACTACTTGCGCCGAGGACCCATGTACAACTACGACTCGAGACCGAGACCGGCAAGACCATTACGACCGAACGACTACCCGATGCGTCAAGTTCCTCTCCGGTGCCCCGAGGACCGAGTACGACTACAAATGGAGATACGTCAAGTTCCACTACCGTCACAAGAATGAGAACCCCCAAGTACCACGAGACCGACCCCGAACATCTACGGAGTTGTACCACTACTTCCACTACCGTCGTCGAGGACCCGTGTAATGCAAGCGTCAAGTTCGACTACCGTCGCCCCGAAAACGTCCGATGCCGCGACAAGTACCTCTTCGGAAACGGTTCGACTACTTCCTTCTACGAACGTGTACCCCGACCCACGAGAACGACTACTTCCTCTACGATCTCGAGCCGCCCCAAGACGAACGTTTCGAAGGTATAACCCCGAGACGATGACCCGTGGAATGCATGTGTTGTATGAAATGTTTGCCCTTGTGTGCATCGTGCCCGTTTCGTCTTTTCTCATGCTCCTCGGTTGCCTCGTCGCCGACCCGTGGGAACTCGGTGACGGGATCACCCCACCTTTCATCTTGTTCGGCTTGCTCACGCCACCTTTTCTTTTGCACCAGTCTCTCAACGAGTTACCAGTACCGAGATGTTGCCGTTGCATCATTTCGGATCGTTGCCGTGGCACCCTTTCCTTCCACCATGGTGACAATACTTCATATTCTCTTCATGTTCACTTTTAATAAAAATTGCATAAACTTGATCATGTCATCCGCATCATGTTAACAACCTTAAAATGTGTGAATTGTTGTTTGCTTAAAATTGCTAAACATGCTCATGGGGATTTTCCGGAATTCTTTTTTGTCATTCCGGCCTCATTAAAACTTGCCTAAATAGGTAGTTTGCTCTTGCTTCACCTCTTGCCATGTTAACAAACATTTAATCTTGTCTTGTAAATAAACGAGAGTCAATTAAATAATTAAAATGTGGTGTTTCGACAATATGCACCTCGTTGCATATTGAGCTCCACTTAACTTGTAGTACTTGTTTGTGCACCTTTGCCATGACATGCATATTTAAACCGGACATGCATCATACTTGGATGTGCATCGTATGCCATGTTTATGCTTGTGTGTTTACCGTGTTGTTTGCTTCTTTCCGGTTACTTCTCTTGTTAGCTTCGGTTTCGTTCCGGAGTTGTGAGGATTCGCTCGACTATGTTGCTCCGTCTACTTCCTGGATCCGTTCTACTCCCTTTGTGGGATCCCAGGCAAGATGATCATACCCTTGGATACCTTTACTAGCATTGCCATGCTTAGTTGTCTCGATGCTATCGTTACTTGTCGCGCTACCCATCTTTTATTGTCAGCCCTCTCCTTGTTGCCATGAAACCTCTAACCTTTTGACACCTTCCTAGCAAAACCACTGTTTGGCTATGTCACCCGCTTGCTCAGCCCCTCTTATAGCGTTGTTAGTTGCAGGTGAAGATGAAGATCGTTCCAGGAGGGAACTTGTTATTGGAATATCAGAATATCTATTATTATAATTAACACACCTATATACTGGGCATGGGTGGAAGGCTTGGCGTTTTGCTCGGTGTTTTGTTCCACTCATGCCACCTTAGGCGCCGATAAACCGGCATTATGTTCCTTGATTTTGCGTTCCTTACACGATGGGTGGATGGGGACCCCTTGACAGTTCGACTTTGAATAAAACTCCTCTAGCAAGGCCCAACATTGGTTTTAATTTGCTCATAATAACAACTTAAATAATTAATTAATTGCATAGGGGGTCATGTCCCCGGGTTCTTAATTCTACATAGCAGGGGGGGCCAGTGCTGATGGTGTTGGTCCCAAACGGGGGTTATGCGGGGCCACCACGGGGAAACTCGAGGTTTGGTTTTACCTGTAGGATCACCCATCCGGACGTGGCCTGAGACGAGATACGCGCGGCTACTATCAGGGTGTCGGCACGCCGGGAGGTCTTGCTGGACTTGTTTTACCATTGTCGGAATGTCTTGTGCACCGGGATGCCGAGCCAGATCGGATTTCCCTAAGATAAGAGGTGATGATATTATATTTATCACTTCAGCTAATCGTGAGAGCTTGTGATGGGCTAAGTTGGGACACCCCTGCAGGGTTATGATCTTTCGAAAGCCGTGCCCGCGGTGATGTGCCAGATTGGAATTTGTTAATGTTCGGTTGTAGAAAACTTGACAGAGGATCCGAAGTAAAACACACAACTGTGTGAGTAACCGTGACTGTCTCTTTTCACTTTGAGAAGAGAACACGGTGGGGTTATGTTTGACTCGTAGGTAGTTCAGGATCTTTAGCGATCACTACTAGTTTGCGACCGTTTGCGTAGATGCTCATCTTATTCTTGTACTCGTAAGTTAGCCACCATATTATGCTTAGCCGCTGCTGCAACCTCGCCACTTTACCTCTTCCTACCCATAAAACTTTGCTAGTCTTGATACCCATGGTTATGGGATTGCTGAGTCCTCGTGGCTCACAGATACTACAACACCAGATGCAGGTTCAGCCGAGTATGATCAGGAGCTGGTTCAAGTATTTCGCTGGGAGCTCGATGAATAGAGTGGCCGTATGCTTGTGACGTTTTCGACGATCAGTAGTGGTTTCTACTAGGGGTGATTCAGACCTGTGGCTTTTTGTTGTTTTGGTATCTTTCTGTTGGATCTTCGCCCGTAGTCGGGTTGTGATGTTTTGAATGATGTTTTGTTTATGTAATCTATTATGTGAAGTGGCGAGTGTAAGCCAACTATCTCCTTTTGCAGTTTCATCCCTATTTTTACATGAGTCGTGCGAAGATACCATACTTGAGATCATTCCAGAATGGGCTTATACCTTTAAGTCGTGCCTCGACACGTAGGAGGTATAGTCCCATCCTGGGCATTACAAGTTGGTATCAGAGCCTTCTCCGACCTAGAAGCCCCCACTGATTGATCAAATCGTTGACGGTTGAGTCTAGGCACACACTTAAAAAGTTTTGAGTCCTATATATATATCGGAGAGTAGGATTTCTTTTGCTCCTCATCTCTTTTCACTCTGGTGAGGACTCCTGACGATTACTCTTGTCTCTTCTACTCTAAAAAATTCACCAATTTTTTTTTTAGGATCACACGAGTATTGTTTGGATTGTTCCGATGTCTTTGTGACGAGAACATTGTTCTCGACGCCTCCTGTCATTAGGGGTTGTGGCAGTGTCCCGGGGAGTTGAGCTCCGAGGTGTTGTCGTCACAAATATATCGCATCAGTTCTGGAATACTTAAGACAGCCGACATCGAAAACTCTCCTATGCGGTTAGTGGCAAGATAACCCCGACATCACCCAGCACTGGGGAGGTAGTTCGGGAGTATTGCCATAGCTTGTATAGTAGATGCGTTTCGAAGGTCTGAGGTAAACGGTTTCCGAAAAGAACTGGTTATGTGTTGAAGGATGGATACAGCTGGATGTAGGATTAGAGTTGAGTGCGCGGTGCTTCCCGTGTATCCCCAACACCTGATTGCATAACTCGAAACTTTCGGAAATTAATAGGTGGGTTCATCTAGTAGGTCGTAGGCTTTCTTCCAACGAATGCATGATATGGAGTTCGGGTTCTACATTGAGTGAAGTGGTTTTATGGGCTTGTTCCTATCGGGAGTTGCATCTTAAAGGGTTCTTGGCTATGCTGATCCGGGGATTGCAAAACCCTTTTATAACACGCTCCATGAGCTTTCAACACGAAGATGTCGAACGAAACTTCTATCTTGTATTTGTTCTATCTGCTCCTTGTTGTTTTTATTTACCTTTTGTTCTCCAAGTGGCTTCTCGACAAGTTGATGTACCTACGGAATTCATTCGTTCAATTCTCTGTTCGGATGATATTGTGAAGATTATGTTGCAACATATCTCTCCTTGTTTTTGTTTTGATTCTGGTATTCGAGTTGCTTCGATGTCAAATGTTGATTCCATACCTTCCTAATCGGTGTTCTCATATTTCTATGGGAGTGCTAATTCCTCTTGACCATCAAAATTTTCATGTTAATCCTTTTCAACCGGTGTGCCTTCTCTTCAAGTTATTACATACGGACGCCGTTGAGAAATCTGACGATTGTCTGTTTCATTCATCCCAAGTCGTCTTTGTTTTTCCCCACCCTCCCACCCTTCTTCTTCTTGGAGCTAGAAATTCTAAATGAAGTATCCATTTTATTCATGTGATATTTCTTCATTCTTTTCCTTCAATGTTCTTATCCGGTGTTTTATCGTGAAGATGCTCAAGAGCTTCAATTTCATCATTCTTTTGTTCTCAAATTCTACCGGTGGATCTAATTCAAGATTTTGGTGTTGATCTTATCCTTTTTCCTCATTTCACAATGCTTTCTTATTCCGGTGCACCAATTAATCATTCTCCTCTTGCTGTTCATATCCGGAGTGTTCAAGATATCTTACAAGATTCATAGTTCCATTCTTAATCCGTCCAAGCTATTTTGAGGATTGTTATCTTATTCAAGCCATTTAATTCAACCGGTGCAATATCTTTTAAGCAATCTTTTTCAGCGGTGATTTCTTTTGAGTGGGCCCTAACCCACAAGTCTTTTCCCAGGATCTTACCTGACTCTTCTAATTTTTCGGAGTTATTTTAAAATTCTTTTCAAAGTGTGACGTAAGAATGATTCCCATCAGTCATCTGCCTTCTCCAAGATCGATTTCAAATTCTTTTCATCATTGGTTCAACATTTTAATTCTTCATTCCGGAGTGCTCAACAATTCATGGTGGTGTATCTCATCGTCTTCTCATATTTTGAAGACCGAAGACGAGTTTCTCTTAAATCTTGGCCCGTTCTCTTGAAGATTCGTGGTTCTAGCTTCATGCCATCCTCATTATCGTTTTGATTGTGAGGAATTATTTTCATACTCATCCGAAGCTTTTCATGAATCCTTTCCATTGTGATCCTCCGAAGGCCATCATTTCAGAATATTTCTTCGTTCTCAGTTTTCAACTTCGTCCTTCAAATATTCTTCATTGATGCCTCTTCGTTCGTCTCCATATTCTACCGGTGCGTTGTCAAGTATTCTTTAATCGGTTCGCGATCTCTTCGTTCTCTTGTAATTTTCCTCAAGTGCTTATTCTTCCCGGTGATTATTCTCTTTCATCAACCGGGTTCAATTCTTACGGTGGTTCATTCAAGATTAACCTTCCGTTGTTATCGTTTTAATTCATTTGTTCTTTTCCTAATCCTACCGGTGGTTCGTTGAAGATTTACCCAAGCTTGTGCGAGATCTCTCTTAATCCTTTCCAACGAGAATAAGTAGTATGCCAAATCCTTTGGTTGTCATCAATTTAATTGATGAAGGAGATGCATGACATAATTCTTATTCTTATTCCTTCAAGGTGATTTAATCTCTGTTTTCCGGAGCTTGTTCATCATATCATATCCTTGGTTCTAAGTTGTTCATCTTGTTTTCCGGAGCTCCAAGTTAATTCAATTATCATTTCTAAGCTCCATCTAATTCATCGCAGGCCTTGAGTCTTATTCTTTCATCTTTCACTTCCATGCTTTCATTACCGGAGTTCTTCATGGTGGTTCATCATCATTTAGTTCATCCTCGAAGTCTTCATCAAGATTCTTGTTGGAGCTCAAGCATTCTTCATCATGCTTTCCAATTGCAATCCTTTCTACCTTATCTTTTCAGATGGTGTTATGTCATTCTTGAAAATTCCTTCATGTTTTATGATTCACGAGTTATCAAGAATGAGATATTTAAAAACCATCATTTTCCTGTTCAGGAGATCTTTTCAACCCTTCAATTATTCGTTGGAGTCATCTTGGGTTATAATTCACCTAAAAGCTTTCCCTAAGGATTGTTGCTATTGTGGTGCTTATAAATGACCCAAGTTCTTCATTTATCCTCCCGGCGAGATAACTTTTTCGTCTCCTTGTTGATCTCAATCCAATCAAATGTTTTCGTTAGTGGCTGGTTGTCACCTCTTAATTTTGAAGTGTATTCCATAAGCCCACATCAAGCTTATTCTTTCGTTGTTGATTTTTCCAACAACTCCGTTCAACCCTTCTTCGTAAGGATGATTTTTCATATTCATTCATGGGAGAAGTTGTCTTTCTCTCTCTGTTCATTTCTTTCGTTGATTTATATGCTATTCTTTCATTCCGGAGGCATTGTGATGTTGCTCTCTTTGACCATCATCTCGTTTTTATCAAGATCATATTCTTCCCTTGATTGTCTATTTAACTGGAATGTTGTCACCTACATTCTAGTTCCCTCATCTTATCAAGTTTTTCCTATCTTTTCAACCGGAGTGCTGGCTGAAATCTTTCTTACCCCTTGTGCCATTCTTTTAATGTTCCGGAGGCTGTGTGTTGTTGTTTTCATCAAGTATCTTCCCAACTTGGCAAGTTCATGTTCAATTCCTTCCATTTTCAGACGGAGTGCTGTCCAAATTATGTCACTCTTATTCCTTGGCTATACCGTTGCTGTTTCATATTCTGTTGGTCCGTGAGCTCTTGTTTCATGTCTTTCAACCTTCAAGGTTCTCATTGTGTGCCTTGTTCCTCCTTTTACCGGAGTGTTTTCATCTTCGTACATCTCCATTGTATTCTTATTCAACTTGTTTAACCTCTCAAGGTCCGTGGTTTCACTCGTCTGTCAAAGAAGCAACTTTGTTTTACCTCTTCCTTTTCCGTTTTATCCGGTGCCATCTCTAGGATCTCGGGTCGAGATCCTCTGTTAGTGTGGGAGAGTTGTGACGCCCGAAGACCGACGTCCTAGAAGATTCCAGAGATTCCAGATGTTCCGGGTTCTCCCGTGTGTTTCATTTGTGCTTGTGCTATTTATTTTGCATTGCATCATGTCATCATGCCATCATGTCATTAATCTTTTGCATCTTAACCTAAATAAATTGTGTGCACCTTCGGTCCATTTAAATCGAGGGAAGAGTGACTTCTCTTTATAACATATCCTCTCAATATTTAGGGAGCTATAATAAATATTCCATTCTTTGGAATCACCGTTAACACACTTGCAATATTCCCCATGTCTTTCTACTTCAAGTTTGACTTCAAAACTTTGCTAATAATTCTTTATCTCTTTTATCGAGGCTCCACCAAAATTCTTAACATTTTTGGACCTCCCAAATACCCACTTGTTTCTCACACTCGTTGAATTAAATTCATATGAGTTTGAATTCAACTTCACACCCGTGCCCACTTCTAATTTTTCCTGGATCAAGCTCACTTTTATGAGTCCATAAAATAGCCTCTTGCCCAAATTCTACCCATAACCCTTCCTTTCTCCTCCTTTTCTTCTTTGACATTTTCTATATTTGAGAAAACAAAGGAAGAAGGGGCCCAGCCGCAGCCAGGCCCATCCGCGGCCTCCCTGGCCCATCAACCACCTAGGCCCAGTCGCCCCTAAAGCAAACCCTAGCTACCCCGTCGCTCTCTCCCTCACCCCTTGACCCTCTTTCCCTCAGCGCCGCGCCGCTCCTGCCCGATCCCATATCCATCTCTCCCTCGATCTCTCCCTCTCCCTCTCGTCTCCTCCCAACCGCATCGCCAGGGAGAGGAGCTCCCCAGCGTCGATCCCCTCGACCCTGACCAGTAGGCCACCGCCCTGTGCGCGCGACCAGTGGCCCATCGCCCTCGGTCCTTGCCGCAACGCCGCCAGGCCCCGGCCGCCCTCCTTCCCTAACCTAGCAGCAGGTCGCCCCGCGCCACCTGGTCCTCCTTCCCTGCCCCGAGCATCCGCGACCTGCTGGACCCCCCAAGCCCCGGCGAGCGCCACCGCGCCGCCCGCTCCTTCCTCGTTGGTCGCCCCGTCGGACTCCACCAGCGCCCTGCAGCCTCTTCCTCCAGCGAGGCCACGCCCGCAGCTACCGCCATGGAGCCGAGCTCCGAACTCTGCTGCTGCCATGGTTGGGGCTGCCTCCTCACTGCCGCCCGAGGCCTGCAGCCACCTCGCCAAGCGCCGGCGACCGAGCCCTCGAGCAGCCTCCGCGCCTCTCCTCCTCGCCGTGGCCGTGACCGAGACCACCTTGATTTGTTGCTGCTGTGTTTTTTCGCCAAGTGCCAGGATGAACATGTACAACTACTTGCGCCGAGGACCCATGTACAACTACGACTCGAGACCGAGACCAGCAAGACCGTTACGACCGAACGACTACCCGATGCGTCAAGTTCCTCTCCGGTGCCCCGAGGACCGAGTACGACTACAAATGGAGATACGTCAAGTTCCACTACCGTCGCAAGAATGAGAACCCCCAAGTACCACGACACCGACCCCGAACATCTACGGAGTTGTACCACTACTTCCACTACCGTCGTCGAGGACCCGTGTAATGCAAGCGTCAAGTTCGACTACCGTCGCCCCGAAAACGTCCGATGCCGCGACAAGTACCTCTTCGGAAATGGTTCGACTACTTCCTTCTACGAACGTGTACCCCGACCCGCGAGAACGACTACTTCCTCTACGATCTAGAGCCGCCCCGAGACGAACGTTCCGAAGGTATAACCCCGAGACGATGACCCGTGGAATGCATGTGTTGTATGAAATGTTTGCCCTTGTGTGCACCGTGCCCGTTTCGTCTTTTGTCATGCTCCTCGGTTGCCTCGTCGCCGACCCGTGGGAACCCGGTGACGGGATCACCCCACCTTTCATCTTGTTCGACTTGCTCACACCACCTTTTCTTTTGCACCGGTCTCTCAACGAGTTACCAGAACCGAGATGTTGCCGTTGCATCATTTCGGATCGTTGCCGTGGCACCCTTTCCTTCCACCACGGTGACAATACTTCATATTCTCTTCATGTTCACTTTTAATAAAAATTGCATAAACTTGATCATGTCATCCGCATCATGTTAACAACCTTAAAATGTGTGAATTGTTGTTTGCTTAAAATTGCTAAACATGCTCATGGGGATTTTCCGGAATTGTTGTTTGTCATTCCGGCCTCATTAAAACTTGCCTAAATACGTAGTTTGATCTTGCTTCACCTCTTGCCATGTTAACAAACATTTAATCTTGTCTTGTAAATAAACGAGAGTCAATTAAATAATTAAAATATGGTGTTTCGTCAATATGCAACTCGTTGCATATTGAGCTCCACTTAACTTGTAGTACTTGTTTGTGCACATTTGCCATGACATGCATATTTAAACCGGACATGCATCATACTTGGATGTGCATCGTATGCCATGTTTATGCTTGTGTGTTTACCGTGTTGTTTGCTTCTTTCCGGTTACTTCTCTTGTTAGCTTCGGTTTCGTTCCGGAGTTGTGAGGATTCGCTCGACTATGTTGCTCCGTCTACTTCATGGATTCATTCTTCTCCCTTTGTGGGATCCCAGGCAAGATGATCATACCCTTGGATACCTTTACTAGCATTGCCATGCTTAGTTGTCTCGATGCTATCGTTACTTGTCGCGCTACCCATCTTTTATTGTCAGCCCTCTCCTTGTTGCCATGAAACCTCTAACCTTTTGACACCTTCCTAGAAAAACCACTGTTTGGCTATGTTACCCGCTTGCTCAGCCCCTCTTATAGCGTTGTTAGTTGCAGGTGAAGATGAAGATCATTCCAGGAGGGAAGTTGTTGTTGGAATATCACAATATCTATTATTATTATTAACACACCTATATACTGGGCATGGGTGAAAGGCTTGGCCTTTTGCTCGGTGTTTTGTTCCACTCATGCCACCTTAGGCGCCGATAAACCGGCATTATGTTCCTTGATTTTGCGTTCCTTACACGATGGGTGGATGGGGACCCCTTGACAGTTCGACTTTGAATAAAACTCCTCCAGCAAGGCCCAACATTGGTTTTAATTTGCTCATAATAACAACTTAAATAATTAATTAATTGCATAGGGGGTCATGTCCCCGGGTTCTTAATTCTACATAGCAGGGGGGCCAGTGCTGATGGTGTTGGTCCCAAACGGGGGTTATGCGGGGCCACCACGGGGAAACTCGAGGTTTGGTTTTACCTGTAGGATCACCCATCCGGACGTGGCCTGAGACGAGATACGCGCGGCTACTATCAGGGTGTCGGCACGCCGGGAGGTCTTGCTGGACTTGTTTTACCATTGTCGAAATGTCTTGTGCACCGGGATGCCGAGCCTTTTCGGATTTCCCTAAGATAAGGGGTGATGATATTATATTTATCGCTTCAGCTAATCGTGAGAGCTTGTGATGGGCTAAGTTGGGACACCCCTGCAGGGTTATGATCTTTCGAAAGCCGTGCCCGCGGTTATGTGCCAGATTGGAATTTGTTAATGTCCGGTTGTAGAAAACTTGACAGAGGATCCGAAGTAAAACACACAACTGTGTGAGTAACCGTGACTGTCTCTTTTCACTTTGAGAAGAGAACACGGTGGGGTTATGTTTGACTCGTAGGTAGTTCAGGATCTTTAGCGATCACTACTAGTTTGCGACCGTTTGCGTAGATGCTCATCTTATTCTTGTACTCGTAAGTTAGCCACCATATTATGCTTAGCCGCTGCTGCAACCTCGCCACTTTACCTCTTCCTACCCATAAAACTTTGCTAGTCTTGATACCCATGGTTATGGGATTGCTGAGTCCTCGTGGCTCACAGATACTACAACACCAGATGCAGGTTCAGCCGAGTATGATCAGGAGCTGGTTCAAGTATTTCGCTGGGAGCTCGATGAAGAGAGTGGTCGTATGCTTGTGACGTTTTCGACGATCAGTAGTGGTTTCTACTAGGGGCGATTCAGACCTGTGGCTTTTTGTTGTTTTGGTATCTTTCTGTTGGATCTTCGCCCGTAGTCGGGTTGTGATGTTTTGAATGATGTTTTGTTTATGTAATTTATTATGTGAAGTGGCGAGTGTAAGCCAACTATCTCCTTTTGCAGTTTCATCCCTATTTTTACATGAGTCGTGCAAAGATACCAAACTTGAGATCATTCCAGAATGGGCTTATACCTTTAAGTCGTGCCTCGACACGTAGGAGGTATAGTCCCATCCTGGGCATTACAAGTTGGTATCAGAGCCTTCTCCGACCTAGAAGCCCCCACAGATTGATCAAATCGTTGACGGTTGAGTCTAGGCACACACTTAAAAAGTTTTGAGTCCTATATATATATCGGAGAGTAGGATTTCTTTTGCTCCTCATCTCTTTTCACTCTGGTGAGGACTCCTGACGATTACTCTTGTCTCTTCTACTCTCAAAAATTCACCAAATTTTTTTTAGGATCACGCGAGTATTGTTTGGATTGTTCCGATGTCTTTGTGACGAGAATATTGTTCTCTACGCCTCCTGTCATTAGGGGTTGTGGCAGTGTCCCGGGGAGTTGAGCTCCGAGGTGTTGTCGTCACAAATATATCGCATCAGTTCTGGAATACTTAAGACGGCCGACATCGAAAACTCTCCTATGCGGTTAGTGGCAAGATAACCCCGACATCACCCAGCATTGGGGAGGTAGTTCGGGAGTATTGCCATAGCTTGTATAGTAGATGCGTTTCGAAGGTCCGAGGTAAACGGTTTCCGAAAAGAACTAGTTATGTGTTGAAGGATGGATACAGCTGGATGTAGGATTAGAGTTGAGTGCGCGGTGCTTCCCCTGTATCCCCAACACCTGATTGCATAACTCGAAACTTTCGGAAATTAATAGGTGGGTTCATCTAGTAGGTCGTAGGCTTTCTTCCAACGAATGCATGATATGGAGTTCGGGTTCTACATTGAGTGAAGTGGTTTTATGGGCTTGTTCCCATCGGGAGTTGCATCTTAAAGGGTTCTTGGCTATGCTGATCCGGGGATTGCAAAACCCTTTTGTAACACGTTCCATGAGCTTTCAACACGAAGATGTCGAACGAAACTTCTATCTTGTATTTGTTCTATCTGCTCCTTGTTGTTTTTATTTACCTTTTGTTCTCCAAGTGGCTTCTCGACAAGTTGATGTACCTACGGAATTCATTCGTTCAATTCTCTGTTCGGATGATATTGTGAAGATTATGTTGCAACATATCTCTCCTTGTTTTTGTTTTGATTCTGGTATTCGAGTTGCTTCGATGTCAAATGTTGATTCCATACCTTCCTAATCGGTGTTCTCATATTTCGATGGGAGTGCTAATTCCTCTTGACCATCAAAATTTTCATGTTAATCCTTTTCAACCGGTGTGCCTTCTCTTCAAGTTATTACATACGGACGCCGTTGAGAAATCTGACGATTGTCTGTTTCATTCATCCCAAGTCGTCTTTGTTTTTCCCCACCCTCCCACCCTTCTTCTTTTTGGAGCTAGAAATTCTAAATGAAGTATCCATTTTATTCATGTGATATTTCTTCATTCTTTTCCTTCAATGTTCTTATCCGGTGTTTTATCGTGAAGATGCTCAAGAGCTTCAAGTTCATCATTCTTTTGTTCTCAAATTCTGCCGGTGGATCTAATTCAAGATTTTGGTGTTGATCTTATCCTTTTTCCTCATTTCACAATGCTTTCTTATTCCGGTGCACCAATTAATCATTCTCCTCTTGCTGTTCATATCCGGAGTGTTCAAGATATCTTACAAGATTCATAGTTCCATTCTTAATCCGTCCAAGCTATTTTGAGGATTGTTATCTTATTCAAGCCATTTAATTCAACCGGTGCAATATCTTTTAAGCAATCTTTTTCAGCGGTGATTTCTTTTGAGTGGGCCCTAACCCACAAGTCTTTTCCCAGGATCTTACCTGACTCTTCTAATTTCTGGAGTTATTTTAAAATTCTTTTCAAAGTGTGACGTAAGAATGATTCCCATCAGTCATCTGCCTTCTCCAAGATCGCTTTCAAATTCTTTTCATCATTGGTTCAACATTTTAATTCTTCATTCCGGAGTGCTCAACAATTCATGGTGGTGTATCTCATCGTCTTCTCAGATTTTGAAGACCGAAGACGAGTTTCTCTTAAATCTAGGCCCGTTCTCTTGAAGATTCGTGGTTCTAGCTTCATGCCATCCTAATTATCGTTTTGATTGTGAGGAATTATTTTCATACTCATCCGAAGCTTTTCATGAATCCTTTCCATTGTGATCCTCCGAAGGCCATCATTTCAGAATATTTCTTCGTTCTCAGTTTTCAACTTCGTCCTTCAAATATTCTTCATTGATGCCTCTTCGTTCGTCTCCATATTCTACCGGTGCTTTGTCAAGTATTCTTTAATCGGTTCGCGATCTCTTCGTTCTCTTGTAATTTTCCTCAAGTGCTTATTCTTCCCGGTGATTATTCTCTTTCATCAACCGGGTTCAATTCTTACGGTGGTTCATTCAAGATTAACCTTCCGTTGTTATCGTTTTAATTCATTTGTTCTTTTCCTAATCCTACCGGTGGTTCGTTGAAGATTTACCCAAGCTTGTGCGAGATCTCTCTTAATCCTTTCCAACGAGAATAAGTAGTATGCCAAATCCTTTGGTTGTCATCAATTTAATTGATGAAGGAGATGCATGACATAATTCTTATTCTTATTCCTTCAAGGTGATTTAATCTCTGTTTTCCGGTGCTTGTTCATCATATCATATCCTTGGTTCTAAGTTGTTCATCTTGTTTTCCGGAGCTCCAAGTTAATTCAATTATCATTTCAAAGCTCCATCTAATTCATCGCAGGCCTTGAGTCTTATTCTTTCATCTTTCACTTCCATGCTTTCATTACCGGAGTTCTTCATGGTGGTTCATCATCATTTAGTTCATCCTCGAAGTCTTCATCAAGATTCTTGTTGGAGCTCAAGCATTCTTCATCATGCTTTCCAATTGCAATCCTTTCTACCTTATCTTTTCAGATGGTGTTATGTCATTCTTGAAAATTCCTTCATGTTTTATGATTCACGAGTTATCAAGAATGAGATATTTAAAAACCATCATTTTCCTGTTCAGGAGATCTTTTCAACCCTTCAATTATTCGTTGGAGTCATCTTGGGTTATAATTCACCTAAAAGCTTTCTCTAAGGATTGTTGCTATTGTGGTGCTTATAAATGACCCAAGTTCTTCATATATCCTCCCGGCGAGATAACTTTTTCGTCTCCTTGTTGATCTCAATCCAATCAAATGTTTTCGTCAGTGGCTGGTTGTCACCTCTTAATTTTGAAGTGTTTTCCATAAGCCCACATCAAGCTTATTCTTTCGTTGTTGATTTTTCCAACAACTCCGTTCAACCCTTCTTCGTAAGGATGATTTTTCATATTCATTCATGGGAGAAGTTGTCTTTTTCTCTCCGTTCATTTCTTTCGTTGATTTATATGCTATTCTTTCATTCCGGAGGCATTGTGATGTTGCTCTCTTTGACCATCATCTCGTTTTTATCAAGATCATATTCTTCCCTTGATTGTCTATTTAACTGGAATGTTGTCACCTACATTCTAGTTCCCTCATCTTATCAAGTTTTTCCTATCTTTTCAACCGGAGTGCTGGCTGAAATCTTTCTTACCCCTTGTGCCATTCTTTCAATGTTCCGGAGGCTGTGTGTTGTTGTTTTCATCAAGTATCTTCCCAACTTGGCAAGTTCATGTTCAATTCCTTCCATTTTCAGACGGAGTGCTGTCCAAATTCTGTCACTCTTATTCCTTGGCTATACCGTTGCTGTTTCATATTCTGTTGGTCCGTGAGCTCTTGTTTCATGTCTTTCAACCTTCAAGGTTCTCATTGTGTGCCTTGTTCCTCCTTTTACCGGAGTGTTTTCATCTTCGTACATCTCCATTGTATTCTTATTCAACTTGTTTAACCTCTCAAGGTCCGTGGTTTCACTCGTCTGTCAAAGAAGTAACTTTGTTTTACCTCTTCCTTTTCCGTTTTATCCGGTGCCATCTCTAGGATCTCGGGTCGAGATCCTCTGTTAGTGTGGGAGAGTTGTGACGCCCGAAGACCGACGTCCTAGAAGATTCCAGAGATTCCAGATGTTCCGGGTTCTCCCGTGTGTTTCATTTGTGCTTGTGCTATTTATTTTGCATTGCATCATGTCATCATGCCATCATGTCATTAATCTTTTGCATCTTAACCTAAATAAATTGTGTGCACCTTCGGTCCATTTAAATCGAGGGAAGAGTGACTTCTCTTTATACCATATCCTCTCAATATTTAGGGAGCTATAATAAATATTCCATTCTTTGGAATCACCGTTAACACACTTGCAATATTCCCCATGTCTTTCTACTTCAAGTTTGACTTCAAAACTTTGCTAATAATTCTTTATCTCTTTTATCGAGGCTCCACCAAAATTCTTAACATTTTTGGACCTCCCAAATACCCACTTGTTTCTCACACTCGTTGAATTAAATTCATATGAGTTTGAATTCAACTTCACACCCGTGCCAACTTCTAATTTTTCCTGGATCAAGCTCACTTTTATGAGTCCATAAAATAACCTCTTGCCCAAATTCTACCCATAACCCTTCCTTTCTCCTCCTTTTCTTCTTTGACATTTTCTATATTTGAGAAAACAAAGGAAGAAGGGGCCCAGCCGCAGCCAGGCCCATCCGCGGCCTCCCTGGCCTATCAACCACCTAGGCCCAGTCGCCCCTAAAGCAAACCCTAGCTACCCCGTCGCTCTCTCCCTCACCCCTTGACCCTCTTTCCCTCAGCGCCGCGCCGCTCCTGCCCGATCCCATATCCATCTCTCCCTCGATCTCTCCCTCTCCCTCTCGTCTCCTCCCAACCGCATCGCCAGGGAGAGGAGCTCCCCAGCGTCGATCCCCTCGACCCTGACCAGTAGGCCACCGCCCTGTGCGCGCGACCAGTGGCCCATCGCCCTCGGTCCTTGCCGCAACGCCGCCAGGCCCCGGCCGCCCTCCTTCCCTAACCTAGCAGCAGGTCGCCCCGCGCCACCTGGTCCTCCTTCCCTGCCCCGAGCATCCGCGACCTGCTGGACCCCCCAAGCCCCGGCGAGCGCCACCGCGCCGCCCGCTCCTTCCTCGTTGGTCGCCCCGTCGGACTCCACCAGCGCCCTGCAGCCTCTTCCTCCAGCGAGGCCACGCCCGCAGCTACCGCCATGGAGCCGAGCTCCGAACTCTGCTGCTGCCATGGTTGGGGCTGCCTCCTCACTGCCGCCCGAGGCCTGCAGCCACCTCGCCAAGCGCCGGCGACCGAGCCCTCGAGCAGTCTCTGCGCCTCTCCTCCTCGCCGTGGCCGTGACCGAGACCACCTTGATTTGTTGCTGCTGTGTTTTTTCGCCAAGTGCCAGGATGAACATGTACAACTACTTGCGCCGAGGACCCATGTACAACTACGACTCGGGACCGAGACCGGCAAGACCGTTACGACCGAACGACTACCCGATGCGTCAAGTTCCTCTCCGGTGCCCCGAGGACCGAGTACGACTACAAATGGAGATACGTCAAGTTCCACTACCGTCGCAAGAATGAGAACCCCCAAGTACCACGACACCGACCCCGAACATCTACGGAGTTGTACCACTACTTCCACTACCGTCGTCGAGGACCCATGTAATGCAAGCGTCAAGTTCGACTACCGTCGCCCCGAAAACGTCCGATGCCGCGACAAGTACCTCTTCGGAAATGGTTCGACTACTTCCTTCTACGAACGTGTACCCCGACCCGCGAGAACGACTACTTCCTCTATGATCTAGAGCCGCCCCGAGACGAACGTTCCGAAGGTATAACCCCGAGACGATGACCCGTGGAATGCACGTGTTGTATGAAATGTTTGCCCTTGTGTGCACCGTGCCCGTTTCGTCTTTTGTCATGCTCCTCGGTTGCCTCGTCGTCGACCCGTGGGAACCCGGTGACGGGATCACCCCACCTTTCATCTTGTTCGACTTGCTCACACCACCTTTTCTTTTGCACCGGTCTCTCAACGAGTTACCAGAACCGAGATGTTGCCGTTGCATCATTTCGGATCGTTGCCGTGGCACCCTTTCCTTCCACCACGGTGACAATACTTCATATTCTCTTCATGTTCACTTTTAATAAAAATTGCATAAACTTGATCATATCATCCGCATCATGTTAACAACCTTAAAATGTGTGAATTGTTGTTTGCTTAAAATTGCTAAACATGCTCATGGGGATTTTCCGGAATTGTTGTTTGTCATTCCGGCCTCATTAAAACTTGCCTAAATAGGTAGTTTGCTCTTGCTTCACCTCTTGCCATGTTAACAAACATTTAATCTTGTCTTGTAAATAAACGAGAGTTAATTAAATAATTAAAATGTGGTGTTTCGTCAATATGCAACTCGTTGCATATTGAGCTCCAATTAACTTGTAGTACTTGTTTGTGCACCTTTGCCATGACATGCATATTTAAACCGGACATGCATCATACTTGGATGTGCATCGTATGCCATGTTTATGCTTGTGTGTTTACCGTGTTGTTTGCTTCTTTCCGGTTACTTCTCTTGTTAGCTTCGGTTTCGTTCCGGAGTTGTGAGGATTCGCTCGACTATGTTGCTCCGTCTACTTCATGGATTCGTTCTTCTCCCTTTGTGGGATCCCAGGCAAGATGATCATACCCTTGGATACCTTTACTAGCATTGCCATGCTTAGTTGTCTCGATGCTATCGTTACTTGTCGCGCTACCCATCTTTTATTGTCAGCCCTCTCCTTGTTGCCATGAAACCTCTAACCTTTTGACACCTTCCTAGCAAAACCACTGTTTGGCTATGTTACCCGCTTGCTCAGCCCCTCTTATAGCGTTGTTAGTTGCAGGTGAAGATGAAGATCATTCCAGGAGGGAACTTGTTGTTGGAATATCACAATATCTATTATTATTATTAACACACCTATATACTGGGCATGGGTGAAAGGCTTGGCCTTTTGCTCGGTGTTTTGTTCCACTCATGCCACCTTAGGCGCCGATAAACCGGCATTATGTTCCTTGATTTTGCGTTCCTTACACGATGGGTGGATGGGGACCCCTTGACAGTTCGACTTTGAATAAAAATCCTCCAGCAAGGCCCAACATTGGTTTTAATTTGCTCATAATAACAACTTAAATAATTAATTAATTGCATAGGGGGTCATGTCCCCGGGTTCTTAATTCTACATAGCAGGGGGGCCAGTGCTGATGGTGTTGGTCCCAAACGGGGGTTATGCGGGGACACCACGGGGAAACTCGAGGTTTGGTTTTACCTGTAGGATCACCCATCCGGACGTGGCCTGAGACGAGATACGCGCGGCTACTATCAGGGTGTCGGCACGCCGGGAGGTCTTGCTGGACTTGTTTTATCACTTCAGCTAATCGTGAGAGCTTGTGATGGGCTAAGTTGGGACACCCCTGTAGGGTTATGATTTTTCGAAATCCGTGCCCGCGGTTATGTGCCAGATTGGAATTTGTTAATATCCGGTTGTAGAAAACTTGACAGAGGATCCGAAGTAAAACACACAACTGTGTGAGTAACCGTGACTGTCTCTTTTCACTTTGAGAAGAGAACACGGTGGGGTTATGTTTGACTCGTAGGTAGTTCAGGATCTTTAGCGATCACTACTAGTTTGCGACCGTTTGCGTAGATGCTCATCTTATTCTTGTACTCATAAGTTAGCCACCATATTATGCTTAGCCGCTGCTGCAACCTCACCACTTTACCTCTTGCTACCCATAAAGCTTTGCTAGTCTTGATACCCATGGTTATGGGATTGCTGAGTCCTCGTGGCTCACAGATACTACAACACCAGATGCAGGTTCAGCCGAGTATGATCAGGAGCTGGTTCAAGTACTTCGCTGGGAGCTCGATGAAGAGAGTGGCCGTATGCTTGTGACGTTTTCGACGATCAGTAGTGGTTTCTACTAGGGGCGATTCAGACCTGTGGCTTTATGTTGTTTTGGTATCTTTCTGTTGGATCTTCGCCCGTAGTCGGGTTGTGATGTTTTGAATGATGTTTTGTTTATGTAATGTATTGTGTGAAGTGGCGAGTGTAAGCCAACTATCTCCTTTTGCAGTTTCATCCCTATTTTTACATGAGTCGTGCAAAGATACCAAACTTGAGATCATTCCAGAATGGGCTTATACCTTTAAGTCGTGCCTCGACACGTAGGAGGTATAGTCCCATCCTGGGCATTACATCTATATGCCTCCATTTTACAAAATCATACTATATGCCTCCATGACACGCGGAACATCTAGCATCAAGGTGGCGTGTCATGCAAGAAAATGGAGATATGCAGTGCGTAAGTGAGTCTTGCACTTCGATGGCACCTAGTACTACGCAATATTTTTTCTCCTCGATGGCACGTGAATATTGCACGTACTCAATGACAGAGAACGGGATGGTAGCCATGGACATGGTCGGCCCTTTTTGAAGAGAGTACTAATAAATACGTAACTTTGATGTGTCCCGTCAACTCGCAGAACAACGAGAAGCTTGCTTGCTACGCCTTCTCCCTCGCCAACGCGTGCACGGTGGCTCGCAGCACCGGAGAAACTTTTGCTTACAAGCGGTGGACGTGCGGCAGTTCATTTGGTGTCAGATTGCCAGAAGTAGTACCATCATTATTGTTGGACTTCCGGAAGAGGAGAAGAGCCAAGCGCAAGGTCACCTACTAACCTATAGTACTACTATAGCCAAAGTTGGTCCACCTTTTTAGAGCATGGTTAATTAATATAGGCAAGTCTTGCAATGGCACATCATTTAGAGCAAGTACTATCTTCGTAGGATCAAAGGAAGTGAAACAAAAGTTGGAGTGGATGCTAGATTGCCAATTAAAACATGATTACATAGGAAACAAATCCTATAGCATTCTATCCTATGAATCAAACGACCAATGTAGGAAAATTATGAGGGGGGTCTCTCCAACAGTGTTCCTCGCCTCACACCTAGCATCATGGTGGTCAAACTTGGAGTCATTCATCTGTTACACGGGACCACATGTCAACGAAACATGGTGTGTAATTTCTCGTGCAAAATGCGATATGACCGCGTTGGCTCGAGGTGCCGCATTAGTTATCGACCTTTATTTTTTTAATGGCGTGCCGTTCAGTTTTGAAGCACGACTAACTGGTACTGTTTGCAGAGAAAATATAAACTACTCTACCACTACTCCACCTCTAGTACTAGTAGTATAAAAAAAGATATATAGGCTGGAGCTTTAGAGATTTCTTGCGAAGGGCTGCCCACTTGCTTCTCACACTATCACCCTCTCTCCAGATCTAAAAAAGACGGCCTCTCTCTCCCTCCTCATCGGTGGTCACAGATCCGCCGGGGAAGAAAAGGACGTGCAGCGTTGACGCACTCATCGTCGGCGAGCGAGGTCACGCACTGACGACAAGGCCGTCCTCTTAGACCTAGCGCCCGCGCGGGATGGCCTCCGTCCCCAAGCTCGCTGTCGTAGTGCGTGCGGAGCACGACGACCACGAGCGAAGCCACTTCCCGCCGACCCTCATGTATGCTACCTCTTTTCGAACCATACCCTTGTTCTATTGCCCCATCTGCCACGTCGCTGCATGTGGATCTTTTCCACTCCACCATCTTCCCAATTTGCTATCCTCTGCTCTGCTGGTCATGCAAACGAAAACCTTAATTTGCACTATTAAAGGAAACCCTACTTCATGCAGACTAATCCATGTCTGGGTTGAATAAGGAAAGGAAGGGATACTGTACTGTCCAAGAGAGTAGGCATCGAACCCGCATCTAGGTTGAAAAGGAGAAAATCAGTAGCTAAGGAACGAGTCTCGTGTCTCTGGGTTGAAGAAGGGTAGAAAGGCATGAAAACGTAATAGAGAATGACCAGGTCGATCTATTTGTTGTCCTCACATAGGAAAAAAGTGGCTAAGCATAACATAAATGGGACGTAATCCACATATGATGCGTGGATATTTGTTGCTCTGGGCAACCATACCTCCCTCACCACTCTATGCGTCCGTGGAGGTACATCGTACTCGTGCGCCCACTGTCCGAATGGGTCTCCTATGCTCTTATTGCCACTTTTTTGCTGTTAGTATAACGCCAACGGTAAAGTCAACCAATGCTACTGCTAAATTGATGTCCATTTAACTAATGCCGCACTCAGTCTAATGCCACCGATAAATTTAAGCAATGCCATTTAATGTCTCTGGATTATTTCAGGGTTAGCTGTTGATTGTGGATGTATTAAAGATTTTTCAGCTAAGGGATTCTAATGTTGTTGCACAACCAGTATACCAACGATGAAACTTGTTACTACCTTCAGATTTTTGCACTCTTAATGCTTATAGATTACATACCTCACCTTCATGAGATAAGTCAATTTTGTGTACAGTGCCACCAAAATGCCAAGGCGCTAACGTCATTTTATTTTGGTTAAACTGCACAAAAAATTATGAAGACAAGAGGAAAGGTCAAGAGTGGGCACCTCCTTATCCGGCTGTTTTCTTTGATTTGGTTGGTCAAGTTTTATGTTTAATCGACTATCAAGATTGGGATAGCAATTTTCAGGTCCTCTCGAGTTCGAAATGATATATACCTTCAAGGTACATGGTTTGCAAAAAAATTATACTATCATTAGTTCATAATGCTAGTTACCTTCAGACTTTTGTATTTGGTTTAATGTTGTTGCCAGCTACTATACCAATGCTGAAACTTGTTACCTTTACATTTTGTATTGTTAATGCTTATAGAAATCTTTAAGTGCTAGCTTATGGAGATCAGTTCAGTAAAACCATTATACTCTACCCCGTAATAGAAAAATTACTCCACTGTTCCACTAGCCGGTGGATTAGTGTATATTTGTACTATTTGAATGGTGTTGCATTAGCGTATCGACATATATAAGGTGTGGCAAGCTTTCCCAGAGCAACAAGTTTCATCATTGGTATACTAGCTATGCAACAAGTTTCAGCATTGGTACACAGGGTGTAGAGTTCACTCAAATACTGCCAGTAAAGCTAGCCGCACCTTTGTTAAGATTGGGATAGCAATTTTTCATGTTCACCCGAGTTTGAAATGATATTTACCTTGAAGGTACATGGTTTGCAATTTTTTTAATACTATCATTAGTTAATAATGCTAGTTACCTTCAGACTTTTGTATTTGGTTTAATTCTCTTGCACAACTAGTATACCAATGCTGAAACTTGTTACCTTTACATTTTGTATTGTTAATTCTTATACAAATCTTCCAGTGCTAGAGCTTATGGAAATATGTTTAGTAAAACCATTGTACTGTACCCTGTAATAAAATAACTACTCTACTGTTGCACTAGCCACTGGATTAGTGTATATTTGTAGTATTCAAAATTTCGAATGGTGTTGCATTAGCGTATGGACATAAATAAAGTGTGGCAAGCTTTCCCAGATATGTTCTCAAAAAAACTACTACCTGTTTTTCTAAATACTAGACGTTTGGGTACTATAAACTAAACCGCGAAAACGTCTTATATCAAGGAACACAGGGTGTAGAGTTCACTCAAATTATCCCGGTAAAGCAAGTCACACCTTTGTTAAAATTAATGATCATTATGTTATCGGAGGAGGTCTGTAAGTTTGTCTCTAATGCCTGTCGACTACATACCTGACATCATGATGTAATGTTAAGTCATTTCCTTTTGTACAGTGTCACTGAATTGTCAAGGTGGTTATGGCATTTTATTTTAGTTGAACTGCACAAAATATGCTTAAAAGAAGAGGAAAGGTCAGGAATCGATCATTCTTTCAGAAAGAACTATATATGCCTTTCTGACATCAGCCGTTGTTACCTTATTTATTCCTTCAAACAGGTGGTTAGAAACAGTCTTGCTACCTTTTCCCATTAAGAAATTGGAATGCTTATATTTGTGAGTCTATGCTTCAACTAGTGCCACTTTTATAGTAATCACACTTTCAATATCTATGCAAACAGGGATGCTCGATTTTAGTGGAACTGCACAAAAAGTCCAACTGGTTCAACATTAGGAGCATGTTTTCTTCCAAACCTTTATATCCAATTGGTGGCACTATGAGCTGTTCATTAAGAAGGTACATGGTTTGCTACTATCTTGCTACTCTTTTTGTAGTGTCATTAGATAGTAATACTAGTGGTTTGCATGTGAATTTATTGGCATGGTGGACCTACATTGGAGGTGCAGGACGGGATTCAATGGTTGGATGCTCAATTTCGGTTGTATCGATTTCACCTCTTCCATCATTGCGAACATGGATATCCTTGGTCTGATGAAGAATAGGCGCTATATTTCTGCTCTGAACAAGCAAATCAATTCAATATGAAATTGTCCAGGGCAAAACATGACTGTATCAAATTGTCCAGTGCAAAACATGACAGATGCTAAGCGGAAGAGACATGTTTAAATCGAAAATACAAGCTGGGGTATATGTTTACTAGCTGCTTGATATTTGTGCAGACAGAGATGTCTGCCCGTTGCTATTTGGCAAACACACAAAGTGACCGCAATTTTGGTTGAACTGCACAAGAGAATAGTATAGTCACTGCATGCAGTGTCATTTGAAAATAGACACTAAAAGATTGGATAGTCACTTCATGGACTGCAGAAAAGTAGTACTGTACTATTTATTGGCCAACACTAGGTGCTTCATTGCTTTGGTCTGACTACACAATGGGCATCATTTTGCCTAAGTTAAAGTTTGTATTTCGAAAATAGTCTCGCCGTGTGATCGAGAGAAGACCAAATCATATTACAGTGGATGTTCCTCCATCATGTGTGGTTCATTCTCATGGTTCCAGCTATTGGTGAAACCACTTACGTTTACAAGAGGAATTGTAGACTTCACAAACAAAATTTTCTTTTAGTCTATACTTAATTTTGGCCAAGAGAAGCATCCATGTTAGTAGGAAGAACATATGTTTTTCTAGATCTTTGCTTTTGGAGCTACATATATGTATATGATCTGTGAATCATTGAGATGCATTAACATGTTGATCTTATGTATGGGAATCGTACTAGTTGGTTTTAGTTGTGGCTGATCTTTGCTTTTGGAGCTACATATTTGTATATGATCTATGAATCATTGAGATGCATTAACAGTTCCTTATATCTGTCCGCTCAGTGTTTACAAGTTACTAATCTATCACTAGCTAGCCTACTAATGCGCTCCTGACAGTTTTAGTTGCGATGCAAGATCCGAAGTGGCAGTTTTTTTTAATAAAAATGCGTACCTCTGAAGAAACTGACAAGCTGCTCTGAAGAAAATGCCATGCGAATCTAAAGAAACTGCCAGCAAAAACGTTTGCAAATGCCTTATCTCCCAGTGAATGTTCATCAGTTAATGTGATCGTACACGTACACCATCCGACCTACTCGATCCTACACGTACACTATCCGACCTACTTGATCCTACAAGGATAAATAGCAGATCACACACGTACTACCTCCTTTCCGGTTTGCAGGGCTCAATTCGAAAAACGACCTACTCGATCCTACACAAATAAATAGCGGATCACGCACGTACTACCTCCTTTTTGGTTTGCAGGGCTTAATTCAAAAATCTCACCAACCAAGGTAGATGATGAGTGGTGGAGTGATTTTTGACAAGGAGGGAGTACCTCATCTGGATGATTCGAGTTTGCAAATGCCTTATCTCCCAGCTAAATGCCTTATCTCCCAACTAAAGTTCATCAACTAATGCCCTCGGCTGCGAGTCGTTGCATGCTGCTCCGCGTACTGCCTGCGAGCGATTTTGAGTGCCTGCATGCAGCCGGCCGTAATTAAGGCAGCTAACTGATGCGAAAAAAGATGCGCTTTAATTGTTGTGGGCCTTTTAAATCCATGGAATCATTATTGCCAAGGAGGGAGATGATTCGAGTGCACTCATTTGACCGTCATGCCGGCGTGCGACCCAGCACGGATGGGACAGGACGACATAGTCAGAATTTCAGTTTCTCCAGTTTTCCACGGCAAGCTGGCATGCTAAGCCATGCCTGCTTAACTATGCATTGAATTCCGATGACCGTCGCGCTACCTTCCGCCTATAAGTACTGTATCCCGGCCTTCTATGGTGGCACCGTGACCCAACTCACCCTATCCTCATAAGCCCCCACCGGCCCGACGTCGCTCACCACTTATCCTTGCTCTCGCCAGGTCCGCCATGCCCCCGCCCCTCCGTGATAGGCGAGGCCGGAGGCGGTCACCGCCGAAACTAGTGTTCGGTTTTTCACCGGAAGGCAGACGAAGGGAGGAGGCATTCTATCGGTCTTTAGATGGCAATGCGGAGATCGAGGACTTGTTGGAGCACGACCGCCTGGCGGAGGAGCAGGAGTTGTTGGAGCGTGACCGCTTGGCGGAGGAGCAGCGTATCGCCGATTTGCACCACCAGCAGGACATGGAGCAGCAGTGCACCGACGCTTTGAGTCGCGAGCAGAGCGCCCGCAACTGGGTCGATTACGTGGAGGTCGGCGGTCGGCAAATAGCCGTCAAGGCTGTCGGGCACGCACACGTTCGCGACGCTGATTTTTACTACCAGCTCGTCAAGTGGGTTTCCCGCTTAGAAGCCGAAGCTTCGGTGGACCACGCCGGCATGGAAAGGGCCAACACGCCCGAGCAATGCGCCCTATCGCACCTCTAGCAAGTCTGAGGCGAGGCGGAGGATGCCGATGCCGGCATTTAGCGTGTACCACAGATGGCGGCCGGCATCGTCTAGTTAGCTAAGAGTAAGTTAGTACTTGTACGCTACTAGAGTATTAGTGGGTATAGATAGTTAACTTGGCTATGATGGTTGTCAACGTGGAAGTTCAGTACTCTATATATGGATCAGACCTGTTACTCTACTCTGAATGTTGAACTTTCCGTTTGAACATATGGAATGGGATGTTATTTTTTAAATGGGTTGTATTTGTCCTCCACGGGTTTAGAGGCTGACTTGTGCGCCTACCAAGTTGACGCGTACACAATCAGGAGATGATTGTACGTGGAGAGGATGACAACAGGGACCCGCCAAGGTCATGGCAGTACACAAGCAAGTGCCTCCCTATTTCAAGCCAATAAAAAATGGCTCCTCCTAATGGATTTCTGACAACTGGGTCCCATGCCATTGTTAACGTAGTCAATAAACGAGAGAATTGCACAACGAGCGGCTGACACGAGGGACCCAGCTGCTCGCCCAGTTATTTTTGTTTTGGGTTAATTTAATAAATGCCACTCCAAATCTGGTGTTTCAGAGAAATGCCACTGCAATTTCCAAACTTTGAAAAATGCCATTTCATGCCATTTCTAGTGGCATTTTTCGAAGTCTAGACTGGCATTTTTCAAAGTTGGCAAATTGAAGTGGCGTTTTCCAAATTTGCAAAATTTGCAGTGGCATTTTTCAAAATTTGGAAATTGCAGTGGCATTTTTATGAATCACCATAATTTGAGTGGCATTTATCTAATTTGTTTTTGAGACGGAAGCAGGGTGTCAACTGGGCTGTGCGGGGCACTCTGGCCTGTCTAGACATCCTTCTCTTTTATGTTTACCACAGACCAGCCCAGTAGTTTTTTTTCTTTCTGAAAATGGCTAGCCCAGTTTTTTTTGTGATTTGCCAAGTAAGTCTCTTTGTCACGCCTATTGGGCTGCAAATCTTTCAAGACGAGGAGAGCTTCATTCGGCTGGGCGAGAAAATTGCCTATCAGTAATGAGAAATGGGATGTACATTTTTAAAACACATCAAACCGGCAATTAGTTTCAAATTTCTTTTTTTCATTTCAAGATTTTAAATTGCATTAATTTTTATGTGTGGACAATTTGTTGGATTTATATTGATATACATTTATTTTTAAATTCAGTTTGAATGTGACTCGAAATTTCGGGATTAAAAACAGTTCGGACCGCACCCAAATATGAAAAATTTCGTATAATTTTTTAACCGTGGCCACAATATGGGCTGTAATGCTAACAAAAAGAATATGGGCTCCAAAAAAAACCTTAAGAATTAGCAAATGGGCTGTAAATTATTAGAAATAATGGCAGATGGGCAGTATGTTGTTTTCCATAGATTTGAGGCTTTCCTAAAAAAGGTTGATGCACAAGCAGTGACTGTTGGATGTCCATCCAACGGCCGTCGTGCTTCTTCAATCTCTGCTCTTCCTGCTCCAACCGCTCAAAAAAGCGCCGGTGGGACTGCCTGCTCCCTCCTCCACACGGCCGGCTATGCTACCGCGCAGGCCTCACCACCCCACCATACTGCCATCACTGGCCTAGCCATCCCTCTACTCACCCACACCTGCTGTTATTCTCCGGCGACGGCAGACGAACCAGTAAACCCTCGTACAGTCGTACTCCCCTCCGCGTGGGAAACAATTGCCGAGTCTTCCTTGCCTTCGTTTGATTCCTTTCCTACGCCTCGCCGTCGTCCACCGCCGTGGTGCTCTCGGCGTAGCCTGGTCAACGTGGTCAACGACCGACATGCATCTGAAGTGGACTGTACGTGGAGAGGTTGACAACTGGGTCCACGGCCGCACGCAAGGAAATGCCTCCTTATTAAGCACAAATTAATGATTCCTCCACCTGACATCTGGGACCCACCGAAAGGGCCTCTGTATTTCGTGAAAAAATGTTACCACCGCTGACAGCTCGGACCCACCAGCTATATCTTCGCACGCAAGGAAGTGCGTCCTTATTACGCACAAAAAAATGAATACTCCCCCTGCTAGCTGGGACCCAGTATAGTGGCAGGCTGACTTGTGGGCCTACTAAGTTGACGGAGACGGAGGGCTTTGTCAACTTAGTCAATATGCACGATTCTAGCTCCAGTGACCATACGATGTCCATCCAACGGCCGTACGTAGTGCTTCTTCAACCTCTGGTATTCTTGCTCCAGCCGCCCAAACCAGCGCCGGTCGTGCCTCGTGCTCATGCGTCCCGTGGCCGGCTGTGATGCGGCGGAGGCCTCACCGCCCCTACTACTCCCACCGCTGGCCAGGCCATCCCTCTACTCACCCACACCTCATGTTATTCTGCGGCGACTGCAGCCTCACACCGCAACGAACCAGTGAACCCTCATACTCCTGTATGCGTGGGCATCAATGTGGTCAAGGAACGACTTCCATCGGAAGAGTACTATACGTGGAGAGGCTGACAGCTGGGTCCACGACAGCCGCAAGGAAGTGCCTCCTTATTACGCGGAAAATAATTATTCCTCCACCTGACAGCAGGGACCCACCGGACGGGCCACCATATTTGGCGAAAAAATGTTTCCCCCCTGACTGCTGGGACCCACCGGACGGGTCACCGTATTTCGTGAAAAAAAAATGTTCCCCTCGCTGTCAGCTCGGACCCACCGGATGTGCTGCCTTATTAGGCACAAAAAATGAATACTCACCCTGCTAGTTGGGACCCACCTTGGTGGGTGGCTGATTTATGGGCCTACTAAGTTGACGGGGATGGAGTGCTTGGTCAACTTAGTCAATATGAACGATTCTCGCTCCAGTGACCGTACGATGTCCATCCAACGGCCCTAGTGCTTCTTCAACCTCTGGTCTTCTTGCTCCAGCCGCCCAAAGAAGCGCCGGTAGTGCCGCATGCTCCTGCCTCCCGTGGCCGGCTGTGCTGCCGCGGAGGCCTCACCTCCACCTACTATTCCCATCGCTGGCCAGGCCCTGCGGCGACAGCAGCCTCACACCGCAGCCGAACCAGTGAACCCTCGTACTCCTCTCCGCGCGGGCTTCCACTGCTGCGTCTTCCCTGGCTCCGCGTCATCCCCTTCCTAGTCCTCGCCGTCGTCCACCGCCCTGGTGCTCTCGGCGCGGCGTGGTCAACGTGGCCAAGGAACGACTTCCATCGGAAGAGTACTGTACGTGGAGAGGCTGATAGCTGGGTCCATGGCCGCAGCAAGGAAGTTTCTCGTTATTACGCGCAAAATAATTATTCCTCCACCTGACAATGGGGACCCACCGGACGAGCCACCGTATTTCGCGAAAAAACGTTTCCCCCTGACTGCTGGGACCCACCAGCTACATCTTCGCACGCAAAGAAGTGCGTCCGCGCAAAAAATAAACGATTCACCCCCCTGACTGCTGGGACCCACCAGCTACATCTTCGCACGCAAGGAAGTGCCTGACAGTCGGGACCCACCTTATCAGAGCGTACGTACCGTTTTCATTCTCGTCGCGAACATGTACGTACATACTGGTCGATGTAGAGGCGCGCACGCGTCGTAGCAGAGGCGCGCACGTAGCATGTACACGTTGTACAGCGGCCAGGGTGCAAGAAAGTAAATACGGCCACGTACGTACATACGGGCGGGGTCTCAAAGGCATACCTGCGTGTACGTACGGCCAGGGCTCGTGTACATGGCTGGGTCGGAACGGAGAAATATCGTCGTCGTCGTGTTAATGGGAGCCAACCGGCTGGGTCGGAACGGAATACGTCGTCGTGTTCATCGGGAGGGCTTGGACGGAACAACCGATGGAAACGAGGCCTGGCGTACCGCAGAACGGAGGAAACGGCCTTGTGTTCGACCGGCCACGTTCGAAACAGGATCTTGTTCATCGGGAGGGGTCTGGCCTACTGCAAAACGGAGGAAACGGACCTCCTACGGTCGAAACGGGAGTCCTGTTGATCCGGAGGGGTGTGGCGTACCGCAAAACGGAGGAAACAGACTTGTGTTGGAGCGCTACGGTCGATACGGGGGTGCTGTTCATCGAGAGGGGTGTGGCGTACCGCAAAACGGGACTCCGCGGGATACTGTTCATCTCCAATGTCGACCCCTCCAGCCTCCACGGGCTACTGTTCATCCACCATTGACCTCCTCCAGCCTCCACCTGTGACTGTTCATCCATGGGCTCCTATTCATTCAGCCTCCACCGCGCGATACTCCACTGGCTACTGTTCAACTAGCCCACTCCACTGGCTACTGTTCAGCCACCCCTCCACGGGCTACTGTTCATCCAGCACTCCACCGTCTACTATTCATCTAGCCCTCCACGGGGTGGTCCTGTTCATCCTGCCCTCCACGGGGTCCTGTTCATCCAGCCCCAACCGGCTCGATCGATCGGGGTCATGTTCATCCAGAGGCAACACCATGGGGTCCTGTTCATCCACCCCCACCGGGAACTGTTCTTCCAAACCCCCCAGCAATGCTCACTGTTCATCCATAGGCAGTATCGATCGGCTTCTGTTAGCAGCAGTAGCGAAGGAATCGCTCGATCGGGTTCAGTTAACAGCCATCGATCGATCACTCGGGTTCAATAACGTGTAGCCTGCAGTGCAATCGCTCGGGTTCAGTTAGAGCCCAACGCCTCGCTCGGGTTCAGTTAGAGCCCAATGCCTCGCACCCAGCGCGTGTGTGTACGAGAGAAACGCGCATCGCTCGGCCCCGACCACCCACCGTAACCGAGAACACCCCGATATTTTCCTCGCCCTCGCTTCTACCATGGTTTTTTCCGTCATGGACGGCCCAAAGAATGTCATGCAGCTGCGTCTCCGGCCCGCCCAGGACGAAAAGCCCATTTTCTGTCATGATTTTTTGTCATAGAAGTAGGGCCCCACCACATCTATGATGATACCGGGTTTTGTCACAATTATCGTCATAGAAGTTTTATAAGTATGACAGAAAAAAATTCGTTCGGCCCAAAATGTCACGGATGTGTCTTTTTTTGTAGTGTGTGGCCGACTTGTTGCAAGGAGTTTCTGACAGACCAGTTGCTATGGTCCGGGTGGCCAATGGCAAATTAATTCCATGCTCTAAACAATTGCTAAATGGTGAGTGGACTTGCGGAAGTCAGCAGTTTGTCAGTGATTTCAGAATTTTTCCGTTGGGCTATTATGATGGTATCTTAGGAGTTGACTGGCTGGCTGCTCACAGCCCTATGCAAGTTGACTGGGCTGCTCAGTGGCTTTCTTTTAAGCACAATGGTAACACTATCACTTTATTGGGAGAGGATGTAGTTTTTCCTTTGTGTGCTCTGCTGGAAGTATGTGCCCTGTCAGATCATATGGATGATATTCCCCTTGAAGTGCCAGTTGAAGTTCAAGCTCCGCTCCAGAAATTTTCCTCCATTTTTGAAGTTCCAAAAGGATTACCACCTAGAATATAATATGATCATATAATACCCCTTATTCCTGGAGCTAGCCCAGTTTCCCTTAGACCATATAGAATTGCTCCTGCATTGAAGAGTGAAATGGAAAGACATGTGCAAGAAATGTTGGACAATGGCATTATTAGACACGGTAATAGCCCCTTTTCTTCTCCTATGATCATGGTGCAGAAAAAGGATACCACCTGGAGGCCAGTGATTGATTATAGACATTTGAACAATATTGCTGTTACGGAGCTGCTGGATGAATTAGCTGGGTCTCATTGGTTTTCAAAGCTTGATCTCAGAGCTGGTTACCACCAAATTCGTATGGCACCAGGAGAAGAGTAAAAAACTGTCTTTTAGACACACACATGGCATTATGAATTCCTAGTGATGTCCTTTGGTTTAACTGGAGCACCTAATACTTTTCATTTTGCTCTGAACAGTGATCTTCCTCCTGTCCTCAAACGCCATAAAGGGATGAAGTTTGTGATCACCTTCTTTGATGACATGTTAGTGTTTAGTGTCACTTATGAGCAACACTTACAACATCTGGAGGAAGTGCTGCAAGTGCTCAAGAAACAACAATGGCAAGCCAAACTGTCCAAGTGTGCTTTTTCTCAGCAGGAAGTAAGCTACTTGGGGCATATCATCATGGACAAGGAGTAGCAACAGACCCTTCCAAGGTTGACATGATTGAGAAATGGCATGTACAAGGATTTGCTAAAGAAGTCAGAGGATTCATTTGTTTAGCTGGGTATTATAGAAAATTCATCAACCTGCTTGGAGTTCTCAGCAGGCCTCTCACTAATCTGCTCAAAAAGGGAGTGATCTTTCATTGGACAGAGATGGAGCAACAGTCTTTTGTGGCACTTAAACAAGCTTTGATGTCAGCCCCTGCCTTGGGTCTCCCAGGTTTCTCTAAGAAATTTGTGATTGAAACTGACGCTTGCGAGATAGGAATTGGAGCAGTCCTCATGCAAGAGGGGCACCCCCTGGCATATGTGAGTAAAGCCTTGGGCCCCGGAAACCAAACTCTGTCTGTTTACAAAAAGGAATACCTCGCTATCCTGCTTGTTGCTGATAATTGGCGACAATACTTGCAACTAACTGAATTTGTGATTCAGACTGACCAACGTAGTCTAGCCAGTCTTTCTGAACAACGGTTGCATACAGTCTGGCAACAAAAGGCCCTAACCAAGCTGTTGGGTTTGAGCTACACCATTCGCTACGAAAAAGGGTCTGAAAATGGGGCTGCAGACTCTTTGTCATGTCGACCTCACTCTAAGGGTGAAATGGCACTTGAGATATAAGCAGTTTCATCGGTTCAACCACTGTGGCTTGAAGAGATCTTATCCAGTTACTCTAATGATACATATTCTCAAGGGCTGCAGCAATGTTTGGCCATTAATCCCGAAGCTGACAAGAAATTTTATCTGAAAGCTGGTTTGATCAGATGCGATAAGTGTATTTGGGTTGGCACTTGTCCTTCATTGCAACATAAGATTGTCAGGGCTTTCCATGATAGTCTGGTGGGGGGTCATTCAGGGTTTCCAGTGACTTGCCGTCGAGTTCGGCAGCTGTTTCACTGGGCGGGCATGCGTGGATTCATGAAACAATTTGTGCAGCATTGCCTTACTTGTCAGCAAGCTAAGCCGGATCGTACCCGTTATCTTGGGTTGCTACAAGCTCTTCATATACCTACAGTGCCCTGGGAAATGGTTACAATGGATTTCGTGGAAGGATTGCCCACTTTAGGCAGGTACAATTGCTTAATGGTGATCATCGACAAGCTTTAGAAGTATGGTCATTTTGTCCCTTTACATCATCCTTTTACTGCTACTACAGTGGCTGAAGCATTCCTAAATTCAATATACAAGTTACATGGTATGCCTCTATCCATTGTCTCTGGTCGTGACTGCATCTTCACAAGCCTGTTTTGGAAGGAGCTTTTTCATAAAACAGGAACAATGCTTCATCTCAGTTCTGCTCGCCATCCCCAGTCGGATGGTCAGACTGAACGAGTTAATCAACATGTCAAGTGTTTCTTGCGATGTTTTGTCAGCGCTCACCCCTCACACTGGGCTCAGTGGATACCACTTTGTCAATTCTGGTACAACACGAACTGGCATTCAGCCAAGGGCTCTACTCTATTTGAAATTATCTATGGACATCCACCTTGTCATTTCGGTCAGAATATAGATGATGCTATTCAGTCAGCAGACCTGCAGCTATGGCTGTCGCAGTGTCAAATAATCTTGGAATCAGTGCATTAGCATTTGCTGTGAGCTCAACAACATATGAAGGCGCAAGCATATGAGCACAGGACTGAACGTACATTTGCTGTTGGAGACTCGGTATTTCTGAAGCTGTAGCCTTACCTCCAATCATCAGTGGCCCCGCGAGCAAATCACAAACTAGCTTTCAAGTTTTATGGGCCATTTCAAGTTTTGGCTCGTGTGGGAGAGGTTGCATATGAATTGGATCTGCCTGCATCCAGTCGCGTTCACCCTGTATTTCATGTTTCTCTGCTTAAGCGAGTCCTGGCACCAGATATTCAGGTTCTACCTCGACTTCCCTGTCCTGATGATCACCTGGAAGTACCGGAGTAGGTACTGCAACAGAGAGTGGTGCGCCGTGGTAATGATTCTGTGGTTCAAGTTTTGATCAAGTGGAGTGATTCTTCAACTAAGCTGGCCACATGGGAGGACAAGGAGACGCTAAAGCAACTGTTTCCACGTGCACCGGCTTGGGGGCAAGCCATGTCTAAGGGAAGGGGGATTGTCAGCGACCAAGCACCACCTGAGTATCCAGAAGCACAGGAAGAGCAAGTATCCACCTCGTCCAGGCCCCGTCGCAAGCCTCAGCCGCCCGCTAGGCTTGCTGGGCCTGAATGGGCTCAAGTCACCATGTCAACTACTTAAGCGAGAGTGCGTGTGTGTGTGGGGGGGTAGGCGGAACAGAACGGCTGGAAGCCGGGGCATGGCTTGTGTGCTGTCATGTGTGGTGTGAGAAAATCCCCAATTCTTCCTCCTCCTTCGAATTTTAGATCGAGATGCTTGTAATTCTGCCATGAATACTAATTGAGAGTTGTAGTGTTAACATCATGATCATTGCCATGCTTGCTGTGTTTTTCTTTTAGTGTTAGTAGGAAAGCCATTGCTGCTCATTTCTGTTTCATTCGCACTGTTGAGTTGCGCCACTCTTGCTCGACACGTTGGTGGTATAGTTTGCTCCAGTTCAAGTCAACCTAACAGCTGCTGCTCACTCAACATCATCTTCACTTTCTGATATGCTCAGCATTAGGCCAACTCCAACGCACCACCCCATCTGGTCTGAGTGCATTTTGGCCCAAACGGGCAGACACCTGACCGTGTCCGCATTTTTTTTCCGTCCGACGTCCGGCCCATCCATTTCCGGCGCAAAATTGCCACACCCGCTCGTTGTCCGCGTCGGGGCCACGCCAACCTCACAACTGTGTGGGGATGTTCGTGTTGGGGCCACGCAAACCTCACAGCCGTGTTGTAATGCCCAGGATGGAGCTATATCTCCTACGTGTCGAGGCACGACTTAGAGACATAACCCCATGCTGGAATGATCGCAAGTCTGGTATCTTTGCACAACTCATGTAAAAGATGGGGATGGAAAACATAAAATAGTTGGCTTACACTCGCCACGTCAGACAAATACAATACATGTCTCAGTCATCATACAATAAAACATCACAGCCCTCTAAGGGTAAAATCCAAATGACAAGATACCAATCATAATTTAAATCCACAGGTCGGATCGAATCCTAGTAGAAGTCTCCACTACTGATCATCAGGATAACGAACATAGTATCGACTACGCTCCTCGTCGTACTCCCATTCTAGCTCGGTGCCATCACCTGGATAGCTCACCACTGGACCTGCATCTGGTGTGGTGAAGTAACTGTGAGCCACAGAGGACTCAGCAATCCCGGTCCCGGGTAACAAGACTATTTAAGCCTTGGGAGTGGATAAGGCTGAAGAAAAGAATAAGTGTCTGCAGCAGCAACTAGCACTAGCTTACGTGAAAGAGTGCGAGAAGAGAAGTGCCTCGGTCGAGAGGTGATCACGAAGTGATCCTAGTTAAAGCTCCACAAACATAACCCCACCGTGTTCAACTCCCGAATCCCTATTCGGAAATCGACAGTCACGGTACACATGCTGGTAGTGTATTGGAACATTGTGTCAAGTTATCTACAACCGGATATTAACAAGCTCCCATCTGCCACATAACTGCGGGCACGGCTTTCGAAAGTTCAAAACCCTGCAGGGGTGTTCCAACTTGGCCCATTACAAGCCTACGATCCGCGGAGTCGCAACTCCAAAGTGGGAAGACCCGAGTATTCTCGGAATCCCGTGCTCAAGATACTCCGAACTAAGGTAAGGCTAATCCAGCAAATCCTCCCGGCGTGCCGACACCCTGATAGTAGCCGCGCGTATCTCGTCTCAGGCCACGACCGGATGGGTGATCCCATAGGTTTTTACCAGACCTTGAGTTCCCTCGAGGTGGCCCCGCGTAACCCCCAGTTTGGACCAACACTCATGTGGAGCACTGGCTCGGGTTGTAGAATTAAGGAAAAGGGTTTATAACTCCCTATGCAAGTTATTTAGTTATTAGGCAAATAGTACCAATGTTGGGACTTGCTGGAAAAGACTTAGCACTTAGCGGTTTATCAAGGGGGTCCCATACACCCCAACCGTGTTAGGAACGCATAATCAAGGAACATAACACCGGTTTAAATGGTTCCTAACGGCATGGTGGAACAAATCACCAAGCAAAAGGCTTAGCCTTCCACCCTTTCCAATATATAGATGATTTCATTTTAAGCATTTATATAGTGTGATATAACCCAACAAAACTTCAACATGAAGCAAGCATCTTCAAACTTCACCTGCAACTAGCAATGTTATAAGAAGGGCTGAGCGAAGCGTACTTAGCCAAGCAACGGTTTGCATAGGTAGGGTGGTTAAACATGGTAATGGTTACAAGTAGGAGGCTGACAATAAAGACATGGGCATCGAGGCAAAACTATAGAGCGGAACTACTAGCAATAGGCAAAGATAGTAATGTTATCCGGGTTCGGTCATCTTGCCTGAAGAGTAGTCGTTCGGATCGTAAGAAGGGTCCTCGTGCTCAACCTCGTTGGTAACCTCGTGCTCGTACTCGTACTCGGTCTCAGCTTCCGGCTCTAAACAATACAATCACACAAGGCACGAATCAACAAGATGCAATGCGCACACCAAAATGATGGATGCATGATGGATGCACTATGAGAGCACACGGAGCACGGAAAATAGCACTTAAGCAAAACACCTCAAAACATGATAACAATAGGATATTATGAATCTACACAGAAAATCAATCAAGTTTCATATAAGACTCGCTGAAAACGGAGCTACGGGCTAAAAGTTATGCCCGAAACAAGAAACATGCGAAAGCTGAAAATTACAGCAACATGGCAACTTCGGAGCACTAGAAAATTAAGCTACAACACTCAAACATCATGGCAAAGAGCATTAACATAAACTAGACATATCCTACAGCAATTAGTACAAAGGTGCACCCCCAAAGGAGCCACAGATCAATAGCAACAAGCTTGGACATATTGAACTTGACAACAAAATTCTGACAGCAGAATTTTATTGAAACTTTGGAGCAAAAGTTAAACATACTACAGCCACTTAAATAAGCATGTGAGAACATGAATGGAAAGCCAACAATATATACTACAAGGAACCATCAAGATCCACCCCAAAACTATCATGGTTTGTCCTAGAGCAGCACGCAAACATGGCATCGGAACATTACAGATTCCAGACTTAGTGAAAATCCACTAAGTATTAAAACAGCAGTTTCATCATGGAATCTAAAAGAGCAAGTAAAAGTCACCTCGAAACTAAACATGGCAAGTGGTAAGCACCTCATCAAAGTACACATGATGGTGATTCCGAAACATACAAGGATGCATCATGGAGATAAACACAACGATAGCAATGAGCTCAACAAGATGGCATTTCATAACAAGTTAAACAACATCACAGCCACATCGCACTTTGCAACGAAGATAACCATGGCAAGATTAAATCTATCATGCAACCTAACACAAGCAACATGTAGAGCATGGCAAGACGAACACGTGGACATGTCATTTGCATCATTCGGACAAACGAGCTAGAAGATATCACTATGCAAAGATGGCATAAAAACATCACATAACAGCAGTTAATATCGGGATGCACTCTTGCAACAGAAAAATAGGCACCTAGATGATCTCTAACATGCATGGCACAATGAAATGGATCGTAGTGCTAGTCACCACGAACGTCTGGACACGTCATTCACTCAAATCGAAGCTATGCACAAAAAGATATCATCATTTGAAAAAGGCATCAACACACATAACTCTGGGGACTTAGCAAAATAAAACTACCTCCTCAGATCTGGATCTGGAAGTCAACGCGGGCTTCGGGCTGGATCTGGTGCGGCTGCGGAGGGGATGGGCCGGCGTGGCCTCGGCGCTGGAGAGGCCCGACCTGGGCCTGCGGAGGAGGGCGCTGGAGGCCCGCGGCTGGAGAGGGCCTCGGCCTGGCTCCTAGTGGCGGCGCGGCCTGGGAGGCCCGGAAGGAGGCGCTGGAGGGACGGGCCTCGGCCTAGGGCGGAACTGGCGAGGCGAAGGCGGCCTGGCCTCGGGGCCCAGGAGGCGAGACCCTGGGCCGGCGCTGGCGGGACGAAGGGCCCAGACGACGGCTTCGGTCGAAGTGGGATCTAGCGAATCGGGCCTGGCGATCGGCGCAAGGGGCGATGTGGCTCGGGGAGGAAGGCAGCTGGCGGCTGGTGTCGGTGGAGCTGGGCCGCTGGGCCCTGGCGACTGGAGGCTTCGCCTCAGCGAGCGGGAGGCCCAGGCGTCCGAGGCGTTGACCGATCCGATCTGGATCGGGGCTGCCTCCTTCGATCGGAACCAGGGCGGCGGCGGACGAAGCTTCGATGCGGGCAGGGCGCGCTCGAGCGGATCGGCGGGAAGGAGGCGGGGACCCGCGAGGTGGCGACGTCAGCGGGGCCCGAGGGCGTGGAGCGGCGGCGTGGAGGAGATGGAGAGCTCCGGCGAGCTCCCCGGGAACTCCGGCGAGGCGGCGGGGTACTCCGGCGGTGCTCCGGCGAGCTCCGGCCGGAGTGGGAGGAGGAGGCTGGAGCAAGAAGATGAAGTGGGCTAGGGGAGCTAGGGTTTCCTTAATTTGGGGCATAATTTGGGGGAGTGGACAAATATATAGGCACAAGGAGCTAGGGTTGCCCAAATGGAGTGCGGTTTTCGGCCACCGGATCAGATTTGGATGGCCTAGATGATAGAAGTGGTTAGGAGTGGTATGGTGGGCTGTTGGAGGGGTGTCTTGGGCCTCAAAGTGGAGGCACTTTGAGCCCACGAGAATAACTGTTGGGGTAGCAAACGGACTCGAAACGCGACAAGATTTGACAGGCGGGTTACACACACCAAAACAACAACACACGACAAGTCTCGCGCCACACCGGTAACGTTACACGGCCAAACACCAAAGTAGGCCTACGGGACGCCACGGACACGTGAGGGAGCTCCGGAACGTGAAACGAACAACGGGAAGGAACGCGTGGAACCGGATGCAACCGTCAACACAAATGCAATGCGATGCACACGACTACATGCTATGAATGAATGCCACACCGCACACAACAAAACGACGAAAACCCGAAAGACAAAGAACCCTGAATGGAATAGATGAAGCCAGAGATATATTATATGCCCAAAAGGGAAAGTATTACATCCGGGGCATTACACGTGTGGGGCCTCATCCTTTCTAATGTGGAAGTTGTGGACCGGCCAGTCCACACTTCCACTCCCGATCACTCCCGCCTCCTTGAAGCCCAACAGAACAAAACCTTAGCACCAGCCGTCGGAGATCCATCTCCTCCTCGCCTCCACCTCGTCCACCGTCGGCAATGGGGTGGCTTTGGATCGACTGTCGCAAGGGGAAGCACAATCATGAGGCTAGGTCATCCTCCAGTTGTTGCCCCAGCCACTCCACACCTCCACTCTACCTTTGCCGTTCTCCATCGCCCAACTGGCGGCCAATCCTCGAAACCGGCCATACGTGAAGGTCGACATATGTAAGAGGTATTGGGACACAGGGATGTTGCTGGAGCGACGTCCAACTCCACAACAACTGCATTTGTCGGCTGACCGCATGCCCATCCCGCTGGTCCCGGTCGACGGCCGAGCCAGTAGTAAGGAGATCCAGTTGGACACTTGGTTCCGCGATGAGCACGACCTGCGACAGGCGCCGTACTTCACCGGTCATGGACCGAGCATGCCACGGGTGTGCGGCCGTGCGCGGATCCGCGGGCTCAGCACAACACCATCCCCGTCCCCAGATTCGACATTGTCTTTCCTTCCAAGGATAACATGTATCCATGTGCAGCCTGGAGTTCGCCACTAGCAGTATCACCGCCACCGCCTCCTCCCATGACCGCCGAGGAGGAGGAAGAACTCGTGCGGTAGGACATGGAGGAGTCTGTCCACGACCACGTCGTGGCCTACTGGCACAACCTCGAGGTGACAATGGCCCTTTCTGCAGCGGGTGACGTTTCCATCCCCCCAGAGCTACAGCAGGCCACTGTCATCAAGGAGGATGTGATGGTCAAGGAGGAGAAGGAGGCCACCGCGTCGAGCCGAACTTCGCAGTAATGGTGGGGCAGACTTGGTCCTGGATGAACAAGATGTCGTGCACGTAGGAGTTTGTCTCGGTGCTTCCCACGTGGGTGGGTGCGAGGCATGATCGCCATGCCCGACATGGGAGGAGGTCGTGCAGGCGCCTCCAGCCATGCAGCCACAGCAGGGCCACCTGCTTACCTATCACAGGCGCCGCCGTACATTTACCTCACTGGGGACGACGACGAGGAGGATGGCGGCACCTGATGACGGTGATGACATCGATGACGGTCACTGCGGTGCAACACCTACTTCTTTTTTATGCTTTAAGTTAAGTTAATGTGCGGGCCGAAGCTTGCTTTAAACGGTTTAAATATTTTAGAACTGTTTAATTAAGTTTATCTGCATTTTTAAATGTAGGTCTGGTCTTTTTTTCATCCCAGGTAGAACAAAATGTGATGCGGCCACGCTTTGGGTGCACCAACCGCTGCACGGGCCAAACCGGATATGCGCCTTAATTTTGCCGCCCCAAACGAACGAAATCTGGATCAAATGGACGTCCATTTGAGTTGGCCGTAGCAAAACGAACGAACACAACAAGGATCTCAGTTTGAGTAAAGTTGTCTATCATCCAAAGTTGCTCTATCAACGGAGAACAACGTTGACATATACCATACTACATGATTTGGGTTCCACCAAATACAAGCCAGTGCGGAGTTTCGGAATCCAGTGTGTGAATACTCGAAGAAGCCATTTCAAAGTTCCAACTCTTTTTATTAAAACATATACATGTTCTCTACCTATCTATAAAGTTTCATTGAGAATAAAGTTTTGCAAAGAGGCTGGTAGCCAAATGCCTTGTGAAGTTCTTCCAGAGATAGATTCCTGCAGTTAGGTTTATTACCTCTATATCTATCCAAAGTCAAGTAGACCATGTACTGGTTTAATAACCATATCGATTGCTGAAATATTTTAGTTGCGCTCAGATGGTTAAGTCGAGTAGAGTGCATGCCAACTATGTTTGTGGTCTTTTTTCCCTAGCTTTTTTTCCTTGTTGTTGCGTTATTTACGGGAGCTTAGAGCATCTACAGCCGCGTCCCCAACAGGCCCCCAGGCCCTTTTTTGTCGCCGGCATTGAAAAAACGGCATAGTCGCGCCCCCAGGAGCCCATTTTCGCCGGTTAGGCCCAAAACTAGCGCTGACGGACCCAGGTCGAACCCAACGCACTGGGGGCTCCCTGGGGCATCGGGGCAATCATTTTTGGCATGAAAGAATGGAGGGCCCGCTGATTTAGCAACCGTCGTGCCTCATCGTCCTCATCACCTCGGTTTCTCGCGGGGAATCAATGCCAAGGCTGCCGTCCGTCAGCCTTCACATTGATTCCTCACGGGTGACGCAGTGCGGCGACGCGCCCCATCCCCCTCCCGCCACGCGTACACACGCTGCCGCTCCCGGCCGCTATAAAAGCCACACCCCTCCTCGCCGGTGAAAGCACCAGCTCGCAGCCTCCTCTCTCGCCGCCGACGACCTCTCTTTCCCTCCCTCCCCGTCTAGAAATGGGCGGACGGTTCCCCGGCGACGCGACGGTGGCCAACAGCTTCGGCCGCCGTTCTCTGCACGAGTGGGAAACACACCTCCTATCTGAGGCGAACTACCCCGTGCCCGCGATGTGCGCGCGCCAGAACGGTGGAGGCTCAGCGCCGAGGGCGTACCCATCCACCCTCTGCCCATCGTCGAGCACCCGCCTACTTCCACGCTGACATCGAGCGCGCGCGGGCCTCCCTGCTGGAGGAGGAACGGGCCCTCACGGAGTACGCCGTCGGCAACCACGAGGCGTGGGCGGCATACTTCGAACGTCGGCATGCGGAGCGGCTCGCCTCCACCCACAACGCACCGGTGGTGCGGGGGCGCAACAACAGCGACGGCCGCCGCCTGTGGTGGGGCACCCCCAGTCGCACACTCCACGTCGTCTTCAAGCACCTCGAGGGCGGCAATGATCCGCTGCTCGAGTACCCGGCGGCCCCTGGCATGTACTCCAAGTCCTTATGGTGTCTTCTGGCCCAAGAAAAATCCTCGTGAAGTTTTGTTCCGTTTGGACTCCGTTTGATATTCCTTTTGTGTGAAACTCAAAAACAAGGAAAAAACGGAAACTTGCATTAGGCTCTGGGTTAATATGTTAGTCCCAAAAATTATATAAAATAGCATATTAATGCATATAAAACATCCAAGATAGATAATATAATAGCACGGAACAATAAAAAATTCTAGATACGTTGGAGACGTATCAAGCATCCCCAAGCTTAATTCCTGCTCGTTCTCGAGTAGGTAAATGATAAAAACGGAATTTTTGATGTGGAATGCTATTTAACATATTTATCAATGCAATTCTTCTTCAATGTGGTATGAAAGTTTAGATTCGTAAGTTTCAAGCAAAAATTTATGTTGACATGAGAACAATGATATTCCAAGCATACTAGATAGTAAATCATCAAGCTTCAAAAATAACATGGCTAAAGAAAGTTATCCATACAAAATCATATAGTCTTATTATGCTCCCTCTTCTCAACACAAGGTAATCATGCCCACCCCGGTGTCAGCCAAGCGTTTGGTTCATACTTTTTAACGCGCTTCAGCCTTTTCAATATTTCACGCAATATATGAGCATGAGCCATGGATATAGCACTATGGGTGGAATAGAAGGTGGTAATAGACAAAAGTGGGGAGAAAGTCTCGTATCAACTCAGCAAATCAATGGACTATGGAGATGTCCATCAATTGATACCAATGTGAGCGAGTAGGGATTGCCATGTAACGAATGCACTAGAGCTATAAGTGTATGAAAGCTCAAAAAAAAGTAGTGGGTGTGCATCAACTTTAATGAGGAAGCCCATCGTTGGAATATACAGGCCAATATCTATAACGAAAATTCCCACTAGTACAAGAAAGTGACAACATAGGAGACTCTCTATCATGAAGAACATGGTGCTACTCTAAAGCACAAGTGTGGAAAACATATAGTAACATTGTCCCTTCTCTCTTTTCCTCTCATTTTTTTATTTTGGGCTCTTTGGCCTCTTTTCTTGGTGGGCTTCTTTGGCCTCTTTTGTTTATTTAGGCTTCATTAGCCTCTTTTATTTTTGATAACCTCACATGGGACAATGTTCTAGTAATGATGATCATCACACTTTTATTTACTTACAACTCAATATTACAACTCGATGCTAGAACAAAGATATGACTCTATATGTATGCCTCTGACGGTGTACCGGGATGTGCAATGACCAAGAGTGACATGTATAAAAAATATGAACGGTGGCCTAGCCACAAATACTATGTCAACTACATGATCATGCAAAGCAATATGACAATGAAGATGCGTGTCATAATAAACGGAACGATGGAGCTACATGTCAATATATCTCGGAATGGCTATGGAAATGCCATAATTGGTAGGTATGGTGGCTGTTTTGCGGAAGGTATAAGAAGGATCTTATGCACCGGCGAAAGTTGCGCGACACTAGAGTGGCTAGCAAAGTGGAAGGGTGAGAGTGTGTATAATCCATGGAAACACTTTACATCAGTAGTCTGATGGAAACAAATCGTCAGACCAATCTTGCAACGTCAATTTCTTATCTCATCTTACGGCTAAGATTTCCGTCTAATCCCATTCTAACCAAAATTGACGCTAGCTAGCTGTCAATTAATTCCTTCACGCACCTATCTCCCTAATCCCTCCACCTGCTAGGGTAGTTGCCTTCTTCCCCAATTAATTGACGCTAGCTAGCTGCTAGCTACGGCTTCGTCTTCACTGCTCTGGAACCACCGTGCGGCGCGATTCATGATCCACCACGTCGGCCGGCTCTTCTCCCCTCCGGTGCCTCCACCTCACTTGGCTCACGTGTCGCTAGCACCCCTCCTCGATTGATGCTCCTTCAGTTTCACTGCACCGGGCGGCCGCCGCATTGACAGATGGTCGCGGTGCGGGTGCCCAACAGGGGATTTCCTCATGAGGTTGCAGAAGGTTTGTTGCCCTTTCATTCAGAGTCCCTTTTATCAACAACAATAACAAAAGCTTATTCTCACATCTTAGGTCATAATTCATCTCCTTTTTGTGTAGTTTATTCATCACGAATGGGTTTCATAATCACGAATTTATGCATCTGCATCTTGGTGCCAAATATGCTAATTTGTGATTTGAACTATGCTCTCGCTTGGTCTCACATGTGTTGTGATAGCATCACTTGTTTGCTTCACAGATTCCACGCTTCCAATGTATGCTTTCACTCTATTTGGATCTGGGAAAGAGTACCAGTGTCAACCTGATGCGGAGCATCCCGAGGTCATCCCCATGGACCCTTCATCGCCTCATCAAGTGCCCAAAGGACCAATGACTCGAGCCCGGGCAAGAGCTCTCGAGACCGAGGTGACGTCGCTCCTAACCCTTCTTCCATACGAATCTTGTGAGACATGGCTGCTACCTCAGACGGATGTGCTTTGTGTGCTCAAGTGTGAGGAAGACCACATTGGAGAAGGACGTGAAGATGGACAAGTCCCCAAGTTCACGGACGAGGTGATGCATCAAGAAGGGCAGAAGGAAGCTCGAGGCCTCGGACATCCGGCCCCCTGGCCCGGACATCCGGCCCCTAGACGAGCAGCTACAGAAAGCCACCAGCCACACGAGCTACAGGGCCCGGACATCCGGCCAGGGCCCGGACATCCGGTTAGGCATGGCCCGGACATATGGCCTCAGGCCGGGAAATCCAGCACCAACGTCCAGAAGACACCCGTGGCTCAACCCCTCCAGCCCGGACATCCGGCCCCTCGCCCCGGACATCCGGCGCCCGGCGAAGCCCCGGACATCCGGCCCGTCGCCCGGACGTCCGGCCCCTGATATGCCTGCGCGCAACACTTGGGCCGAGGCCCGTGTACCCATTTGCTCCGTACACTATATATACTCCTTTCCCCATTCCGTTTAGGGTTAGCTCTTAGATAGCTCATTTCTCAGACTTGTGTGGATTCTCTCCCACGAGACCGTGCGCCTCTACGGAGAAGATCCACTACAGATTCAAGGCCTCCACATCGGGGAAGATCCTACGGGATAATCAAGACCTCCTCACAGAGAAGACTACCCTTGTACCACCGTCGTTGACTATGGATCATGTATCGCACTATGTATCGTGGATCTAGCGCTTGTGTGATTATCTTCGTGTTGATTTGAGTGTTTCCTCTTGTGTTTTCCCCGTCTTCCTCCTTGTCTTCTCCGTGTTCATCGTGGGACACTCTCCAAAACGTGAAAGATCCGCTGATTAGGGTTCCACCCTACATCATCTTGGTATCAAGAGCAAGGTTGATCACGATTTTGGAGCCCCACACCCTGTCTTCTAACTTGTTTTTGTTGTGTTCTTCCCAATTTCGAAAAATTCCCCACAAAAAGAGCCTGTGACGCCCGAGACTGACGTCCCAGAAGATTCCAGAAGATTCCCGAAGATTCCAGATGTTCCGGGTTGCCCGTGTGTTTCTTTTGTGCTTGTGTTTTTTATTTTTTGCATTGCATCATGTCATCATGCCATCATGTCATATTTTATTTTGCATCTCAACCTAAATAATTCGTGTGGACCTTCGGTCCATTTAAATCGAGGGAAGGTGACTTCTCTTTAAAACATATAAAAGCCTCCTAATATTATGGAGCTATATTATAAATATTCCATTTGTTGGAGATCACCATAACACACTTGCAATATTTCCCCATGCCTATTCCATATCAAGTTTGACTTCTAAACCTTGCCTATAATTCTTTCCGTTGTTTCGAGGCTCCTCCATTTATCTAGACTCCGTTCAAACTCCTTTTATTTTGCAACCTAAATGTTTTAGTTTGCACTTCCCTTTTGTTGGAGCTATTTTTGTTGGGTTGGTAATAACCCGTAAAGCCTTACAAAAATGTCCCATCTTTTATTTTCTGTTCTTTGCCTCTTTTCTTTTTATTTTGGCTCTCTCCTTATTTGTCTTTTCTGCTAAGAAATAGAAAGAAGGCATCCTAGCCAGCCCAGGCCTCCCTAAGGCCCAGCCTCCCAACCTCCAGTCGGCCTATAGGCCCAACCGCTTCCCACTTGGCCCAACATCTCCCCCCGAACCCTAGCGTTCATGCCCGACCGACCCTACCCCGTCTCTCCCTCG
>LR738712.1:375725709-375802195 GCA_902687465.1 Secale cereale
CCCCCCCCGCCGCCAGCACTCCTCTGCCTCGACTCCCTCCTTCGCCCGCATCGCCAGTCCCGCGCGCCCTCCAGGCCTCCCCTCCGACCATCTCTCTCCCTCGCGACGCCCAGCACGGCTCGTCCCTCGTCCGCATCCTCCCTCCGTTCTCCTCGAAGCCGCCCTGCATCCTCTCCCCAGCGCTGGCGATGGCCGCCCCCAAGCCGTGCGTCCCTCCTGCGGCTCCCTCCGTTCCTTCTCCAAGCGCTGCGCCACTTCTTCCTCCCTCCTCCTCCGCGCCAGAAGCCCCTCGGTCGCCTCCTTCCTCCCGCGGCCACGAGCGCCTCGACGCCGCGCCCGTCCCGTGCGCCATTCGTCCCCGTCTCTGCAGCGCCCGTGCTGCTCCGGTCGGCCAGGAGCCCCGGTGCCCTTGCAGCCTCCGTCGCCAGCGCCATGGCCCGAGCCGGCCGGCCAGGGGCCCGCATCTCGCAGCTGGCGTCCTCCATCTCCAGCGCTGCGGCCTGCGTCGCCGCCCTGGTTTCGCCAAGGCCAGAGCCCCCTGGAGCCTCGTCGCCGAGGGCCGCCCCCAAGCCCAGCACCGACTGCCTCCTCTGCTGGAGCACGGCTCTGCCTCCTTGGACTGTCCCGCGCTGCTGCTATGTTTTTTTTATCGCCTTGTCGCTGCTGCCTTTGCTGCTGTTGAACTTGACAGGGAACACGTAAACGCCTATACGACCAAGTACCTCGACGAACCGAACATCTACGGAAAAACAAGCTCGTGAACGGCTACGGAACAAGTACCACTACTTCCACTACGAACGCCGACGCGACAAGTACCTCTTCGGAAACGGAGACGCCTACGTGAACGACTACCGTCGCCCGTGTACCCCTACGGAACGTCTTCGACCAAGTACCCCGACGTCGCAAGTACCACTACGGAACGTGAACGTCTACCGTCGCCCGTGTACCTACTTCCCTCTACGGCATGTACCACTACCGTCGCCCAGAAACGAGGAATTCGCCAAGTACCACGACACGATGACGTGAACCACTACTTCCTCTACGAGTTGCGAGAACAACTACTTCCCTCTACGGAACGACTTCTTCCTCGTCGGACACGTGAACGCCTTCTTCCTCTACGATCTCGAACCGTCCCGAAACGAGTGTTTCGAAGGTATAACCCCGAGACGTGACCCGTGAGATGCTTGCTTGTGTTGTATGAAATGTCTCCCTTGTGTGCTCCGTGCCGTCGTGCCGTTTCACCTTTTGTCACGTTCCTCAGTTGCCTTGTCGCCGACTCGTGGGAACCCGGTAATGGGATCACCTACCTTTCATCTCGTTTGACACGCTTCGTCATCTTTTGCACCGGACTCTCAACGAGTTACCGGAACCGAGATGTTGCGTTGCATCATTTTCGGATCGTTGCCGTGGCACCCTTTCTTTCCACCACGGGAACAATACTTCATATCATCTTCTTGTTAACCTTTTAATAAAAATTGCATATAACTTGATCATGTCATCCGCATCATGTTAACAACACTAAAATGTTTAATTGTTGTTGCTTATAATTATTAAACATGCTCATGGGGATTTTTCCGGACTTGTTGTTGTTATTCTCCGGCCTCATTTAAAATGCCTAATAGTGTAGTTTTATTATGCTTCACCTCTTGCCATGTTAAAAACATTTAATCTTGTCTTGTAAATAACAAGAGTCAATTAAATAATTAAATGTGGTGTTTCGTCAATATGCAACTCGTTGCATATTGAGCTCCACTTAACTTGTAGTGTTGTTTGTGCACTTTGCCATGCCATGCATAATTAAACTGGACATGCATCATACTTGGATGTGCATCATATGCCATGTTAATGCTTGTGTGTTTACCGTGTTGTTTCTTTCTTTCTGGTTTGCTTCTCTTGATAGCTTCGGTTTCGTTCCGGAGTTGTGAGGTTTCTCTCGTCTGTGTTGCTCCGTCTTCTTCATGGATCCGTTCTTCTCCTCTGTGGATTCCCAGGCAAGATGACCGAACCCCGATAACATTACTATCTTTGCCTATTGCTAGTAGTCTCGATCTATAGCTTTGCCTCGATGCCCATGTCTTTCTTGTCAGCCTCCTACTTGTAACCATGAACCTGTCTAACCACCCTACCTATGCAAACCGTTGAATGGCTAAGTACGCTTCACTCAGCCCCTCTTATAGCATTGCTAGTTGCAGGTGAAGATCGAAGATGCTTGCTTCATGTTGAAGTTTGGTTGGGTTATATCACACTATATAAATGCTTAAATGAAATCATCTATATATTGGCAAGGGTGGAAGGCTAAGCCTTTTGCTTGGTGATTTGTTCCACTCATGCCGTTAGGAACCGTATAAACCGGTGTTATGTTCCTTGATTATGCGTTCCTAACACGGTTGGGGTGTATGGGACCCCCTTGATAAACCGCTAAGTGCTAAGTCTTTTCCAGCAAATCCCAACATTGGTACTATTTGCCTAATAACTAATAAAACTTGCATGTGGACTAGCTATCCCTTTTATTTAATTCAACAACCCTGGGCCAGTGCTCCACATGAGTGTTGGTCCGAAACGGGGAGCCTGCGGGGCCACCTCGAGGAAACTCAAGGTCTGGTAAAAACCCGTAGCTTCACCCATCCGGTCGTGTCCTGAGACTTAGATACGCGCGGCTACTATCAGGGTGTCGACACGCCGGGAGGATTTGCTGGATTAGCCTTACCTTAGTTCGTTTTAACTCGAGCACGGGATTCCGAGAATACTCGGGTCTTCCCACCTATGGAGTTGCGACTCCGCGGATCGTGGGCTTGTAATGGGTCAAGTTGGAACACCCCTGCAGGGTTTTGAACTTTCGAAAGCCGTGCCCGCGGTTATGTGGCAGATGGGAGCTTGTTAATATCCGGTTGTAGATAACTTGACACAATGTTTCCAATACACTACCAGCGTGTGTACCGTGACTGTCAATTTCCGAATAGGGATTCGGGAGTTGAACACGGTGGGGTTATGTTTGACCGGCTTTAGCTAGGATCACTTCGTGATCATCTCTCGACCGAGGCACCTTCTCTTCTCGCTCTCTATTACGTAAGTTAGTGCTAGTTGCTGCTGCTGCAGACTCTTGTTGTTCTTTCACCTCTAGTTCTTTCTTCAGCCTTGTCCTCACCCAAGGCTTAAATAGTCTTGTTACCCGGGAACGGGATTGCTGAGTCCTCTGTGGCTCACAGTTACTTCACCACACCAGATGCAGGTTCAGCTGAGTTTGAAGCAGAAGCTGGTTCAAGTTCTTCACCAGGAGCTCGATGAAGAGAGTGGTCGTTTGCTTGTGACGTTTCGACGATCAGTAGTGGTTTCTACTAGGATTCGATCCTGACCTGTGGCTTTATGTTGTTTTGGTATCTTTCTTTTGGATCTTCACCCGTAGTCGGGTTGTGATGTTTTGAATGATGTTATGCTTATGTAATGTATTGTGTGAAGTGGCGAGTGTAAGCCAACTATCTCCTTTTGCAATTTAATCCCTCTTTTACATGAGTCGTGCAAAGATACCAAACTTGAGATCATTCTAGGATGGGCTTATACCTTTAAGTCGTGCCTCGACACGTAGGAGGTATAGTCCCATCCTGGGCATTACAAGTTGGTATTCAGAGCCTTCTCCGACCTAGAAGCCCCCACTGATTGATCGAATCGTTGACGATTGAGTCTAGGCACACACTTGAAATGTTTTGAGTCCTATATATATATCGGAGAGTAGGATTTCTTTGCTTCTCATCTCTTTTCATTCTGGTGAGGACTCCTGACGATTACTCTTATCTCTTCTACTTTCAAAAATTGCACCAAATTTTTTTTTAGGATCCCGCGAGTATTCTGGGATTGTTTCGATGTTCTTGTGACAAGGATATTGTTCTCGATGCCTCCTGTTACCGAGGAGTTGAGCTTCGGGGTATTGTTGTCACAAGCATATCGCGGCAGTACTAAATACTTAAGACGGCCGACATCGAAAATATCTCCTATACGGCCAGTGGCAAGATAACCCCGACATCACCCAGTACTGGGGAGGTAGTTCGAGAGTATTGCCATAGCTTGTTATAGTGGATGCTTTTCGAAGGTCCGAGGTAAACAGTTTCCGAGAAAGACTGGTTATGTGTTGAAGGATGGATACACCTGGATGTAGGTTTAGAGTTGATTGCGCGGTGCTTCCCGTGTATCCCCAACACCTGATTGCATAACTGGAAACTTTCGGAAATCTATAGGTGGGTTCATCTAGTAGTTCTAGGCATTCTTCCAACGGATGCTCGATATGAAGTTCGGGGTTCTACATTGAGTGAAGTGGTTTTATGGACTTGTTCTGATCGGGAGTTGCATCTTAAAGGGTCCTTGGCTATGCTGATCCGGGGATGACAAAACCCTTTTGTAACACGTTCCATGAGCTTTCAGCACGAAGATGTCGAACGAAGCTTCTATCTTGTATTTGTTCTATCTGTTCTTTGTTCCTTTTATTTTACCTTTTGTTCTCCAAGTGGCTTCTCGACGAGTTGATGTACCTGCGGAATTCATTCGTTCAAATCTTTGCTCGGATGATATTGTGAAGATGATGCTGCAACATATCTATCTGTTGTTTTGATTTGATTCGGGTATTCGAGTTGCTTCGATGTCAAATGTTGATTCCATACCTTTCCCTATCGGTGTTCTCATATTTCTATGGGAGTGCTAATTCTTCTTGAACATCGAGATCTTCATGTTAATCCTTTCCAACCGGTGTGCTTTCTCTTCAAGTTATTCCATACGGACGTCGTTGAGAAATCTGACGATTTGTATGTTTCATTCATCTCAAGTTGTCTTTGTTTTTCCCCACCCTCCCACCCTTCTTCTTCTTGGAGCCAGAAATTCTCAAATCAAGTATCCATTTTATTCATGTGAGGTTCTTCATTCATTTCCTTCAATGTCCTTATCCGGTGATTCTCAGGAAGATGCTCAACAGCTTCAAGTTCATCCTTCTTTTGTTCTCAATTCTACCGGTGGATGTAATTCAAGATTTCGGTGTTGATCTTATCCTTTTCCTCTTTTCATAATGCTTTCTTATTCCGGTGCACCAATTAATCATTCTCCTCTTGCTATTCATATCCGGAGAGCTGAAGGTATCTCAGAAGATTCATAATTCCATTCTTAATCCGTTCAAGCAATTTTTGAGGATTGTATCTTATTCAAGCCATTTAATTCAACCGGTGCAATATCTCTTAAGCAATCTTTTCCAACGGTGACTTCTTTAATGGGCCCTAACCCACAGGGTTTTCCCAGGATCTTACCTGACTCTTCTAATTAATTTTCCGGAGTTATTTTGAAATTCTTTCAAAGTGTGACGTAAGAATGATTTCCATCAGTCACATGCCTTCTCCAGGACCGCTTTCAAATTCTTTTCATCGTTGGTTCAACCTTTTTAATTCTTCATTCTGGAGTGCTCAACAATTCTTCATGGCATTTCTCGTCTTCATTCTCAACATTTCAAGATCGGAGAAGAGTTTATCTTAATCTTGGTCCGTTCTCTTGATGAGTTGTGGTTCTAGCTTCTTGTCATCCTCATTATCGTTTTGATTGTGAGGAACCCTTTTATGCCATCCAGAGCATTCTCATGAATTCTTTTCCTTTGTGTTCCTCCGAAGGCCATCATTTCAGAATATTTCCTCGTTCTCAGTTTTCAACTTCGTCCTCCCAATATTCTTTTTTGATGTCTCTTCGTTCGTCTCCCTATTTTTATGGTGGTTCTTTCAAGTTTACCCTTCCGTTGTTATCGTTTTAATTCATTTGCTCTTTTCATAATCCTACTGGTGGTTCGTTGAAGATTTAACCAAGCTTGTGCTAGATCTCTCTTTAATTCCTTGCAATGAGAATAAGTAGTATGCCAAATCCTTTGGCTGTCATCAATTTAAATTGGTGAAGGTTATGCATGACATAATTCTTATTCTTATTCCTTCAAGGTGATTTAATCTCTTGTTCCGGAGCTTGTTCATTATATCATATCCTTGGTTCTAAGTTTTTCATCTTGTTTTCCGGAGCTCCAAGTTATTTCAAGCACATCATTTCAAGCTGCATCTAATTCATCGCAGGCCTTGAATCTTATTCTTTTCATCTTCCACTTCTCATGCTTTCATTACCGGAGTCCTTCATGGTGGTTCATCATGTTTTAATTCATCCTCGAAGTCTTCATCAAGATTCTTGTTGGAGCTCAAGCATTCTTCATCATGCTTTCCAATTGCAATTCTTTCTACCTTATCTTTTCAGATGGTGTTATGTCATTTTGACAATTCCTTCATGTTTTATGATTCACGAGTTATCAAGAATGAAATATTTAAAACCATCATTTTCCTTGTTCAGGAGATCTTTTCAACCCTTTAATTATTCCTTGGAGTTATCTTGGGTTATAATTCACTTAAAAGCTTTCCTTGAGAATTGTTGCTATTGTGGTGCTTATAAATGACCCAAGTTCTTCATTTATCCTTCCGGTGAAATAAGTTTTTCATCTCCTTGTTGATCTCAATCCAATTAATGTTTTGTCAGTGGCTGGTTGTCACCTCTTAGTTTTGAGATGTTTTCCATAAGCCCACATCAAGCTTATCCTTCTCGTTGTTGAATTTCCAACAACTCTATCCAACCCTTCTTTGTAAGGAGGATTTCCTAATTCAATTTTGAGAGAAGTTGTCATTTTCTTCTCCGTTCTTTCTTCCCAACGATCTTGCATCTATTCTTCATTCCGGAGGCATTGTAATGTTGCTCTCTCCAAACCATCATATCGTTTTTATCAAGATCATATTCTCCCTTGTTTATCTATTAACCGGAGTGTTGTATTCTTCATTCTAGTTCTCTCATCTTATCAAGTTTTGCCTCACTCTTCAACCGGAGTGCTGTCTGAATCTTTCTTAACCTTGTGCCATTCTTTTAATTGTTCCGGAGGCAATGTGTTGTTGTTTTCTTCAAATATCATTCCATCTCCTCAAGCTCATGTTAATTCCTTCCATTTTCAGACGGAGTGCTGTCCAAATTCTGTCATTCTTATTCCTTGGCTATACCGTTGTGGTTTCATATTCTTTTGGTTCGTAAGCTCTTGTTTCATGCCTTTCAACCTGCAAGGTTCTTGTAATGCTCCTTGTTCCTCTTTTCTATCGGAGTGTTTTCATCTTCGTTCATCTCCATTGTATTCTTGTTCAACTTGTTTAACCTCTCAAGATTCTTTGGTTTTCACTCGTCTGTCAAAGAAGCAACTTTGTTTTACCTCTTCCTTTTTCCGTTTTACCCGGTGATATCTCTAGGATCTCGGGTCGAGATCCTCTGTTAGTGTGGGAGAGTTGTGACGCCCGAGACTGACGTCCCAGAAGATTCCAGAAGATTTCCGAAGATTCCAGATGTTCCGGGTTGCCCGTGTGTTTCTTTTGTGCTTGTGTTTTTTATTTTTTGCATTGCATCATGTCATCATGCCATCATGTCATATTTTATTTTGCATCTCAACCTAAATAATTCGTGTGGACCTTCGGTCCATTTAAATCGAGGGAAGGTGACTTCTCTTTAAAACATATAAAAGCCTCCTAATATTATGGAGCTATATTATAAATATTCCATTTGTTGGAGATCACCATGACACACTTGCAATATTTCCCCATGCCTATTCCATATCAAGTTTGACTTCTAAACCTTGCCTATAATTCTTTCCGTTGTTTCGAGGCTCCTCCATTTATCTAGACTCCGTTCAAACTCCTTTTATTTTGCAACCTAAATGTTTTAGTTTGCACTTCCCTTTTGTTGGAGCTATTTTTGTTGGGTTGGTAATAACCCGTAAAGCCTTACAAAAATGTCCCATCTTTTATTTTCTGTTCTTTGCCTCTTTTCTTTTTATTTTGGCTCTCTCCTTATTTGTCTTTTCTGCTAAGAAATAGAAAGAAGGCATCCTAGCCAGCCCAGGCCTCCCTAAGGCCCAGCCTCCCAACCTCCAGCCGGCCTATAGGCCCAACCGCTTCCCACTTGGCCCAACATCTCCCCCCGAACCCTAGCGTTCATGCCCGACCGACCCTACCCCGTCTCTCCCTCGCTCTCCTTTTCCCCCCCGCCGCCAGCACTCCTCTGCCTCGACTCCCTCCTTCGCCCGCATCGCCAGTCCCGCGCGCCCTCCAGGCCTCCCCTCCGACCATCTCTCTCCCTCGCGACGCCCAGCACGGCTCGTCCCTCGTCCGCATCCTCCCTCCGTTCTCCTCGAAGCCGCCCTGCATCCTCTCCCCAGCGCCGGCGATGGCCGCCCCCAAGCCGTGCGTCCCTCCTGCGGCTCCCTCTGTTCCTTCTCCAAGCGTTGCGCCACTTCTTCCTCCCTCCTCCTCCGCGCCAGAAGCCCCTCGGTCGCCTCCTTCCTCCCGCGGCCACGAGCGCCTCGACGCCGCGCCCGTCCCGTGCGCCGTTCGTCCCCGTCTCTACAGCGCCCGTGCTGCTCCGGTCGGCCAGGAGCCCCGGTGCCCTTGCAGCCTCCGTCGCCAGCGCCATGGCCCGAGCCGGCCGGCCAGGGGCCCTCATCTCGCAGCCGGCGTCCTCCATCTCCAGCGCTGCGGCCTGCGTCGCCGCCCTGGTTTCGCCAAGGCCAGAGCCCCCTGGAGCCTCGTCGCCGAGGGCCGCCCCCAAGCCCAGCACCGACTGCCTCCTCTGCTGGAGCACGGCTCTGCCTCCTTGGACTGTCCCGCGCTGCTGCTGTGTTTTTTTTATCGCCTTGTCGCTGCTGCCTTTGCTGCTGTTGAACTTGACAGGGAACGCGTAAACGCCTATATGACCAAGTACCTCGACGAACCGAACATCTACGGAAAAACAAGCTCGTGAACGGCTACGGAACAAGTACCACTACTTCCACTACGAACGCCGACGCGACAAGTACCTCTTCGGAAACGGAGACGCCTACGTGAACGACTACCGTCGCCCGTGTACCCCTACGGAACGTCTTCGACCAAGTACCCCGACGTCGCAAGTACCACTACGGAACGTGAACGTCTATCGTCGCCCGTGTACCTACTTCCCTCTACGGCATGTACCACTACCGTCGCCCGGAAACGAGGAATTCGCCAAGTACCACGACACGATGACGTGAACCACTACTTCCTCTACGAGTTGCGAGAACAACTACTTCCCTCTACGAAATGACTTCTTCCTCGTCAGACACGTGAACGCCTTCTTCCTCTACGATCTCGAACCGTCCCGAAACGAGTGTTTCGAAGGTATAACCCCGAGACGTGACCCGTGAGATGCTTGCTTGTGTTGTATGAAATGTCTCCCTTGTGTGCTCCGTGCCGTCGTGTCGTTTCACCTTTTGTCACGTTCCTCGGTTGCCATGTCGCCGACTTGTGGGAACCCGGTAACGGGATCGCCCACCTTTCATCTCGTTTGACACGCTTCGTCATCTTTTGCACCGGACTCTCAACGAGTTACCGGAACCGAGATGTTGCGTTGCATCATTTTCGGATCGTTGCCGTGGCACCCTTTCTTTCCACCACGGGAACAATACTTCATATCATCTTCTTGTTAACCTTTTAATAAAAATTGCATATAACTTGATCATGTCATCCGCATCATGTTAACAACACTAAAATGTTTAATTGTTGTTGCTTATAATTATTAAACATGCTCATGGGGATTTTTCCGGACTTGTTGTTGTTATTCTCCGGCCTCATTTAAAATGCCTAATAGTGTAGTTTTATTATGCTTCACCTCTTGCCATGTTAAAAACATTTAATCTTTTCTTGTAAATAACGAGAGTCAATTAAATAATTAAATGTGGTGTTTCGTCAATATGCAACTCATTGCATATTGAGCTCCACTTAACTTGTAGTGTTGTTTGTGCACTTTGCCATGCCATGCATAATTAAACTGGACATGCATCATACTTGGATGTGCATCATATGCCATGTTAATGCTTGTGTGTTTACCGTGTTGTTTCTTTCTTTCCGGTTTGCTTCTCTTGATAGCTTCGGTTTCGTTCCGGAGTTGTGAGGTTTCTCTCGTCTGTGTTGCTCCGTCTTCTTCATGGATCCGTTCTTCTCCTCTGTGGATTCCCAGGCAAGATGACCGAACCCCGATAACATTACTATCTTTGCCTATTGCTAGTAGTCTCGATCTATAGCTTTGCCTCGATGCCCATGTCTTTCTTGTCAGCCTCCTACTTGTAACCATGAACCTGTCTAACCACCCTACCTATGCAAACCGTTGAATGGCTAAGTACGCTTCGCTCAGCCCCTCTTATAGCATTGCTAGTTGCAGGTGAAGATCGAAGATGCTTGCTTCATGTTGAAGTTTGGTTGGGTTATATCACACTATATAAATGCTTAAATGAAATCATCTATATATTGGCAAGGGTGGAAGGCTAAGCCTTTTGCTTGGTGATTTGTTCCACTCATGCCGTTAGGAACCGTATAAACCGGTGTTATGTTCCTTGATTATGCGTTCCTAACACGGTTGGGGTGTATGGGACCCCCTTGATAAACCGCTAAGTGCTAAGTCTTTTCCAGCAAATCCCAACATTGGTACTATTTGCCTAATAACTAATAAAACTTGCATGTGGACTAGCTATCCCTTTTATTTAATTCAACAACCCCGGGCCAGTGCTCCACATGAGTGTTGGTCCGAAATGGGGAGCCTGCGGGGCCACCTCGAGGAAACTCAAGGTCTGGTAAAAACCCGTAGCTTCACCCATCCGGTCGTGTCCTGAGACTTAGATACGCGCGGCTACTATCAGGGTGTCGACACGCCGGGAGGATTTGCTGGATTAGCCTTACCTTAGTTCGGTTTAACTCGAGCACGGGATTCCGAGAATACTCGGGTCTTCCCACCTATGGAGTTGCGACTCCGCGGATCGTGGGATTGTAATGGGTCAAGTTGGAACACCCCTGCAGGGTTTTGAACTTTCGAAAGCCGTGCCCGCGGTTATGTGGCAGATGGGAGCTTGTTAATATCCGGTTGTAGATAACTTGACACAATGTTTCCAATACACTACCAGCGTGTGTACCGTGACTGTCAATTTCCGAATAGGGATTCGGGAGTTGAACACGGTGGGGTTATGTTTGACCGGCTTTAGCTAGGATCACTTCATGATCATCTCTCGACCGAGGCACCTTCTCTTATCGCTCTCTATTACGTAAGTTAGTGCTAGTTGCTGCTGCAGACTCTTGTTGTTCTTTCACCTCTAGTTCTTTCTTCAGCCTTGTCCTCACCCAAGGCTTAAATAGTCTTGTTACCCGGGAACGGGATTGCTGAGTCCTCTGTGGCTCACAGTTACTTCACCACACCAGATGCAGGTTCAGCTGAGTTTGAAGCAGAAGCTGGTTCAAGTTCTTCACCAGGAGCTCGATGAAGAGAGTGGCCGTTTGCTTGTGACGTTTCGACGATCAGTAGTGGTTTCTACTAGGATTCGATCCTGACCTGTGGCTTTATGTTGTTTTGGTATCTTTCTTTTGGATCTTCACCCGTAGTCGGGTTGTGATGTTTTGAATGATGTTATGCTTATGTAATGTATTGTGTGAAGTGGCGAGTGTAAGCCAACTATCTCCTTTTGCAATTTAATCCCTCTTTTACATGAGTCGTGCAAAGATACCAAACTTGATGTCATTCTAGGATGGGCTTATACCTTTAAGTCGTGCCTCGACACGTAGGAGGTATAGTCCCATCCTGGGCATTACAGAGCCCCAAATTTTTTTTGTGATCTGTTGATTTGGCAAGATTTTGTTGACTTTGTTCCATGGATTTGTTGTGCCGCGTGTGGATCTAGCTTTTCCTCCACTTTTCCCCAATTTTCATACGCAAAATCCGACGAATTTTGGCCCCAAAACCACCGATTGCAAGGAGTTCTTCGTGGCCTCGGGCACCTCGGACATCCGGCACGTGCCCCGGACATCCGGCCTGGCCCGGACATCCGGCCCCTGGCCCGGACATCCGGCCTCCCGCAGCCACTTTTCCACCACCACACCCCACCTTGCACTCCTCCACCGCCATTTTCGTTCGGTAACCCACCCATCCTTCCGCATACCACCACCACTTCCGCAACCACCATCGCTTACCCGCTCCGAGTTTGAAAAGTTTGTCTCCATTTGCCTTGGATACTTGAGTTGTGGTTTCACCGTTTCCTTGGATGTTTAGGCTACCTTGGAACGGCAAGACTTCGACAACACCACCGCTCAACTTCGGCAAGTACGGTAACATCGAAGACACTTCGCTCATTCTACCTTGCAATTGCATTGTCACCCTATGAACCATCTTTGCGTAGCTTTCCCATTGAGACTAGCCATTTGAGTATTGCCGGGCCACGACACTTGTGCACATTAGTGATAGTCATAGATACTGCATACTACATCATTGTGAGTAACACCACATCATCTTGGTATCTTGCATATCTCCGTGTGACACAAGAGTGTCCCGCATACACAATAGCTACCTCGATCCGCGAAGCATGCATAAGTACCCAAAGAAAGAGCTCACAAGCTTCTAAGCAAACGAGCCAACCAAAGCAAAAGACAATAGCATCATACGCCTTGCATTCACAGAGATCATACATCATAGCAACTTCATCTTGTGCTCAAGCATCGGCACATCATACACTCATAGCATACTTGTGATAGATAGTCGTTACGTTTTGCCTCTTATAGGTCGTGCACAAGTGGGTATCCGCCTATTAAGCAATCGGTTAGCGTCTCTCTAGTGTTGTGCAACACGAGCATTTTCCGTGGTTTTCCACATTTTCGCTCACCCTTGGTTGCACAACCACATTTATCTATCCGTGCGTGTGTTCCGTGTGCTACCTTTGCTAGTGATCTACTTGTTGCATGAGCAAATTGTGAACCATTTTCAACATCATTGAGTCATTTTGACGATTGCATTGAATTTGTGCCACATCCTAACGAAGCTCCTCTCAAAGCTTTACTTGTGTAGGTGTGAGAATCGACACGAAGTGATACCAATAGTGCTATTTCCGGGTTACATTATCGAGTGATCATTGATCCATTTTCAACCTCGGTTAAGGTACATTGATATTGTCTTCTCCTTTCTCCCACTCACATACTTGCTTGTGATGATGGATAGGCCAAGTACATCTTCCAACCCGATCTTCGACGATCCTCAAGAAGCGAACAACTACGTCACCAAACTACATCTCTTCGGTGTCCAACGAGCTCTACATCAAGAGAGTGAAGCTATGCGTGAATACATTGGTCAAGTCGCCGCCAATTTGAAGCAAGGACAAAAGAACAATTCGACACCATCAACACCAACATGACTACTCAATACAATGAGCTCCGGACATTGATAATCAACCGACGTTCTTCATCAACATCATCTCAAAGACGAAGCCGCTCAAGTCGACACTCCGACTCCACGCAAGACTCAAGTACACCTACGTCCAACACTCTTCGTCAAGCCGCACGTCAAGCTCGACAAGAACACCGGCAGCCTATACATGACAAGAGTTCACAAGAGCTATTCGACGACCACGAAAGTCGACGTCGTCAAAACCAAGCTACACTTGAGCAAGCACAAGAACGGCAACGACTACGCCAATAACAACAAGAGCGAGCACGTCAATATCAAGAAGAACAAGATGCCGAGGCTAACTGCCAAGCACAACAACGTCGAGAAGCTCAAGCTATGGAGGCGCAACGTGCTTTACAAGATGCACATCGCAATGTGGTAGCCCGCACTCGACACACTCGTCAAGAAGAGGATTTCCTTCGCGATGAGATGCAAGAGAGGCGCCATCAAGCAAGAATGCAAGAAGAAGCTCCTCCTCAAGCGCGGCAAGAGCAACAACCCCAACAAGAACAACAAGATATGGCAAACCGCCAAAATCGAGATCGCCCTCCCAATAGGCAAGGAAACAACGACGAGCATCGCTATGGCAAGCTCAAGTTCACCATGCCAAAGTTCTCCGGAAGCATTGATCCCGAAGACTATCTCTCATGGGCATTGAAAGTTGACAAGATCTTTTGCCTTCACAACTTCGATGAAGAGAAGAAGATCGCAATGGCATCCCTTGAGTTCCAAGACTATGTTCTCATTTGGTGGGAGCAAATTATAGAGAGAAGAGAAGCCAAAGACGAACCTCCTATCACCACTTGGGCTCAAATGAAGGAAGTCATGAGAGCGCGCTTTGTGCCTACCCACTACAATCATGACTTGTTCAAGAAGCTACAACTCCTCAAGCAAGGAACCTAGTCCGTTGAAGAGTACTACAAGGAGATGGAGATTGCTATGATAAGAGCAAACATCACGGAAGATGAAGAGCAAACAATGGCGAGATTCTTGAATGGACTCAACTATCCCATCAAGAAGATTGCGGACTTCCAACCATACAACAATCTCCTCGAGCTAGTGCATCAAGCAACCAAAGCGGAGCGACAAGTTCAAGAGGACTACAAGTACTCCAAGTTCAACTCCAAGAACTTCGGCTCCTACAACCAAGCTTCAACGACTTCGGCTACTCCTCCTACCTCTACCAAGCCATCTACAAACTTTGGTGACTAGTCAAGCTACAAGAATGCGACTACATCGAGTCGTCCACCTTCTACCAACAACTTCAAGCCAAGAGCTTCCTCAACTACAACTCCTACCGAAGACAATAACAATACGAGCTCCATCAAATGTTTCAAGTGCCAAGGACGAGGCCACAAGTCATTTGAGTGCAAGACCGTTCGCACCATGATCATCAACGACGACGGATCTTATGACTCCATGAGCGATGATGAGATGGAAGCACTTGAGCATGTCGCTATGCATCGCCAAGTGAATGAAGAAGAAGACCATCAAGTGTTTTGCGACAATGACTCAAGCCCCAACCTTGTTGTCTCCAAAGTCTTGACACTCCAACATCAACAAGATGACGACCAACGATGTCTCATTTTCCATACAAAGGCCGGCATCAATGGACGCTCCGTCAAGGTTATCATCGATGGAGGAAGTTGCCACAACTTGGCAAGCGAAGAGCTATGCGACAAGCTTCATTTGGTCAAGACGAAGCATCCTCACCCCTACAAGGTCCAGTGGCTCAACGATGCCGGAATTCTTCGAGTCGAGCACACCGTGCAACTCTCTTTCAAGATTGGCGCCTACGGGGACACTCTTGAATGTGATGTGATAACCATGTCCGTGTGCCACCTTATTCTTGGACGTCCATGGCAATATGATCGTGGAGTCACACACAATGGACGGACAAATCACTATCATTTCAAGATGAAGGGCAAGGAATTCGTACTCCGGCCAATGACTCCAAGTCAAGTAGCCGTCGACAAGCTTTTACCTACCAACCATCGTGGAGAGAATGGTGAGAGAGTGAGCCACCAAAAGGAGAGTGAGATCCACAAGCCAAATATGAGCGACTCCACGATGAGCGACAAGAAGCAGCTAGTGCTATTTGCCACCAAAAGTGAGATGAGAGAAGTGTGTGAGAACCCATCGAGTGTCTTTCACCTTGTGCTTTGCAAAAGGGAAGCCAAACCTACTAACACTTCACCACCTCTACCTTTAGTGTTGTCTAAATTGTTACAGGAATTCTTGGACGTTTTTCCCGATGAGCTACCTCCGGGTCTACCTCCACTTCGCGGAATAGAACACTGCATCGACCTCATACCCGGCGCACCATTTCCCTACAAGGCTCTCTACCGTGTCAACCACGAGGCAACCAAAGAGATACAACGGCAAGTGCCCAAACTCATCGACAAAGGTCATGTACGTGACAGCTTAAGCACTTGTGCCGCTCCGGTTATTCTCTTGCCTACGAAACATGGAAGTTTTCACGCAAATGCATGCTTGTTACGCAAATGCTTACTTATTACCCAACTTGAGTTGAATGTGATTGGCTTTGAGCACCTAAAAGATTTATATGAGCATGATCCTTTCTTTGCAAATCCTTATGCTAAGTGCTTGACTCTCACTTCTTGGGAACGTTACTACATCAAGGATGGATATCTTATGAGAGCTAACAAACTTTGCATTCCCGAGTCTTCGCTTCGTTTGCTCTTTTTGCAGGAATCTCATGGAGGAGGACTCATGGGACACTTTGGACGCGACAAGACGTTCGTCTACGGTTTCAGCCCATTGTCCCCATTGGACATGCTACCTCTACCTCTTCAAGAGGGCACGAACATGGACGCAAGTGCATGGGCAAGCTATCTCAAGAAGGTGCACGAAGATACAAGGGCAACAATCGAGCGACAAGTACATCGCCTCACCACCAAGCTCAACGTCAACAAGGCACAAATGGTGTTCCAACCGAGATATCTTGTTTGGCTCCACCTTTGCAAGGACCGTTTCCCACAAGAGCGCAAGTCCAAACTACAACATCGCGCCGACGGACCCTTCAAGGATCTATCTCCTTTCCATGGTGATGAAGATTTCGATCCGAGGTCGGATCTTTCCCAAGGGAGGGGAGATGATGCGGAGCATCCCGAGGTCATCCCCATGGACCCTTCATCGCCTCATCAAGTGCCCAAAGGACCAATGACTCGAGCCCGGGTAAGAGCTCTCGAGACCGAGGTGACGTCGCTCCTAACCCTACTTCCATAGGAATCTTGCGAGACATGGATGCTACCTCAGACGGATGTGCTTTGTGTGCTCAGGTGTGAGGAAGACCACATTGGAGAAGGACGTGAAGATGGACAAGTCCCCAAGTTCACGGACGAGGTGATGCATCAAGAAGGGCAGAAGGAAGCTCCAGGCCCCGGACATCCGGCCCCCTGGCCCGGACATCCGGCCCCTGGACGAACAGCTACAGAAAGCCACCAGCCACAGGAGCTACAGGGCCCGGACATCCGGCCAGGCATGGCCCGGACATCCGGCCTCAGGCCCGGAAATCCGGCACCAACGTCCAGAAGACACTCGTGGCTCAACCCCTCCAGCCCGGACATCCGGCCCCTCGCCCCGGACATCCGGCCCGTCGCCCGGACGTCCGGCCCCTGATATGCCTGCGCGCAACACTTGGGCCGAGGCCCGTGTACCCATTCACTCCGTACACTATATATACTCCTTTCCCCATTCCGTTTAGGGTTAGCTGTTGGATAGCTCATTTCTCAGACTTGTGTGGATTCTCTCCCACGAGACCGTGCGCCTCTACGGAGAAGATCCACTACAGATTCAAGGCCTCCACATCGGGGAAGATCCTACGGGATAATCAAGACCTCCTCACGGAGAAGACTACCCTTGTACCACCGTCGTTGACAATGGTCATGTATCGCACTATGTATCGTGGATCTAGCGCTTGTGTGATTATCTTCGTGTTGATTTGAGTGTTTCCTCTTGTGTTTTCCCCGTCTTCCTCCTTGTGTTCTCCGTGTTCATCGTGGGACACTCTCCAAAACGTGAAAGATCCGCTGATTAGGGTTCCACCCTACATCACAACCACAACCACGAGCACCAAGCCGGCAAAACAAACGTGCGTTTGGCTGCTCCAACTCCATCTTGTCATCGGCGGCGGCGGCAACATGAGTTTGGCTGCTCCGACTCCATCTTGTCATCACCGGTGCCAGCAACGACACTCCTAGTCGTCTGATCAGTGTTTCGCCGGTCGTGGTCGAGGCAAGTAGTGCGATGAAAGGCGGCACCGCCCTCTTCCTCTACCAGACCAACGGCAGCACGATGACGATTGAGTGTTGAAGCAATATTGGTAAAGATAGGAAGCAAATAACATGAATATGTGCCTGTATATTTGTTTACTGTTGAAGTGGGAAATGAAAGTAATGGAACATAGCATATTTTTATTTTACTTTTTGACAACGAATGTGACGCCCGAGACTGACGTCCCAGAAGATTCCAGAAGGTTCCAGAAGATTCCAGAGCTTCCGGATGTTCAGGGTTGCCCGTGTGGTTCTTTGTGCTTGTGTTATTTATTTTTGCATTGCATCATGTCATCATTCCATCATGTCATATTTATTTTTTTTGCATCTCAACCTAAATAAACCGTGTGGACCTTCGGTCCATTTAAATCGAGGGAAGATGACTTCTCTTTATAACATATAAAGTCTCTCATTATTTTAGGGAGCTATATTAATAATATTCCATTGTCTGGAATTACCCGTAACACACGTGCAATATTCCCCATGCTTCTTTAATTCAAGTTTCACCTTCTATGCCTTGCCTATAATTTCTTTCCGTTGTTTCGAGGCTCCCCCAAAAAAATCTAAACTCCTTGAGGCAAGCTATTTATTTAGTTTGCACTTCCTTTGTGTTGGAACTATTTTTGTGAGGTTGGAATTAATCCGTAAAGCCTTACAAAAATGTCCATCATTTTATTCTTTCTTTCTTTGCCTCTTTTCTTTATTTTTGGCTCTCCCTATTTGTTTTTTTTCTGCTAAGTTATATAAAAGGGCAGCAGCAGTTTTAAAATCCAGCAGGCCCTCAGCCTCCAGGGCCTCACACCAGCCGCTTGGGCCCATCTCCCTTCGGCCCAGGCCACCTCGAGGCCCAGGCCGACCGACCGAAACCCTACCCCGACGCCAGAGCCTCGCTCTTTCCTCGCACCCCGCCGCCGCTCGCTCTCGAGTCCCCTCGCCTCTGTCTCCTTCTCGCGGCCCTCGCTCCAGCCCGAGCCTCCCTCGCTCTCGCTCGCTCACCCCCCCGTGCCGTTATCCTCTCGCCCCTAGCGCCCCGCAAACAATCCCGCCGCGCCGTCCTCCAAATCCCGCCGCGCCTGGCGCCCTCGTCTTCGCCTGCAGGAGCCCCGCGCCGCGCGGCCGCGGCCATCCCCGACCCTGAGGCGCCTTCCCTCCAGCAAGCGCGGCCAGGCTCTTCCCCGGCGCCGCCGCGGACGCCCGTCCCCGCGCCTGAGGACCTCGTCGCCCGAGCGGCAAGACCTCCTTCGTCCAGCCGCCTTGGCCCCGTCCCGAGCCCAGAGCGGTTCCCCTGCCGCCTTCATCTCCTCTTGGCCCCGCGCCACCTGGACCCCGGGGCCCCGTTCTCCTCGCCGACCCGCGGGCAGGGCCAGGTTCCTGCCTTGCCTTGCTGCCTTCGTCCGCAGCCGGCCTCCCTCCGTCCCGTCCGCAAGGCTGTGTCCTATCCGTGCTGCGTTCTGTTGGTTTTGTGTTGTTTTTGCTGGTGTTAACCTTGACAGAGAACGGAAACATCTACAAAACGCCCGTGTACGACTACGCGACCGAGTACCTCTACTTGACCCGGAAGGTACCCCTACGGCGAGAACCACTACCGTCAACAAGTTCGGAGACCACAAGTACCCCTACGAACGCCGACGCGACAAGTACCCCGACAACACGTGAACCACTACCGTCGCCCGGAAACGAGGAACTCGCCAAGTACCACGACACGATGAACGAGAACCACTACTTCCCTCTACTGAACGACTTCTTCCTCTTCGGAAACGTGAACGACTCCTTCCTCTACGTCTCGAACCGCTACGAGAATGCACGCTTCGAAGGTATAACCCCGAGTCGTGACCCGTGAGATGCTTGCTTGTGTTGTATGAGTGTTGTCTCTCGTGTGTGCTTCGTGCCCGTTCCACCTTTTGTCATGTTCCTCGGTTGCCTCGTCACCGACTCGTGGGAACCCGGCAACGGGATCACCCCATCATCTTGTTCAACTCGTTCACTCCACCTTTTGTTTTGCACCGGTCCCTCACCGAGTTACCGGTACCGATATGATGCCATTGCCTCCTTTCGGATCGTTGCCGTGGCACCCTTTCATTCCACCACGGTGACAAATGCTTCATATCTTGTTAATTGTCAACCTTTTAATAAAACTTGCATAAACTTGATCATGTCATCCGCATCATGTTAACAACATTAATATGTGTGTTTGTTGTTGCTTATAATTAATAAACATGCTCATGGGGATTTTCCGGATATGTTGTTGTTATTTCCGGCCTCATTTAAAATGTCTTAATAGTGTAGTTTTATTATGCTTCACCTCTTGCCATGTTAAAAACATTTAATCTTGTCTTGTAAATAACGAGAGTCAACTAAATAATAAATGTGGTGTTTCGTCAATATGCAACTCGTTGCATATTGAACTCCACTTAACTTGTAGTTTTGTTTGTGCACTTTGCCATGCCTTGCATATTTAAACCGGACATGCATCATACTTGTTTGTGCATTGTATGCCATGTTTATGGTTGTGTGTTTACCGTGTTGTTTCTTTCTTTCCGGTTGCTTTCTTGTTAGCTTCGGTTTCGTTCCGGAGTTGTGAGGCTTCTTCTCCGTCTTCTTCTTGGATCCGTTCTTCTCCTCTGTGGAATCCCAGGCAAGATGATCGAACCCGGATACCATTACTATTTTTTGCCTATTGCTAGTAGTCTCGATCTATAGTTTTGCCTCGATGCCCATGTCTTCTTGTCAGCCTCCTACTTGTAACCAATTGCCATGTTTAACCACCCTACCTACGCAAACCGTTGTTTGGCTAAGTACGCTTCGCTCAGCCCCCTTGTAGCATTGTTAGTTGCAGGTGAAGATTGAAGATGCTTGCTTCATGTTGAAGTTTGGTTGGGTTATATCACACTATATAAATGCTAAAAAATGAAATCATCTATATACTGGCAGGGTGGAAGGCTAAGCCTTTTTGCTTGGTGTTTTGTTCCACTCATGCCGTTAGGATCCGTATAAGCCGGTGTTATGTTCCTTGATTATGCGTTCCTAACACGGTTGGGGTGTATGGGACCCCCTTGATAAACCGCTAAGTGCTAAGTCTTTTCCAGCAAATCCCAACATTGGTACTTTTTGCCTAATAACAAACTAATAAAAACTTGCATGTGGACTAGCTATCCCTTTTATTTAATTCAACAACCCCGGGCCAGTGCTCCACATGAGTGTTGGTCCGAAACGGGGGTTACGCGGGGCCACCTCGAGGAAACTCAAGGTTTGGTAAAAACCCGTGGGATCACCCATCCGGTCGTGTCCTGAGACCTAGATACGCGCGGCTACTATCAGGGTGTCGACACGCCGGGAGGATTTGCTGGATTAGCCTTACCTTAGTTCGGTTTAACTTGAGCACGGGATTCCGAGAATACTCGGGTCTTCCCACCTATGGAGTTGCGACTTCGCGGATCGTGGGCTTGTAATGGGCCAAGTTGGAACACCCCTGCAGGGTTTGAACTTTCGAAAGCCGTGCCCGCGGTTATGTGGCAGATGGGAGCTTGTTAATTCCGGTTGTAGATAACTTGACACAATGTTTCTAATACACTACCAGCGTGTGTACCGTGACTGTCAATTTCCGAATAGGGATTCGGGAGTTGAACACGGTGGGGTTATGTTTGACCGGCTTTAGTTAGGATCACTTCGTGATCATCTGTCGACCGATGCTCTTCTCTTCTCGCTCTCTTTTACGTAAGTTAGTGCTAGTTGCTGCTGCAGACTCTTGTTTGTTTTCCTTCACCTCATATTCTTTCTTCAGCCTTATCCTCACCCAAGGCTTAAATAGTCTTGTTACCCGGGAACGGGATTGCTGAGTCCTCTGTGGCTCACAGTTACTTCACCACACCAGATGCAGGTTCAGCCGAGCTTGATGCAGGAGTTGGATCAGTACTTCACCAGGAGTTCGTTGAAGAGTGGCCGTTTGCTTGTGACGTTTCGATGTTCAGTAGTGGTTTCTACTAGGATTCGATCCTGACCTGTGGCTTTATGTTGTTTTGGTATCTTTCTTTTGGATCTTCACCCGTAGTCGGGTTGTGATGTTCTGTATGATGATTGTTTATGTAATGTATTGTGTGAAGTGGCGAGTGTAAGCCAACTATCTCCTTTTGCATTTAATCCCTCTTTTACATGAGTTGTGCAAAGATACCAAACTTGAGATCATTCTAGGATGGGCTTATACCTTTAAGTCGTGCCTCGACACGTAGGAGGTATAGTCCCATCCTGGGCATTACAAGTTGGTATCAGAGCCTTCTCCGACCTAGAAGCCCCCACTGATTGATCGAATCGTTGACGGTTGAGTCTAGGCACACACTGAAAACTTTTTGAGTCCTATATTATATCGGAGAATAGGATTTCTTTGCTTCTCATCCCCTTTCTCTCTGGTGAGGACTCCTGACGATTACTCTTTTCTCTTCTACTTTCAAAAATTGCACCAAATTTTTTTTAGGATCCCGCGAGTATTCTGGGATTGTTTCGATGTTCTTGTGACAAGGATATTGTTCTCGATGCCTCCTGTTACCGAGGAGTTGAGCTTCGGGGTATCATTGACACAAGCATATCGCGACAGTACTAAATACTTAAGACGGCCGACATCGAAAATCTCTCCTATACGGCCAGTGGCAAGATAACCCCGACATCACCCAGTACTGGGGAGGTAGTTCGAGAGTATTGCCATAGCTTGTTATAGTGGATGCGTTTTCGAAGGTCCGAGGTAAACAGTTTCCGAGAAAGACTGGTTATGTGTTGAAGGATGGATACACCTGGATGTAGGTTTAGAGTTGATTGCGCGGTGCTTCCCGTGTATCCCCAACACCTGATTGCATAACTGGAAACTTTCGGAAATCTATAGGTGGGTTCATCTAGTAGTTCTAGGCATTCTTTCCAACGGATGCTCGATATGAAGTTTGGGGTTCTACACTGAGTGAAGTGGTTTTATGGACTTGTTCTGATCGGGAGTTGCATCTTAAAGGGTCCTTGGCTATGCTGATCCGGGGATGACAAAACCCTTTTGTAACACGTTCCATGAGCTTTCAGCACGAAGATGTCGAACGAAGCTTCTATCCTGTATTTGTTCTATCTGATCCTTGTTCCTTTTTATTTACCTTTTTGCTCTCCAAGTGGCTTCAAGTCGAGCTGATGTACCTGCGGAATTCATTCGTTCAATTCCCTGTTCGGATGATATTGTGAAGATTAGGCTGCTACATATCTACCCTTTGTTTTCGTTTTGATTCTGGTATTCGAGTTGCTTCGATGATAAATGTTGATTCCATACCTTTCTTTAATCGGTGTTCTCATATTTCTATGGGAGTCCTAATTCCTCTTGACCACCGAGATGGTCATGCTAATTCTTCTCAACGGTGTCCTTTTTGTTCATCTCAAGTTGTCTTTGTTTTTCCCACCCTCCCACCCTTCTTTTTCTTGGAGCCAGAGAATTCTCAGATGAAGTATCCATTTTATTCATGTGATGTTTCTTCTTTCTTTTCCTTCAATGTTCTTATCCGGTGATTTATCGTGAAGATGCTCAAGAGCTTCAAGTTCATCATTCTTTTGTTCTCATATTCTGCCGGTGGATATAATTCAAGTTTTCGGTGTTGATCTTATCCTTTTCCTCAGTTCACAATGCTTTCTTATTCCGGTGCCCCAAATTAATTATTCTCCTCATGCTATTCATATCCGGAGTGCTGAAGATTCATAATTCCATTCTTAATCATTTCAAGCTATTTTGAGCATTGTCTTCTTATTCAAGTCATTTAATTCAACCGGTGCAATATCTCTTAAGCAATATTTCTAACGGTGATTTCTTTGAGTGGGCCCTAACCCACAGGTCTTTTCCCAGGATCTTACATGACTCTTCTTTTTCTGGAGTTATTCTCAAATTCTTTCCAAAGTGTGACATAAGAATGATTTCCATCAGTCACATGCCTTCTCCAAGATCGTTTTCAAATTCTTGTTCATCATTGGTTCAACCTTTCTAATTCTCATTCCGGAGTGCTCAACAATTCCTCATGGCATTTCTCGTCTTCATTCTCAACATTTGAAGACCGGAGAGGTGTTTCTCTTAAATCTTGACCCGTCTTCTTGAAGATTCGTGGTTCTAGCTTCATGCCATCCTCATTATCGTTTTGATTGTGAGGAACCCTTTTATGTCATCCGGAGCATTTTTCATGAATTCTTTTCTTTGTGATCCTCCGAAGGCCATCATTTCAGAATATTTCTTCGCTCTCAGTTTTCAACTTCGTCCTCCAAATATTCTTCATTGATGCCTCTTCGTTCGTCTCCATATTTTTACGGTGGTTCATTCAAATTTACTCTTCCTTGTTATCATATCAATTCATTTGTTCTTTCATAATCCTACCGGTGCTATGTTGAAGTTTATCCGAGCTTGTGCTAGATCCCTCTTTAATTCTTTCCAATGAGAATAAGTAGTATGCCAAATCCTTTGGTTGTCATCAATTTAATTGGTGAAGGAGATGCATCACATAATTCTTATTCTTGTTCCTTCAGGTGAGTTAATTCTTTTGTCTGGAGCTTTTTCATCATATCATATCCTTGGTTCTAAATTCTTCATCTTGTTTTCCGGAGCTCCAAGTTATTTCGATTACATCATTTCAACCCCCATCTAATTCATCGCAGACCTCGAGTCTTATCCTTTTCTTCTTTCACTTCCATGCTTTCGTTACCGGAGTTCTTCATGGTGGTTCATCATCATTTAATTCATCCTCGAAGGATTCATCAAGATTCTTGTTGGAGTTCAAGCATTCTTCATCATGCTTTCCAATTGTAATTCTTTCTACCTTATCTTTTTAGGTGGTGTTATGCCATTCTTGACAATTCCTTCATGTTTTATGATTCATAAGTTGTCAAGATTGAGATATTTAAAACCATCATTTCTTTCTCTTTAGGAGATCCTTTCAACCCCTCATTTTATCTCTTGGAGTTATTTTGGGTTGTATTTCACCTAAAAGCTTTCCCTAAGGATTGTTGCTATTGTGGTGCTTATAATGACCCAAGTTCTTCATTTATCATTCCGGTGAAATAAGTTTTTCATCTCCTTGTTGATCTCAACCCAATCAATTGTTTTTGTTAGTGGCTGGTTGTCACCTCTTAATTTTGAGATGTTTTCCATAAGCCCACATGAAGCTTATTCTTTTGTTGTTGAGTTTACAACAACTCCGTTCAACCCTTCTTCGTAAGGAGGATTTCCTAATTCAATTCATGGGAGAAGTTGTCTTTTCTTCTCCATTCCTTTTCTTTCATGGATCTATATTCTATTCTTTCATTCCGGAGGCTTTGTGATGTTGCTCTTTTGACCATCATCTCGTTTTTATCGGGATCATATTCTTTCCCTTGCTTATCATTTAACCGGAGTGTGGTATTCTTCTTTCTAATTCTCTCATCTTATCTAGTTTGCCTCTCTTTAACCGGAATGCTCTCTGAATCTTTCTTACCCTTGTTCCATTCTTTTAATTGTTTCGGAGGTTATATGCTGTTGATTTCATCAACTATCATCCATCTTCTCTAGTTCTTGTTAATTCCTTCCATTTTCAGACGGAGTGCTGTCCAAATTCTGTCATTCTTATTCCTTGGCCATACCATTGCGGTTTCATATTATTTCCGTCCATGAGCACTTGTTTCATGTCTTTCAACCTTCAAGGTTCTCATAATGCTCCTAGTTACTCTTTTCTAACGGAGTGCACTTAACTTCGTTCAACTCCGTTGCTTTCTTTCTTTCAGTTTGTTTAACCTCTCAAGGTTCTTGGTTTCACTCGTCTGTCGAAGAAGCAACTTTGTTTTACCTCTTCCTCTTCCGTTTTTACCCGGTGATATCTCTAGGATCTCGGGTCGAGATCCTCTGTTAGTGTGGGAGAGTTGTGACGCCCGAGACTGACGTCCCAGAAGATTCCAGAAGGTTCCAGAAGATTCCAGAGCTTCCGGATGTTCAGGGTTGCCCGTGTGGTTCTTTGTGCTTGTGTTATTTATTTTTGCATTGCATCATGTCATCATTCCATCATGTCATATTTATTTTTTTTGCATCTCAACCTAAATAAACCGTGTGGACCTTCGGTCCATTTAAATCGAGGGAAGATGACTTCTCTTTATAACATATAAAGTCTCTCATTATTTTAGGGAGCTATATTAATAATATTCCATTGTCTGGAATTACCCGTAACACACGTGCAATATTCCCCATGCTTCTTTAATTCAAGTTTCACCTTCTATGCCTTGCCTATAATTTCTTTCCGTTGTTTCGAGGCTCCCCCAAAAAAATCTAAACTCCTTGAGGCAAGCTATTTATTTAGTTTGCACTTCCTTTGTGTTGGAACTATTTTTGTGAGGTTGGAATTAATCCGTAAAGCCTTACAAAAATGTCCATCATTTTATTCTTTCTTTCTTTGCCTCTTTTCTTTATTTTTGGCTCTCCCTATTTGTTTTTTTTCTGCTAAGTTATATAAAAGGGCAGCAGCAGTTTTAAAATCCAGCAGGCCCTCAGCCTCCAGGGCCTCACACCAGCCGCTTGGGCCCATCTCCCTTCGGCCCAGGCCACCTCGAGGCCCAGGCCGACCGACCGAAACCCTACCCCGACGCCAGAGCCTCGCTCTTTCCTCGCACCCCGCCGCCGCTCGCTCTCGAGTCCCCTCGCCTCTGTCTCCTTCTCGCGGCCCTCGCTCCAGCCCGAGCCTCCCTCGCTCTCGCTCGCTCACCCCCCCGTGCCGTTATCCTCTCGCCCCTAGCGCCCCGCAAACAATCCCGCCGCGCCGTCCTCCAAATCCCGCCGCGCCTGGCGCCCTCGTCTTCGCCTGCAGGAGCCCCGCGCCGCGCGGCCGCGGCCATCCCCGACCCTGAGGCGCCTTCCCTCCAGCAAGCGCGGCCAGGCTCTTCCCCGGCGCCGCCGCGGACGCCCGTCCCCGCGCCTGAGGACCTCGTCGCCCGAGCGGCAAGACCTCCTTCGTCCAGCCGCCTTGGCCCCGTCCCGAGCCCAGAGCGGTTCCCCTGCCGCCTTCATCTCCTCTTGGCCCCGCGCCACCTGGACCCCGGGGCCCCGTTCTCCTCGCCGACCCGCGGGCAGGGCCAGGTTCCTGCCTTGCCTTGCTGCCTTCGTCCGCAGCCGGCCTCCCTCCGTCCCGTCCGCAAGGCTGTGTCCTATCCGTGCTGCGTTCTGTTGGTTTTGTGTTGTTTTTGCTGGTGTTAACCTTGACAGAGAACGGAAACATCTACAAAACGCCCGTGTACGACTACGCGACCGAGTACCTCTACTTGACCCGGAAGGTACCCCTACGGCGAGAACCACTACCGTCAACAAGTTCGGAGACCACAAGTACCCCTACGAACGCCGACGCGACAAGTACCCCGACAACACGTGAACCACTACCGTCGCCCGGAAACGAGGAACTCGCCAAGTACCACGACACGATGAACGAGAACCACTACTTCCCTCTACTGAACGACTTCTTCCTCTTCGGAAACGTGAACGACTCCTTCCTCTACGTCTCGAACCGCTACGAGAATGCACGCTTCGAAGGTATAACCCCGAGTCGTGACCCGTGAGATGCTTGCTTGTGTTGTATGAGTGTTGTCTCTCGTGTGTGCTTCGTGCCCGTTCCACCTTTTGTCATGTTCCTCGGTTGCCTCGTCACCGACTCGTGGGAACCCGGCAACGGGATCACCCCATCATCTTGTTCAACTCGTTCACTCCACCTTTTGTTTTGCACCGGTCCCTCACCGAGTTACCGGTACCGATATGATGCCATTGCCTCCTTTCGGATCGTTGCCGTGGCACCCTTTCATTCCACCACGGTGACAAATGCTTCATATCTTGTTAATTGTCAACCTTTTAATAAAACTTGCATAAACTTGATCATGTCATCCGCATCATGTTAACAACATTAATATGTGTGTTTGTTGTTGCTTATAATTAATAAACATGCTCATGGGGATTTTCCGGATATGTTGTTGTTATTTCCGGCCTCATTTAAAATGTCTTAATAGTGTAGTTTTATTATGCTTCACCTCTTGCCATGTTAAAAACATTTAATCTTGTCTTGTAAATAACGAGAGTCAACTAAATAATAAATGTGGTGTTTCGTCAATATGCAACTCGTTGCATATTGAACTCCACTTAACTTGTAGTTTTGTTTGTGCACTTTGCCATGCCTTGCATATTTAAACCGGACATGCATCATACTTGTTTGTGCATTGTATGCCATGTTTATGGTTGTGTGTTTACCGTGTTGTTTCTTTCTTTCCGGTTGCTTTCTTGTTAGCTTCGGTTTCGTTCCGGAGTTGTGAGGCTTCTTCTCCGTCTTCTTCTTGGATCCGTTCTTCTCCTCTGTGGAATCCCAGGCAAGATGATCGAACCCGGATACCATTACTATTTTTTGCCTATTGCTAGTAGTCTCGATCTATAGTTTTGCCTCGATGCCCATGTCTTCTTGTCAGCCTCCTACTTGTAACCAATTGCCATGTTTAACCACCCTACCTACGCAAACCGTTGTTTGGCTAAGTACGCTTCGCTCAGCCCCCTTGTAGCATTGTTAGTTGCAGGTGAAGATTGAAGATGCTTGCTTCATGTTGAAGTTTGGTTGGGTTATATCACACTATATAAATGCTAAAAAATGAAATCATCTATATACTGGCAGGGTGGAAGGCTAAGCCTTTTTGCTTGGTGTTTTGTTCCACTCATGCCGTTAGGATCCGTATAAGCCGGTGTTATGTTCCTTGATTATGCGTTCCTAACACGGTTGGGGTGTATGGGACCCCCTTGATAAACCGCTAAGTGCTAAGTCTTTTCCAGCAAATCCCAACATTGGTACTTTTTGCCTAATAACAAACTAATAAAAACTTGCATGTGGACTAGCTATCCCTTTTATTTAATTCAACAACCCCGGGCCAGTGCTCCACATGAGTGTTGGTCCGAAACGGGGGTTACGCGGGGCCACCTCGAGGAAACTCAAGGTTTGGTAAAAACCCGTGGGATCACCCATCCGGTCGTGTCCTGAGACCTAGATACGCGCGGCTACTATCAGGGTGTCGACACGCCGGGAGGATTTGCTGGATTAGCCTTACCTTAGTTCGGTTTAACTTGAGCACGGGATTCCGAGAATACTCGGGTCTTCCCACCTATGGAGTTGCGACTTCGCGGATCGTGGGCTTGTAATGGGCCAAGTTGGAACACCCCTGCAGGGTTTGAACTTTCGAAAGCCGTGCCCGCGGTTATGTGGCAGATGGGAGCTTGTTAATTCCGGTTGTAGATAACTTGACACAATGTTTCTAATACACTACCAGCGTGTGTACCGTGACTGTCAATTTCCGAATAGGGATTCGGGAGTTGAACACGGTGGGGTTATGTTTGACCGGCTTTAGTTAGGATCACTTCGTGATCATCTGTCGACCGATGCTCTTCTCTTCTCGCTCTCTTTTACGTAAGTTAGTGCTAGTTGCTGCTGCAGACTCTTGTTTGTTTTCCTTCACCTCATATTCTTTCTTCAGCCTTATCCTCACCCAAGGCTTAAATAGTCTTGTTACCCGGGAACGGGATTGCTGAGTCCTCTGTGGCTCACAGTTACTTCACCACACCAGATGCAGGTTCAGCCGAGCTTGATGCAGGAGTTGGATCAGTACTTCACCAGGAGTTCGTTGAAGAGTGGCCGTTTGCTTGTGACGTTTCGATGTTCAGTAGTGGTTTCTACTAGGATTCGATCCTGACCTGTGGCTTTATGTTGTTTTGGTATCTTTCTTTTGGATCTTCACCCGTAGTCGGGTTGTGATGTTCTGTATGATGATTGTTTATGTAATGTATTGTGTGAAGTGGCGAGTGTAAGCCAACTATCTCCTTTTGCATTTAATCCCTCTTTTACATGAGTTGTGCAAAGATACCAAACTTGAGATCATTCTAGGATGGGCTTATACCTTTAAGTCGTGCCTCGACACGTAGGAGGTATAGTCCCATCCTGGGCATTACAACGAAGCACCAAATTATGACTTAAGAAGCCTCACAAAATTATGTAGGAAGCAAAGAAAATGCTAGGACAGAAATGAGCTGCCAAGGGAAAAAAGAAGCACATACGACACTCATTGAAGCATGGCTCTTATATAATGAAAACAGATAGTACAGCTAAGAAGCATATATGATTAGAAGGAGTCCATTTTAAATATTTCATTTGAAGCAATTCTCTACTCGGCAGAACAATATTGTGAGGTTTTGGAAACAAATTATACCATGGCATTAGCGCAATGTATTTTGTTAAAATGAAGAAAATTTTCCTATCATAAAAAAAATAGATTTACTGCTTTGAAAAAAAGAAGAAGTTAATTCATTTAAAAAACAGACCGTCGAAAGTTTCTATTACAATGGAAGCAAATTCTTCTATCCACGGAAGCATAATTTGTTGTGTTGGAAGCAAACCATTACGTAATGCCAAATCAATTATGAAAGAAAACCTCGAAGCAGTAAGAAGCAGCTAAGAAGGGACAACAACGTCATTTAAGGTAGCAGTTACACGGAAACAACAATTAGTGGAGATCCATTCATGCATCATGCATGGAAGCTAACTACCGGAGCCCACGATTTACAGGCAGTCCGATGCATGTGTGGGCAGTTATGGATGCACTCAATTAACGAAGCAAATCACCGTAACTCACGTGGGCTTAAATACTACATCGGACGACCGCCATGCTTTCGATCGGACGGCCAACCACTAGTCTGATGAAAGCTAAACATCTGTAGTCTGATGCCTAGTGGTGTCCATCCATGGACTCAACATTAGTCATAAAGAACTCACATACTTATTGCAAAAGATTTATTAGCCCTCGAAGCAAAGTACTACTATGCATGTCCCTAGGGGGAGGTTGGTAGGAGTTAACCATCGCGCGCGCCCGACCTTCACACAAAGGTAAACAATCAAGACACAAGCATCTCGTTTCGGTTGTACTTTTTGGAGACCATACATGCATGCTTCGGGAATCACGAACCTTAACACAATTATTTTCTCTACCCTATTATTTACTACTAGCATGATTCTAATATTACCATCCTCATATCTCAAAACAATCACAATTATCATATGGAAGTTTCTATTATACCTACTTTGGATATCTATCATATTATGACTAAATTCATAACCCAGGCTAATTACCATGATGTTTTAGAGACTCTCAAAATAATATAAGTGAAGCAAGAGAGTCCAACAATTTCTATAGAATAAAACCATGGACGTGCTCTAAAAAGATATAAGTGAAGCACTAGAACAAAACTGCCTAGCTGAAAAGATATAAGTGAAGCACATAGAGTATTCTAATAAATCACAATTGAAGCATGTCCCTCTCAAAAGGTGTGTACAGCAAAGATGATTGTGAAAACTAAAAAGAAAAGACCCATATCATACAAGACACTCCAAGCAAAACACATATCATGTAGTGAATAAAAATATAGCCTCAAGTAAAGTTATTGATGGATGAAGACGAAAGAGGGGAAGCCTTCCCGGGGCATCCCCAAGCTTAGGCTCTTGGCCGTCCTTGAGTTTTACCTTGGGGTGCCTTGGGCATCCCCAAGCTTAGGATTTTTCCACTCCTTATTCCATAGTCTATCTAATCCTTAGCCAAAACATCAAAACTTCACAACACAAAACAGAAATCTCGTGAGCTCTGTTAGTAAAACAAAGCAAATAACCACTCAAGGTACTGTTGTGATCTTATTATAATTTTATATTGGTGTAATATCTATTGTATTCCAACTTTTCCATGGTTCATACCCCCCGATACTAGCCATAGATGCATCAAAATAAGCAAACACCACATAGAAAACATAATCTGTCAAAAACATAACAGTCTGTAGCAATCAGAAAACTTTGCATACTTCTGTAACTTTAAAAATTCCGAAAACTTAGGAAGACATGGGGAATTTGTATATCAATTTTGTGTAAAAATTTCAGAAGGTTTCGACGTTCCAATGAAATATTGAATTTTCTGCACTGGGCGCAAAAGTTTCTGTTTTTCAACAAAATCAAGTCAACGATCATTGTAAGCCATCCCAAAGGTCTTACTTGGCTGAAACACTAATTAAAACACCAAAACACAATTACTATAGAAGCAATAATGTGTATTTATTGAAAAACATAAGCAAAAAGTGAAAAGCAAAAATAAAATTGGGTTGCCTCCCAACAAGCGCTATTGTTTAACTCCCTTAGCTAGGCATAAAACGCGAATAGATCTAGGTATTGTCATCTTTGGTATGCAATCCATATGTAGCTCTCATAATAGATTCATAAGGCAATTTAATTTTCTTTCTTCGGAAGTGTTCCATGCTCTTCCTTAATGGAAATTGAAATCTAATGTTTCCTTCTTTCATATCAATAATTGCACCAATTGTTCTAAGGAAAGGTCTACCAAGAATAATAAGACATGTAGGATTGAAATCTATATCAAGGACAGTGAAATCTACGGGCAACATAATTCCTATTTGCAATAATAAGAACATCATTAATCCTTCCCATAGGTTTCTTAATAGTGCAATCCGCAAGATGCAAATTTAAAGAACACTCATCAATTTCACGGAAACCTAGCACATCACAAAAAGTTTTTGGAATCGTAGAAACGCTAGCACCCAAATCACACAAAGCATAGCATTCATAATCTTTAATCTTGATCTTAATAGTAGGTTCCCACTCATCATAAAATTTTCTAGGGATAGAAACTTCTAATTTAATCTTTTCTTCAAAGGATTGCATCATAGCATCAACATATGTTTGGTAAAAGCATTATTTTGATTATAAGCATGAGGAGAATTCAACATGGATTGCAACAAGGAAATACAATACATTAACGAACAATTATCATAATTAAATTCCTTTAGATCCAACCTAGTGTGTTCATTGCTACTTAAAGTTTTGACTTCATCAATCCCACTTTTATCAATTTTTGCATCAAGATCTAAAAACTCTGAATTATTCGGAAACCTTTTAACCAAAGTTGATTCATCTCCAATCCCATATTTATAAAGATTTATTTTGGAAAACAATGATTCAGTAGGAGTCACATCAATCATTTTAAGATCTTCATCATTATTTTCACGAAAACCAGAAGAACATGTTTTTATAAACCAATCTTTTTTAGCACGCATCTTAGCGGTTCTTTATTTGCACTCAATGGAAATTCTCATAGCCTTGAGAGACTCATTGATATCATGCTTGGGTGGAATAGATCTAAGTTTCAACTAGTCAACATCAAGGGAAATTCTATCCACGCTTCTAGCTAAATCATCAATCTTAAGCAATTTTTCTTCAATCATAACATTAAAATTCTTTTGAGCACTCATAAATTCTTTAACACTATTCTCAAAATCAGAGGGCATTTTATTATAATTTCCATAAGAATTGTTGTAGGAATTACCATAATTATTAGAGGAATTGTTAGGAAAAGGCCTAGGATTAAAATTTTCTCTATAAGTATTGTTACCAAAATTGTTCCTACCAATAAAATTCACATCCATAGATTCATTATTATTCTCAATCAAAGTGGACAAGGGCATATCATTAGGATCAATATTAGTGCCCTTTCTAGCAAATAATTTCATAAGTTCATCCATCTTTCCACTCAAAACATTAATCTCTTCAATTGCATGCACTTTTTTACTAGTGGAAGATCTTCTGGTATGCCATTGATAATATTTAACCATTATATTATCTAGGAGTTTAGTTGCTTCTCCTAAAGTGATTTCCATAAAAGTACCTCCCATGGCCGAATCTAAAAGATTTCTAGAAGCAAAGTTTAATCCGGCATAATTTTTTTGTATAATCATCCATAAATTCAAGCCATGCGTAGGACAATTTCTTATCATAAGTTTCATCCTCTCCCAAGATTGTGCAACATGCTCATGATCAAGTTGTTTAAAATTCATACTATCATTCCTAAGGGAGATGATCTTAGTGGGAGGAAAATGCTTGGTAACAAAAGAATCTTTGCACTTATTCCATGAATCAATACTATTTTTAGGCAAACATGAAAACCAAGTTTTAGCCTGATCTCGTACTGAGTACGGGAATAGCTTTAATTTACAAGATTATTGTCCTCATCTCTTTTCTTTTGCATATCACACAAATCAAAAAAAATATTCAGATGGGAAGAAACATCTTCACTAGGAAGGCCAGAGAATTGATCTTTCATGACTAGATTCAATAAAGCAACATTGATTTCACACGATTCCGCATTAGTAGCCGGAGCAACCGGAGTACTAATATAATCATTATTATTGGTGTTGGAAAAGTCACACAATTTAGTATTTTCTTGAGCCATCATGACAATGCAAGAAATCCAACACACAAGCACACAAAAAGCGAGCGAACAAGACGAACGAAAGAGGAGCGAAGAAAAGGAAAATCTTTCCAAAAATCATTTTAGAAGTGGGGGAGAGGAAAACAAGAGGCAAATGGAAAATAATGTAAATGCGAGAGGTGGGAGTTTAATGAAGGGTACTTGGTAGGTCTTGACTTCGCGTAGATCTCCCCTGCAAGGGCGCTAGAAATTCTTCCTGCTACCTCTTGAGCTTGCATTGGTTTTCCCTTGAAAAGGAAAGGGTGATGCAACAAAGTAGAGTAAGTATTTCCCTCAGTTTGAGAACCAAGGTATCAATCCAGTAGGAGATTACACACAAATCACCAAATACATCCACAAACAATCAAACAACTTGCACCCAACGCTATAAAGGAGTTGTCAATCTCTCACGGTTATTTGCAAAAGTGAGATCCGATATAGATAGATGAACTAGTAAAGTAAATATTTTTGGGTTTTTGGTTTATAGATTGAAAAGTAAAAGATTGCAAAATGGTATATCGGAAACTTATAAGATGTAAAATAGACCTGGGGGGCATAGGTTTCACTAGAGGCTTCTCTCATGATAGAAAATATTATGGTGGGTGAACAAATTACTGTCAAGCAATTGATAGAAGAGCGAATAATTATGATGACATCTAAGGCAATGATCATGAATATAGGCATCACGTCCGTATCAAGTAGACCGACTCCTACATGCATCTACTACTATTATTCCACACATCGACCGAAACGATTCTTCGTATAGAGTATTATGTTCATAAGAACAGATTAACACATTAAGCAAGATGACATGATGTAGAGGAATTAAGTCAAGCAATATGATGAAAACCCCATCTTGTTATCCTCGATGGCAACAATACAATACGTGTCATGTCCCCTACTGTCACCGGGATTGAGCACCGCAAGATTGAACCCAAAGCAAAGCACTTCCCCTATTGCAAAAAAAACAATCTGGTTGGCCAAACCAAACCGATAGTTCAAAGAGAATTACTAAGATATTAAATCGTGCATACAAGAATTCAGAAGAGACTCAAATAATATTCATAGGCAATATGATCATAAACCCACAATTCATCAGATCTTGACAAACACACCACAAAAGAATATTAAATTGGATAGATCTCCAAGAACATCGAGGACATGGTATTGTGGATCAAAGAGAGAGAAGAAGCCATCTAGCTACTAGTTGTGGACCCGTAGGTCTGTGGTAAACTACTCACACTTCATCGGAAGGGTAGTATGGTTTATGTAGATGCCCTCCGTGGTTGATTCCCCCTCCCACAGAGTACTGGAGAAGGCCTCCAGATGGGATCTTGCGAGAACAAAAGGTTACGGCGGCGGAAAAGTGGTTTCGATGGATGTTCTGGGGTTTCTGGAATATTTGGGAATTTATGAGTGAAAGAAGTAGGCCAGGGGGGTCTCGGGGGGCCCACAAGGTAGGGGGCGCGCCCTACCCCCCAGGGCGCGCCCTCCACCCTTGTGGACGCCTCGAGGCTCCCCTAGCGTGTACTCAAAGTCCTTCTTGTGTCTTATGGTCCAAGAAAAATCCTCATAAAGTTTCGTTCCATTTGGACTACGTTTGGTATTCCTTTTCTGCGAAACTCAAAAACAAGGAAAAACAAAAACTGGCAGTGGGCACTGGGTTAATATGTTAGTCCCAAAAATCATATGAAATAGCATATTAATGCATATAAAACATCCAATATAGATAATATAATAGCATCGAACAATCAAAATTTATTGATACGTTGGAGATGTATCATTGTTCCCCTCCCAAGGGCACATTCTTACGTATTACTCACCCATTCGCCACTGGAAACACCACTTCTCGTTCGGTTTGCATTTTTTAAGCATGCCGCCAGAGGTCTTAAACCCTCACCTCAATCTCAAAAATGGAATTGAAAAGCTTCAATTTAAATAATTGTAGCCAGGAGATACCGAGAGAAGAATCATTCTTTGAATCATCTAGGTTCCCCGAACTTCAGTATAGTGCAAATAAACGTTGAACGTTCGTATAGGAATCTAAAAGACGAACTAATAAGTGTTCGAGACATCTCACATGTTTTGGTCTCCTCATTCTCTGGGAGATCGTAATCTTCTTATTTCCTTTGAATTCTTTCCAAGGGCAGGCCTGGAATGCACCATGCCACTTACAACATGTCAGACCAGATTTAGAAAGGAAAGGGAAATTTTGACCATGTTATTACTCTGAAGCAGACGTAGAAGAAAGGTAAACTTCATGAAATTAAAAAATACCAAAAGAAAGGGGCATTCCGAGAATTGAGCTCGGGACCTCTCACACCCTAACAAAGAATCATACCACTAGACCAAATGCCCTTTAGTGCTTATATAGTTCATAGATACCTATATAATCATTTCTTACTACACCCTTGCATGTGCAGGGCCAAGACTGCAGCTGCGCTAACTTACAACAGCATGCAGACACAACCAAAAAATTCTCCAGTTGAACCACATCCACAAGACAGAACTTAACAGCATGCAAATACAACTGATAAGTTCTCCATTTAAGCCACAATCACGCTAAGAACCTCATCAAACACATGTGGTGAAAACCCTCACCCTCACAGTAGTACAAGAAGGAACAACACACACACACTGCCAAACCTAGCTGCCGGAGGAGGACCAAATCGAGCGACCCTGCCACCGCTGCCGCCGGCGCTTGCCGCGGTGGCGGTGGGCCCCTGCTCCGAAGGTGGGGGGCACCTGTGAGTCGTTCTGACGGAGGTGCTGGAAGCTCGGGGCGGCGCATCGAGTTGGTCGTGATGCCAGTCCGGTCGACGCGGCTGTGGATGCGGCGGTCCTCTTCGGCTGCGTGGGCAGAGACGAGGCAATCGGGAGTGGGGCGTCCTTGTTCAGGTGGCTTGGGTAGTGGCCTTGGGGTGCCTCGACGAGATCTGGCGGAGACGGCTTGGCGGTTGTCGGTGCTCCGAAGGCTCTTGGCATGTGGATCCTGCGGGTGGTGATGCGGCCGGTGGCTCCTAACTGCTCGACGGCGCCCCACTGACGGTGCTACAGCTTTTGCTGGTTGCTCGGGCTTAGGTCCAGCAACTCTGCTCAGCGGGATGAGGCGGGGTGGCAATCCGCCCTCGAGGCTTTGGTGCGACAGATATGGCCGGCTTGCTAGCCCGACATGGCTAGCGGCATGGTGGAGGCCGCCGGGGAGGCGGCCCCGGATTTGGTGGCAGCGGCTTCGGCTGGGAGGTGGTGCGTGCATCTAGACATGGTGGGTCGTGGGATCCCACGGCCAGTTCGTGGTCGGCCTCGGCATGATGGGGGTTTGTTGGCTGTGCAGGTGTGAGCAGTAGTGGTTGAGCATCTCGGGGAGAAATCCTATGTCTGGACTTTGTCGGATCCGACAGGATGGGGGTTTGTTGGTTGTGCATGTGCGATCGGTGATGGTTGAGCATCTTCGGGAGAAATCCTATGTATTTCCTTTGTCGGATCCGGTGACGGTGACGCCCGTGGGTGTCGTGCTCTTTCTTGGAAGCGTTGATGTTGTGTGGTGCTCCTCCACCCTCCCCGCGGCCATGGCTCCGGAGGGAAACCTTAGATCCTCGGGATCGAGTGATGAAGGCCCCTTCACGTCTTGTTTCTCCTTGTGGGCATCATCTCGGAGCTGGCCACAACCTAGTGATCGGTGGATGGCGGCATATTCGCCACATGGTTGCGGCATCTTCGCCGCATAGTTTACTGGGGCGGCCTTTTCGGTGGCATTGATTTCTTTTTGGCAACGATGATGGTGTCGGTAGGAGCTTTGGTCGTGTCTCGGGCTTCGGTAGTAGGATGTTCCCTACATGTCTGAGATGCTCTTCCGTTGGTTGCTTGGTTGCTTTGAAGTAGGAGATGTGGTGACGATGACAGCCGCTCGATGGTCGGTTATGGAGGGCACGGTCGCCTCAAATATTGCATATTTTCCTTGTGATGATCGTCGTTGGAGTCGGAGCTGTCAGTTGTTTGTGCATGTGGCCTTTTGTTGGCATGTGTCGTCATGGTTTCTACGCAGCTGTTTGCGGGTTGGCTTCGACGATAAAGGTCTATGGTGAAGTCGGAGTCGCTCGTTTGGGGGTCACCGGTGATGACGATGACGCTTGCGACTACTCGACGGATGTCTTTTCCTCTTTGTAGCTCTTTGTTCCATGTCGGTGGCCAAGTTGGCCGGTGGTACCCATGTTATGTCGGTTGGATTGTATCGATTTTAACCTGGTTTTCCGTCAATTAACTGGGCAATTCTCACTGTCCTTACTCAATGAAAATGGGAAGTTTTTTGTCTTGTTTCAGAAAAAAAGAATCTCACCCTCACAGAGTTAGATTGGCCACCCAAAGCTGAATATAGCATTGCAAAAGGATTTCCAACATGGATATTCCAGAATTCAACTTGGGACCTTTTGTTCCCTAAGCGAATATCTTCTTACCACAAGACTAAATCCCCATCTTTGTTGTATTACCGCATCATGTTCAATTGGAGAGTTTTGGGCGACAACACACCAGATGCCAAATTTGCAGGATCTTACTTCCATCTGTTTTCAGCTTAGAGTATGTTGAATGCTCCTTTACCATTCTATAGTTACTGGATGACTTCTTCATGTCGCTCATGTATCAAGTTCAGAACTTCCTAGGAAGAAAAGTTACAGGATGCAAATCAAACTTCAATGGGGGCTTGTGCTATAAAGGCAAACTATGTCAATGCATACTCCCCTAAAGCAACTCGTAAAACAGGGGGATGGATTATCCGTCCTAGGGGATTTCTGAACCTAAATGCTGATGCCGCTTTCGATCATGATCTTCTTCAAGGTGCAGCTAGGGCGGTCCTGAGAGATGATAAGGGAAGGTTCATTGTTGGAGGAAACTGGAGGATTGACTGGTGTGATGATGTATTAATAGCAGAAGTTCTGGCTCTTAAATTTGGTTTATTCCTAGCACAGAAGGCGGGCTGCAATCGCCTTGTTGTAAACTCAGATAACATGGAAGTTATTGACATAATAAAGAATGGAGGACACTCGACGGGAGCGGCAACTGCAGTTTTTGACGATTGTTACTTTTTGGCTTGTGATTTTCCTATAGTTAAATTTGAACACTGTAATAGGGAAGCAAATAGAGTGGCCCATGAAATAGCTAGGTTAGCAAAAATTTCAGCTACTAGGGATTGGTTTGAGGAGCCCATGAAGGATATTGTACCTCTTCTTATGGACGATGTAACAATTATTTCTAATTAATAAATTTGAAGTTTTATTTCAAAAACAAAAAGTTCATAACTCCCTACCAATCATGCATTATACTTGTTACGCCATCCGGGTCTGCTAACACCATCGTTCCCGACACGCTTACGTCACTAGGCCTAACAGGAGAGCAATACCGACTTATGAGATGTGATTTATGGGAAGATTTGGAACATTTAGGGATAAAGTAAAATTGCAACTCAATTTTACTAAAAGGCCTCGAAGGAAGAAAAAGAAGTTGAGTTGGATAAAAATAAAATTGAAGAAGGGTGCAAACGCGTTATAGGTAAATACAAGGCAAAGGATGGTTTAATATAGCTCCCTAATAATATTGGCAGACTTTGATATGTTATAAACATAATTTCACCGTGTGAATTTCCCTCGATTTAAATGGATCAAAGACACATACAATTTATTTGGTTGAGTTTTAAAATAAAATAAAATGACATGATGCAATGCAAAACATAAATAGAGCAAGCAAAATGAAACACACTGTGATCACAAAAGATATATGGAAGTCTTTTGGAGCATCGATCTTGGGGCGTCATAGAGAGAGTTAACCTCGGTTTCAAGTGCTCTTGCAGGAGATCGTGTCATTGGTCCGCTAAGCACTTGGGAAGATGGGTCCATGGGGATGACCGTAGGATGCTTCGCATCATCTCCCCTGCCTTGGGAAAGATCCGACCTCGGATCGAAATCTTCATCACCATGGAAAGCAGAGAGATCCTTGACGTTGAAGGTATAGCTCACATTGTACTTGTTGCCTGGAATGTCGATCTTGTAAGCATTATTGTTGTAGCGTGCTAGCACCTTGAATGGTTCGTCGGCTCGAGGTAGGAGTTTGGACTTGTGCTCGTTGGGGAAGCGGTCCTTTCAAAGATGAAGCCATACGAGATCTCCCGGTTGGAACACCCTTTGTGTCTTGTTAACGTTGATCTTGGTGGCGAGGCGATGTACTTGACGCTCGATCATTTCCCTTGTATCTTCGTGCATCTTCTTGAGATAGCTTGCCCGTCCACTTGCGTCCATATTAGTGCGCTCTTGGAGAGGTAGAGGAAGAATGTCCAATGGGGACAATGGGTTGAAGCTGTAGACGACCTCGAAGGGGGACTTGCCAGTTGTCGAGTGTCTTGCGCGGTAGTAGGCATACTCGGCGATGGGCAAACATTGCTCCCATTTATTAATGTTCTTCTCGAGCAACATGCAAAGAAGCGTCAATAGTGTCCGGTTAGTCACCTCCCTTTGGCGGTCCGTTTGTGGTTGGTAAGCCGATGAGAATAGTAGCTTGATGCCGAGTTTGGCGCATAGAGTCTTCCAAAAGTAGCTCAAGAACTTGACATCGCGGTCCGAGACGATTGTCGTAGGCACTCCATGTAGGCGCAAGATTTCCCTACAAAAGAGATTCATAACATGTGAAGCATCATTTATCTTGTTGCATGGAATGAAATGAGCCATTTTGGAAAATCTATCCACAACAACAAAAACGGAATCCTTGCCATTTTGAGTCCTAGGCAAACCAAGTACAAAGTCCATGCTAATGTCTTCCCAAGGTTGATGTGGAGTAGGAAGTGGCATATAAAGACCATGGGATTGAGCTTTGGACTTAGCTTTGCGGCATGTAGTGCACCGGTTGGTGAAGCGTGAGATGTTACGGAACATCTTGGGCCAATAATAGTTCTTGGAGAGCGTCTCAAATGTCTTGTCGCATCCAAAATGTCCCATAAGTCCTCCTCCATGAGATTCCTGCAAAAGGAGCAAACAAAGAGACGACTCGGGGATGCAATGTTTGTTTGCTCTCATAAGATAACCATCCTTGATATAATATCGTTCCAAAGAAGTGTGCGTCACACACTTAGCATAAGAATTTGCAAAGAAAGGATCATGCTCATACAAGTCTTTTATGTGCTCAAAGCCAATAACATTCAACTCAAGTTTGGTAACAATCATGCATTTGCGAGAAAGCGCATCTGCTACAACATTCTCTTTGCCTTTGATGTATTTAATGACATAGGGAAAAGACTCTATGAACTCACTCCACTTAGCATGACGCTTGTTTAACTTAGTTTGACCCTTAAGATAATTGAGTGTCTCATGGTCCGTGTGAAGAATGAATTCATGAGGTCGAAGATAGTGTTCCCAAACACGCAAAACTCTCAATAATGCATAGAGCTCTTTATCATAGATGGGGTAGTTAAGTTGCGCTCCGGAAAGTTTTTCGCTAAAATACGCAATCGGGCGCTTTTCTTGCATTAACACGCCTCCTATACCGGTACCGCTAGCGTCACAATGTACCTCGAAAGGTTTGTCAAAGTTTGGTAAGGCAAGTAGAGGAGCGTTAGTAAGCAAAGTTTTATGCTCATGGAATGCGATGTCTTGCGAAGGACCCCAAACAAAGGGTGCATTCTTCTTCCTCAAAGCGTGTAGAGGCATAACAATTGTGATAAAGTCCTTCACAAAGTGTCTATAGAATCCGGCAAGGCCTAGGAAGCTACACACATTATGCAAGTTCGTTGGTGTTGGCCAAGTTTTAATAGCTTCAATTTTAGTCTCGTCTACATGCATACCTTTCGATGACACAACAAATCCTAAGAACACAAGTTTGTCTACACCGAATTTGCACTTTTCCATATCGGCATAAAGTTTCTCCTTGCGGAGGGTTTGCAAAACGGTGCTAAGATGATTCACATGGTCTTTGAGAGACTTGCTAAAAACGAGGATGTCATCAAAGTATACTACTACAAAGACGCCGATGTATGGCCTAAGAACAAAGTGCATCATTCTCATAAACGTGTCGGGTGCCTTGGATAAACCCATAGGCATAACAAGCCATTCATATAACCCGAACTTCGTTTTGAAGGCGGTTTTCCACTCATCACCCTCTTGTATGTGGATTTGGTAATAGCCACTTTTGAGGTCAATCTTGGAAAAGATTGTGGCTCCGCTAAGTTCATCAAGCATATCATCTAAGCACGGTATTGGGTGATGGTATCTAACGGTGATAGCATTAATAGGACGGCAATCCAAACACATGCGGTAAGTACCATCTTTCTTGGGAACAATGATTACCGGAACGGCACAAGTGCTCATGCTTTCGCCGATGTGTCCGTTGTTGATGAGTTGTTGGACTTGCCGTTGGATCTCCTTGGTTTCAACGGGGTTCACGCGGTAAGGTGCCTTGTTAGGAAGAGGTGCTCCGGGGATGAGGTCGATGCGGTTATCGATGCTGCGAAGAGGAGGTAGTCCCGGAGGTAGCTCATCGGGGAAAACATCTTGGAATTCCTGCAACAATTGAGACAACACTAAAGGTAGAGGTGGTGAAGTGTTAGTTGGTTTGGCTTCCCCTTTGCATAGAAGCACAAGGTGAAAGACACTCGATGGGTTCTCACACTTCTCTCATCTCACTTTTGGTGGCAAATAACACTAGTTTCTTCTTGTCGCTCATCGTGGAGGCGCTCGAATTTGGCTTGTGGCTCTCACTCTCCTTTTGGTGGTTCACTCTCTCACCATTCTCTCCAGGATGGTTGGTAGATACTTGCTTGTCGGCGAACACTTGATATGGCGACATAGGACGTAGCACAAATTCCTTGCCTTCATCTTGAAGCTATAATGGTTGGTCCGTCTATTGTGGGTGACTCCGCGATCGTATTGCCATGGTCTTCCAAGGAGGTGGCAAACTAACATAGGGACCACATCACACTCCAATGTGTCCTCGTAGGCGCCTATCTTGAAGGATACTAGTACGGTGTGCTCGACTCGAATAGTTCTGGCGTCGCTAAGACATTGGAACTTGTAGGGATGAGGGTGCTTCATCTTAACCAATTGGATCTTGTCGCATAGCTCTTCACTTGCCAAGTTATGACAACTTCCTCCATCGATGATAACCTTGATGGAATGTCCATTGATGTCGGCCTTGGTGTGGAAGATGTGACATCGTTGGTCTTCATCTTGATGATGTTGAAGTGTCAAGACCTTGGAGACAACGAGATTGGGACTCGAGTCATTATCACAAAAGACTTGATTGTCTTCATCTTAATTCACTTGGAGATGCATAGCTACATGCTCAAGGGATTCCATCTCTTCATCACTCATAGAGTCATAGGATCTATCGTCATTAATGATCATGGTTCGAACGGTCTTGCACTCAAATGACTTGTGGCCTTGTCCTTGGCATTTGAAACACTTGATGGAACTTGTCTTGGAAGTATCCTCGGTAGGAATTGTAGATGATGAAGCTCTCGGCTTGAAGTTGGTTGTAGGAGGACGACTTGATGTAGTCGGTTTCTTGGAGCTTGACTTGTCACCTAAGCTTGTAGATGGTTTGCTAGAGGTAGGAGGTGCCGAAGTCGTCGAAGCTTGGTTGTAGGAGTCGTAGTTCTTGGAAGTGAACTTGGAGTACTTGTAGTCCTCTTGTACTTGTTGATCCGCTTTGGTGGCTTGGTGTACTAGCTCGAGGAGATTTGTGTATGGTTGGGAATCCGCAATCTTCTTGATAGGATAGTTATGTCCATTCAAGAATCTCTCCATAGTTTTATCTTCATCTTCCGTGATGTTGGCTCTTATCATGGCAATCTCCATTTCCTTGTAGTACTCTTCAACGGACTTGGTTCCTTGCTTGAGGAGTTGCAACTTTTTGAACAAGTCACGGTTGTAATGTGTTGGCACAAAACGTGCTCTGATGACATCCTTCATTTTATTCCAAGTAGTGATAGGTGGTTTGCCTTTTGCTTCTCTTCTCTCGATGACTTGCTCCCACCAAATAAGAACATAGTCTTGGAACTCAGGGGATGTCATTGCGATCTTCTTTTCTTCATCAAAGTTGTGTAGACGAAAGATCTTGTCAACTTTCAATGCCCATGAGAGGTACTCTTCGGGATCAATGCTTCCCGAGAACTTTGGCATTGTGAACTTGAGCTTGCCATAACGATTTTCTTCATTATTTGGTTGCCTATTGGGAGGGCGTTCTTGGTGTTGAGGATTGTCAACATCATGTTGCTCTTGGGGTTGTTGATGCTCATTGGCATGTTGCTCTTGCCGAATTTGCGGTTCTTGATGAGCTTGTTGTGCTTGTCTAGATTGAGGAGGAGCTTGGTGTTGCATTCTCGCTTGAAAGTGCCTTTCTTGAACTTCATCCTGAAGTGCTTCTTCCTCTTGCCGATTGCGTCTATTCTGTGTTGCAACATTGCGATGTGAGTCACGTAGTGCACGTTGCGCTTCAAGAGCTTGCTCTTCTCACCATTGTTGTGCTTGTCGTTGTGCCTCGGCATCTTGCTCTTCTTGGTGTTGGCGCGCTCGCTCTACTTCTTGTTGGCGTAGTCATTGTCGTTCTTGTGCTTGCTCAAGTGTAGCTTGGTTTTGACGTTGTCGATGTTCTTGCTCTTCAAATAGCTCATGGGAACTCTTGCCGCGAAGTGGGTTCCGGTTGTCATGTCGGGCTTGACACGCGGCTTGGCGAAGAGTGTTTGATGTAGGTGTACTTGAGCCGGAGGTGTAGTCGGTATGACGACTTGACCGGCTCCGTCTTTGAGATGATGAAGAGGAAGAGCGTCGATTGATCATCAAAGTCCGTAGCTCTTCAAATTGAGATGACATGTTGGTGTTGATGTTGTTGAATTGCTCTCTTGTGCACGCTTATGAATGTCTCAAGTCGGTGGCGAGCAGCTCAGTGCGCTCTTGCATAGCTTCATTCTCTTGATGTAAAGCTCGTTGAACACCAAATAGATGTAGTTTGGTGACGTAGTTGCTCGATTCTTGAGGATCATCAAATAGCGGGTTCGAAGATGTACTTGGCCTATCCATCATTGCAAGCAAGAATGTGAGTGGAAGAAGGAAAAGACAATACCAAATGTACCTTGACCAATATTGAGAATGGATCAAAGATCACTCAATGATGTTGCAAAGAAATAGCACAATTGGTACCATATCTTGTCGATCTCTCACACCTACAGAATAAAAGCCTTTGGTGGAGCTTGGTTAAGATGGTGGACCAAAGTATGCAATCGTTAGTAAGACTCAATGATGTTGAAAAAGATTCAGAAATTTGCCAATGCAACAAGAGACCAATAGCTATAAGGGTACATGGAAACACACACACAAATAGATAAATGGGGATGTGCACCAAGGTTGAGCGGAAGATGTGGAATCCATGGAAAATGCTCTTGTTGCACACCACTAGAGAGATGCTAGCATGATTGCACAATAGGCGGATATGAGACTTGTGCACAACCTACTAGGCAAAAATGCAACGACTTCTATCCCAAGTATGTTATATGCTTGTTGTTTCTATGATATGATACAGGATGATCAAGTATGACAATCTTAATGTTGCTATTGTTCTTGCTTAAAAGCTCTCTGCTTATCTTCCTCTTTTGCTTAAAGGCTTGGTTGGCTCTTTGTCTTTGAGCTCTTTTGCTAGGGCAACTATGCGATGCTTTTCGAACCAAGATAGCAATTGTGTATATGCTATAACAACCTTGTGACACAAGAGATGATGATAAGATACCCAGATGATATATGATGACAAGATGATACCACGATGGCCACTAATCTGCACAAGTGTCGTTGCCCGACAATACTCAAATGGCTAGTCTCAATAGGAAAGCTACGCAAAATGGTTTATGATGGTTATCAATGCAAATGCAAGGTAGGATATACAATGTGTCATTGATGTTACCGTCCTTGTCGAGGTTGAGAGGTGGTGTTGTCGAAGTCGTTCTGCTCCAAGGTAGCCTAAACACCCAAGGAAACGGAGAAACCACAACTCAAGTACTCCAAGACAAAACGTGTCAAAATTGTCGGAGTCGACGTCACGGACCCTAAATTGGGTTAGGTTGGGTTGACCAAATTTTATGCTGGACTATGATATGCGAAAGTTTTGGTGGTGGTTGATATGGTGGAGGGCCTAAGCAAACTTTCCAAATTTCGAAAAAATAGATGGAGTCTAATGATGATGGTGGTATTTTTGTGTGATCGGGGGTGTCGATAGCTTCAAAACGAGCTAAAGAACGTCAAAATCTGAGTCCGGATGAATTAGTTGTGGTCTACACGGTCAATCAGCCGATGCTGAAACTGGGAGGGCCGGTAGTACAGCTTGGGAGGGCGGTAGTGCCGCTGTGGTGCTCAGCGGTAGTACCGCTTGGAGTGGGCGGTAGTACCGCTGGTGTCGGGAAAATTCGCAGAACTGGATCGGGGCGAATTTGGGGCGGAAATGGATGATTTCGGGGGCAAAAATGGATGGATTTTGACGATCAATGAGCCTCGCAATGTCTTGATCGAGCCTCGCAATGACCATGTCTTGATCGAGCCTCGCAATGACCTCGAGGGCGATCAAGGTCTGAATCTCCACGTTGCCGATCCAGCGGTCACCCCACCATTGCAAAGCCTTGGCGGTTGCCCTTAGCTTGTTGTCAAGGGCAACGAATGGGTTGCCCGTTCCAGGCACCGAGTGCCAGGCCGCCTCGAAGGTCTCAAAGAACCCATCCGCATTGGGCCAGAAAGCTTCGAAGCAGAAATGTTTGCCCACCGTGATATCAGTGTTTAGATCCAGCATTAGCGGGGCATGGTCCGACACCGCCGACCCAAGAGCGGTGAGGGATGGCTAGGGTTGCCGCCGACAAAGCAAACAATTGCTAACCACTAGACTAAACAAGATTAGGTGTTTAATTAGCATCACGAAATATTAAATTAAGTACACAGTCGCGTGAGGATTTTTTTAAAGTGAATACATTTTAGAACTCAAATTTTTTGCAAAGTTCTTAATAAAAAATTTAAAGCCGAACATTTTTTTAAAGAACAATATTTATTGTTTTATTTTTTTGAAACCTGAGTATTTTTAAAACTAGGAGGTACTGTTGTGATTATTTCTCGAATTTGCAAACATTTTAAAAACACAAAAAAGATTGAACTTTATATTTGAAAAGGCAAACATTTTTGTAAACATATTTTTTTAAACTGGAAGGTACTATAGCTAAATTGTTTTAGTCTATACCTATATTAATAAAACTTGGTGAATTTTTGAAATATGCCCACATGATGCTTTGTTTTACTTCATTTTATTAAACTACGGATATGGAGGGAATCTTTTTCTCCGTCGTGTCTTCACGTACAACCAGTCTTACTCGGCCCAGTGACTCCCGTCAAAATGCATGAGGAGACCAACTAAGGTTTCATGGTCTATCTGACATAAACTACTCAATTTACATGACGACACAGACATATTTTATGTGCGGTGCTTTTCCCTATTGTATTAGCCAGATGATAAAAAAACTGTGTTCAACGCTCTTGATCTTCATCGGACACGAAGGCGGCTGAACAACCCAGCTATTGGACCTTGCCAACCTTGGTTAGTGACAACTGGTACTGCGACCACCGATGACGAGGATGGCAAAGACGACAAGCGGAAACATGAGTGTGTTGTTATATTGAAATGGAGGATGTGGACATGAGGATGAGGTATTAGTCATGTTTATTACTAGAAGCATATGCGCGCTTTGCTGCGCCGTTTGTCACACCATTAGTTCTGACTTGTGCTGAATGCACATTCATTTGGTTCATGGGCCAGTTAAGCTCCCGTTCTTTCATTGACACATATCCCTGCAGGAAGACTGGAACAAAAACTTGATCCACTTCAATTTTTAGTTTTATACATGTAAATCTTCTTTACTGAAATTAAAAGTACATGGCTTTGGGTTTATATTTACAAAATCTAGCACTAGAAGCATGTAAAGTTTTTCTAAGTTTTCCAGGATAATGACATCCCACTATGAATTTGTATCTATTCTCAAATAATCTTCAGTCAAATGTACAGGAAACCACCTGACATATAATCTGCTGCAATTTTGGAAACCTGCCAAAGAACAGAAGTATTAGTAAAACAAAATTAGTCAATTAGAGGGCAAAAAAATCATCATCACTCAAATGTGATGTATAGACAATAGACGTCTCAATATTTCCTCCGGTATTCTTCTCTAGCAAATGCCTATAGTGGACACCATTCTCAAATAAACTTCAGTCAAATGTACAAAAATGTTGTCTACACACGTCTCGAGTAATATTTCCTTCAGTATGTTTCTCTAGAAAGGAAAATGTTATCCAGTATAGGCATTTTGGATGCAGTTGCGTCAACACCCTTCAGTATTTCCTTGCATATGCAGTGAAGGCAATAGACAACATTGCTAAAAGATAGTGTAGTTATAATAGGGCAAAAATATTGATAGAAAGCAATATTTCGAAGGTATATGATGATAAAAAACTGATTGTGGTCCCAACTGGAGAAGTAACTCCATATACTGCAATATGCAGGGCAAACATGAAACAATTTCATTTTGTTATATCACAAATGACCATGAAAGCCAATATAAAGAATATTGGTCCACTTCCACCGCTTGATGGTTTGCATAAAATATATGTTTTAAGCTCCACGGTTTCCCATGAAATTTTTCATCTTTTAGATCATCCAATGAGATCAGTTTGAGGACATCAGGAAATGTTGCGAAATAAAACAAAATAGTAGGGCATGCAAAAAAACCTAGAAGCCGACATAAAGAACAAAATATGGCAATCATTCATGACAAAGATTAAATAAACAAAGTTCAGATCCGCCTTTATGACATATGCAACAAGTTCAGAGGTATCTACCATGTAAATTGTAATGGAAAGAAAACACCCGGTAACATCTCTTCCTTGGACGACTTAAATGATCATTACATGCTAAAGTAGACAACTGAGCTAAGAAGGGATGGCAAGTGAAGGTGCAACAGAGGCCATAACCTAGCAAGAGGTTTCCCAGTTTGTCTAACAACAAGAAGCTTGACTTGTTTATTCTATTCTCAAATGGAGACTGCAGATGAAAGGTTTCACGGGTGTGTCAAGTGAGGGACTAAGTGGAGGGCTTGCCCTTTACTGGGATGAAAAGCTGCAAGTTACGGTCTTGGATTCTTGTGCACGGTATATTGACATGTCACTCCCACTCCAAATCAGCCTATTGTTCCACCCGGTTGGAATCTTGCACGTGACAGAGTTAGGGGGGGTACTGATAAACCTAAAAGGTTAATTGAAGAGTGCAATATTGTTTCTTTTGCTTTATCTGTTGCAGAGGAAATTGAAGGTAATGCTGAGCCTTCTTCATATTCCGAGGCTATTATTTCTAGTGATAGTAATAAGTGGATGACTGCAATGCATGATGAGATGGAATCACTTGAAAAGAATGGCACTTGGGATTTAGTAAGATTACCGAGAGAGAAGAAACCTATTCGTTGCAAGTGGGTTTTCAAGAGGAAAGAAGGTGTTTCTCCTAATGATGAGACAAGATATAAAGCAAGGTTAGTTGCTAAAGGTTACAGTCAGATTCCAGGTATTGACTATAACGAGGTCTTTTCTCCTGTTGTGAAGCATAGCTCTATTCGCACTTTACTCGGTATTGTTGCCATGCATGATTTTGAGCTTGAACAATTGGATGTAAAAACTGCATTCTTACATGGAGAATTAGAAGAGGATATTTATATGGAACAACCTGAAGGTTTTGTTATTCCTGGAAAAGAAAAGCTTGTCTGCAAGTTAAAGAAATCTCTTTATGGATTGAAGCAATCCCCTAGACAATGGTACAAGAGATTTGACACCTTTATGCTCTCTCGAGGTTTCAAAAGGTCTAATTATGATAGTTGTGTCTATTTGAAAACTGTCAAAGGTTCAACTATTTATTTGCTCCTTTATGTTGATGATATGCTAATTGCTGCAAAGAGTATGTCAGATATTAATGAACTAAAGAAGCAATTGAGTAATGAATTTGAGATGAAGGATTTGGGTGCAGCAAAGAAAATTCTTGGCATGGAAATATCCAGAGATAGGCCGTCTGGAAAGGTATATCTAAGTCAGAAGGGATATATTGATAAAGTTCTTCATCGTTTTAATATGCATAATGCCAAGCCAGTAAGTACTCCGTTAGCTGCACACTTCAAGTTATCATCAGCTTTATGTCCTAAGTCAGATGCAGATATTGAGTACATGTCTAGAGTTCCCTATTCGAGTGCAGTTGGTTCACTTATGTATGCCATGGTTTGTTCCCGTCCGGATTTATCATATGCATTGAGCGTTGTCAGTAGATACATGGCTAATCCTGGAAAAGAGCATTGGAGAGCAGTTCAGTGGATTTTCAGATACCTGCGAGGTACTTCTAATGCTTGTTTACAGTTTGGGAAAACTAGAGATGGACTTGTTGGTTTTGTTGATTCTGATTTTGCTGGTGATTTGGATAAGAGAAGATCGCTCACAGGTTATGTTTTCACCATTGGTGGTTGTGCTGTGAGTTGGAGAGCAACTTTGCAGTCTATTGTGGCTTGTTCCACTACTGATGCCGAGTATATGGCTATTTCTGAGGCATGCAAAGAAGCTATCTGGTTAAGAGGTTTGTACACTGAGCTTTGTGGAGATTCATCTTGCCCTACCGTATTTAGTGACAGTCAAAGTGCTATATATCTTACAAAGAATCCAATGTATCATGAGAGAACGAAGCACATTGATGTCAGATTTCACTATATTCGAGATGTTGTTGCTGAAGGTGATTTGAAGGTATGCAAGATAAGTACTCATGATAATCCTGCTGATATGATGACAAAGCCAGTTCCGACCAATAAGTTTGAGCTTTGCTCAGGCTTAGTTGGTATTTCTCACTAGTCCTATGGACTTTGACGCACAAGGTGTTTATGCTGATTTGGATGGAGTTATTTACTTTTTCCGACTACTGGAGGGAATTTGGATCAAGGTGGAGATTGTTAAATTATGATCCAAATTATACCATGTTGGACTAGACATAGTACAACAGGTGTGGGCCTTTTCGTTGACGTCAACGTGTACGAGTACAACTCGTTTACTTGTCCTCCAAGGACTCTTATGTATTGCCCTCTTATATACCCCACGTAGTCGCACCTATGACGGCCTGTTGTCTCGTGCTTGTAATACTCCTCCTCATAGTGATTGCGCCTTCGTGCGTCCGTGGTTTTCTCCCGCAAGGGTTTCCACGTAAAAATCCGTGTCTCTCTGTCTCGTTTATTCTCGTTATTATCTAACAATGCGAATTGTGGATAAAGGAATTGACAAATCATGGAGAACATCATTTGTGTATGGCGAACCACGTGTGGAAAATCGTCATCGCATGTGGAGCTCTCTATCACAACTACGAGCGACCAGCTCGGAACCATTGTTAGTATGTGGAGATTTTAATGAGGCAATGTGGCAACATGAATTTTTCCCAATCTCAACGGTCTGAAAATCAGATGCTCCTATTCCGAGATTGTTTGATGACATGTGAACTAATGGACCTGGGTTTTTCTGGTATCCCGTTCACGTATGATAACGGCCAACTGGGGGACAGGAACGTCAGGGTTCGACTAGACAGAGTTGTTGCAGATGAGGTGTGGAGGGAGCTCTTTCCCTTCACGCAAATATCTCATTTAGCTTCATCCTGTTCGGATCACAGTCCTGTTTTGTTACGACTGCCCATAGTGGAACCGAAGCGGGCTCGGGCTTCACCAAGGTATGAAATTATGTGGGAACGGCACCCGACATTGTCGGAAGTGGTGGCAAGAAGCTGGAGTAAGAGTAAACCGACGGGCAACCTTGGTGTTGTTAGTAATGCATTAAAGGAGATGATGTCCAGCTTGCGATCATGGAGCAAAGCGAATTTTGGCCATGTTACGACCGAGATGGAGAAGTTGAGAGCAGAGTTGGCTGACTTACAATTGCGTGATGCTGACAAGTTGTTGATAAGGCAGAAAATGCACCAGTTGGATGAACTCCTCTACTGAGAAGAGATGATGTGGCTTCAAAGGTCATGTATCGAGTGGCTGAAGGCAGGAGAACGAAATACATCTTACCTGCACCGACGAGCTGTATGGCGTGCGCGCAGGAACTACATTCAGCGGCTACGTCGGACTGACGGGTCTTGGTGCTCGGTACCGTTTGACATGGAGCGTATGGCTAATTCCTACTTTAAGGAAGTCTATACGAAGGATCCAACCTTATCGCCAGAGGGGGTGCTGAACGGCATCTTGCCAAAGGTAACTCAACATATGAATGATATGATATGTGCGCCTTTCTCAGAAGAAGAAGTTTAGAATGCACTCTTTTTGATTGGTCAATGAAAGCACCGGGCACGGATGGCTTCCCTGCTAGGTTTTACCAATGTAATTGGTCTGTACTGAAATTTGAGATTATTACAACGGTTTTAGAGTTCTTTATGTCTGGGTTAATGTCGGAAGGAGTGAATGACACGGCTATTGTCCTTGTTCCAAAAATTCCACACCCAAAAGAGTTGAAGGACTTTAGGCCAATCAGTTTGTGCAATGTTATTTATAAAATTGTGTCCAAATGCCTGGTTAATCGTCTGCGCCCGTTGATGTCGAAGCTGATTTCAGAAAATCAAAGTGCCTTTATACCCGGGCGGCTTATACCGGATAATTCTATCATTGTGTTTGAATGTATCCACCACATACAAATATTGAGGCAGAATGGCCAAGCGGCATGTGCCTACAAACTTGACTTATCGAAGGCCTATGATCGTGTTGATTGGGATTTTTTGGAGAAAGCACTCGGTAAATGGGGTTTCTTTAGCCAGTGGATTGCACGGCTGATGACTTGTGTTAGATCAGTCAAATATTCGGTGAAATTTAATGGGAATCTACTCCGGGTCTTTACACCTTCTAGAGGCCTACCCAAGGTGACCGTTTGTCCCCCTTCTTGTTACTCTTTGTTGCTGATGCATTGTGTGCTCTTATCTCCAAATCAGTAAATGATGGGAATTTGAAGGGGGTGACTATATGCCAAGGTGCACCGGTTATATCTCATCTTCTTTTTGCGGATGATACTATGTTGTTGTTTGAAGCTTCTGGCCAGCAATCGAACATTGTCAAAGATTTGTTGAACACTTATACTTCGGCGACAGGTCAACTTATGAACCCCAAAAAGTGTTCCATCCTTTTTTCTGATAATTGCAATGAGTCAGTGACAGTTGAGGTCAAAAGCATTTAGGAGGTTACACAACAGGTGTTTGAACCAAAATACTTGGGCCTACCAGTTCCCGAAGGAAGAGTACACAAAGGGCAATTTGAGACCTTACAGAAAAGGTTAAGGAAGAGGCTTGTTGATTGAAGTGAACAATATGTATCTTCTGGGAACAAAGAAATCTTGATAAAAGTTGTGGCCGCCTCTGCTTCCTTCCGCTTCTTCTCCCCTCCAGCATCGAATCCGCATGATAGGATGCACTCTTCACTCCTCGCATGCCCGACGCGCCGGCGCAGGCTCTGGGCCACCCGCTGCTCGTCCATGCCGCAACCGCCGCCATCGCCGCCGCTCGAGTTCCCCCTCCTCCCATTCCAGCCCGCGGAGGTACCATTTCTGAAGAACACCAAAGGGCGGATCCCCTTTCTGTTCATTTGTCTGGATAGCGTTAGATGAAATCTGATGATAATGATAAATCACAGTCGAATGGTTGGTTGGAGGGCAAGTCGAATTGGTTTGGGTCTTGGCAACCAATTCTTTTTCTTGCGTTGGGGTGGACTTGACCGGGAAAATTCCAGAACCACGATTCAAGGGCTGTTTGAACACAAAAAATTAGTTGAATCGCCCAAAGTAGGGATTCAGGGTCTGTTTGATTTTTTTTTCTGCTAATGCTTATCATCACCTTCAGGTTTGTACAGTCAGTTGCTAGATGGGCATTGGCTTGTTAAAGCGAGACATGTTTTCTTGCAAAAATCTAATTACAGAGGCTAATGTACCTCACACACGATTGTTATAGCAATCAGCATTTGCAAGTTGCAACAATGCTATGAGTTATGACTTTTGCGTGAGTAAATTGTTGGTGAGGTTATCACATCGCCATGATTTATTTTCCTTATGCTGCCTTCACAACAAGTAATTGAAAATTCTCATTTTTTTACCCAAAAGGGCCCGTGCGTTGCAACGGGATAAAAGAATTATCTATTTAACCATTTATCACAATGAGTGTTGAATGTGTCCAGATTTCGATCATCTTGCCATTGATTGGTGTATGATTGTTAGATAACAAAAGGGTGTGGCTAGGTCTAAGTCGACTGAGATTTAACCAAGTCTCAGTCGAGTGACATAACATGTAAGAGAGAAAAAGAAGAAAAAACTGTTTTCCTTTTCACGAATCAACATGTAAGATCTCACGGATCGATATAGCATCGATTGAGACATCGTTAACTATCAGTCGATTAAGACTTAGCAAGACTACAATGTAAATCTTTACGAGGGAATTCCACATAAATAATTGTAATTTTAATGCATACACTAATTCTCACATGGTAAATTGTTCTAATAAGAAGAAATTATAACCATCTAGGTGAACATGCTACTGGGCTCTAGTTATGAATGGAGTAGCACCGTCCACAAATTTCATTTCATTCAAAGAAACATGAAGATATTTGTCAAACCTTGATTGCCTGGAAGAAAAAAATAAAAACATTATCATGCTTGTTGATGGCTAGTCATCCTCTATGTACCGACAGAGTATTGCTGATGCAATCTCTTAATTTATTAGGCACATATCAGGCAATATTCTTAAGAAACACAAGACAAAAGTAAATGCATTAGAAACCAAATAAATATATTAGTCTATGGATCTAACATACTTTTCTGCATACCACCGACATGGTTATTGATCCAGTTGCCAAAAATGAACGACTACGCCTACCGTGCAGAGGGTCAATCAACTCAGAGAGAGCAGGGTAGCAATCTGCAGAATCCTGTAAGCTATCTTCCAAAGTAGCAGATTCATGTAAGATATTTTTATTAACCTATTTAGCTGTGCCTATTTGGTAGTATGCTGCAAGATGAATTGTACTTGTTTTCTTCTTTTTGAACTAATAATTCATAAAGGGATCTTTTTTAGGAAACAACTCCTTTAGTGTAATGGCTGAAGGACATCAACGTTTGTGAAAATCGCAGCTACCACCGCTATCTCCATGTGACCATGTCCACTTCTTCACAACATTCAATTGGAGTTCACTGTTCGCCATCTGCATGAACTACATTGGAGCTCGTACACATCTGTAAATCAACAAGCACACCAGCCCCAAGCAGATCCAATTTCTATAATAAATCAACCATGAAGAGCAACCCCACTCTCTTTTAGAAATCCCCAATCTATCTGCTCTCCTTCCTCACCCATCCCAGTATCCTTTTCTTTTAAAAAGAAGACTATCATATTTGAAATATCTGTCATGTATTATTGTTATGAGCGGCATTTACTACAACCCAGGCAGTTAGGGGCCTGGCCCAGTTATCTTATCTTATTAGGGGCTTAGCCCAATTATCTTATCGTTATTAGGATCATTTGCTTAGGAGTCAAGTAAACCTCTCTATATAAGGAGAGGAGATGTATCAATCTAATCAAGTAAGAAGCAATCATAATTGCCCCGCCGCCACTGCAGGCCCCTCCACCGTTCAACACCGAACTGACCTCGACCATGCCGGGAGGTGTCCCGATCGAGCATGTTTGCTTTCCATCGTCGCCGTCACAGCTCCCAACCTGGCTGTCCGGGTGGTCGCCATCGCCCGTCTATACCATGGTCGGGGACCAGCCGGCGCCCACCCTACATCGCGGCGATCCGTCTGGCTCCGCGGGTGCCTACGCGAGCTGCGCCGACCCGCCATTCCACGGGGAACCCCCGGTCCCCACCGACCGGGCGCCATCTTCCTCGCTGCTCCGCACCGCCGAGCCGTGCGCTCACGGCGGTGATGCTCAGACGCCGCCGCGCTTCGCCAAGCTCAACTTCGCCACCTACGACGGCGCCGAGGACCCCCTAAACTGGCTCAACCAGTGTGAGCAGTTCTTTCTTGTAGCGACCAGACCTCAAACAGTCTGATCTCTATGCATCAGTGTCATCCCTGGATCAGTAATGCTGACACGCACAGTACTTGAAGGATTTATAACAGAGTAACAATCACACACTTATTACATCGATAGTCCAACGATGAATTATTACAAATAATATGGCTGAAGGCCATCTAACACGATAACAGCGGAAGGCTTGGAAGATAAGTGAGTCCATCAACTCCAGCGGCATCACTGAGTATAGAACCACGACCTAAAAGGGCATCTTACTCGTCGTCTGAAAAGTCTGCAACATGAAACGTTGCAGCCCGAAAAACGGGTCAGCATATGGAATATGCTGGCAAGGTAACACAAGAGAATGCAATGAAAGTAAGCTATACTATATGCAATATGGCTGGTGGAAAGCTCTATGGTTAAGTTTTTGCGTAAAGCCAATTTTTCCCTACTTCAAAGGAATAAATTTTAATTAACTATCATGGTATTTGAAACATCGTTGAGAAGATAGACATCCTCTCAACCCCAATTAAAATAATCATTAAACCCAACAAAATTAATTTAGAGTAACATGTTGAGATGCACATGAAAATCCAAGTACTAGATACTCAAGACGTCCATAACCGGGGACACGGCTAATCATGATCAGTTTGTACAATCTGCAGAGGTTTGTGCACTTTTCCCACAAGACTCGATCGCCTCCGTTTAGTTTCTCGCACTGCACGGTGTTTGGGAAACGGATGACCGAGACATAGTCTTTCAGAAGCGCTAGCACCTTACGATCGGGCAGACCGTACCAACCTACATCCCCTACATCTGCTAGTCCACCACTGTAAGAGTTCGCACAACTTACTCATACTATGCTAGAGCCCATAATAGCATTGTGGTTGCACACGGAAGTTTCTAGTATGAATAATCTCATGATCCCTTTGAGCCTGGGTGGCGGTCCAAAAGAAAAACAGGCAATCACTGGAATACCCAGGTGCCTCAATACACCCAGGTGTGTATTAATGTTGCCACCTTAAGTTAAACCATTAATTAACAAACTCACATATGTCATGGATTTCACTCACCCAATCCACGTCTACGAGCATAGCATGTCCTAACAGCAAACGTAGAAGTAACTCCCAAAGGTTTGAATATAATGCAGGTAATAGGTACTACCTCAATCTACTTCCCAATCTCACAAGTTAATTGATCCTACTCATGCAATGTGTGAGGGTTGGACTAATGCAATGAAAACTGGGTAATTGGAAAGCATGATCAAAGTGTTACTTGCCTTGCTGATGATCCGCAAAACCTAGAGACTCAAAGTAGCAAGCGGCGCACTCCGGGTACTCTATCGCAATCAAACAAGCACATAATAAGTACTTAACTAATGCACGGGTAAAACTCAAATAAGAGATCTAACCAGAAAATTCAACATAAGAACTCCGGTTTGCAAAAAGAATCAACTCGAAAGAAGCAACGAAACTCAAACTGCGAAAGAAACGAGCTTCGGTTTACTAGTTGGCCTAAAGTCAAACTTTACAGTAGCCAGAACTTTGTTCCAGTTGATTAAACGTAAAGAGGGCTTCGAGATGAAGATCTGGGATTTTGAATCACCTGATTCCGACTCTCGAGCGAAAAGAAAAATGTGAAACAAGATCAAGGCAGTAATCGCGATCGGAATAACCGCGGATAAATACCCCGAAAAAGAAAAACGACGAACAGGCTAACGAACGAACGTTTGCTGTCTACGGTTAACTAATGAAAACCGTTCGTTAAAACGAACGTACGGACGAACGTCCGCTAATTAACTAAACCGGCAAAAAAACCGAACCGATCTATTCTAAATATAAAAAAACAGATCTAGGTTTTACTAAAACAAAACCGATCGGTTAAACGAAAAAAACCGAGAACTACCTCTTCTCAACCAACTCCGGCGGAACTCCGGCGGGGCGAGGCGCGGCACGCGGGGCGGCGGCGGGCGGGCGGCGGGGCGGCGCAGCGCGACGAGGCGGCGAGGCGGCGCGGGGCGGCGGCGGGCTGGCGGCGGCGGCGGCGCAGCGCGGCGGCGGGCTGGCGGCGCGAAGGCGGCGGCGGCGGCTGGCGGCTTGCGAGCGCTAGGGTTTCGGGGCTGGCGGGCTGGCGGCGTAACGGGCCGGCGGGGCTGGCTTATAAAGCCCAATCTCCTGGTCCTTCACGAGTCTAAGTCGGTTTCCTATTTATTTTTTTATTTTATTTTTCTAAAAGAGTCCCGGCGCAGAAAAACTAACGAAAGAAATAACAAACGGACTCCAAAATTCCCGAAATAAATTTCCACCGTCCTCTAATAATATTTAGGACAAAGTGAACATTTTTCCCGGACCTAAATGTATTTTGAAAAACGCGTATTTTTCCTATGCAAATAAATCTAGAAAAATACCGAAAGTGATTTTAATATTTTTACTCCAATATTTCTGTTATTTTGGAGAAGTCATATTATCTCCGCTCATATTTTGTATTTAGAAATATTTTTAGGAGAGAAAATAATTAGAATCACACTGTCCTCGTACCGGTATTCGAGCAAACTCAAATACGAAAACGGTAAAATTCCCAACTCTCTCCGTAGGTCCTTGAGTTGCTTAGAATTTCGAGGAACTCCACGAACAAAAATGCAAAAACAAGAAATGCAAATATGATCTATGTATAACATTCCAAATTGAAAATTTGGGATGTTACAAACCTACCCCCCCTTAGAATGAATCTCGCCCTCGAGATTCGACTTGGCTAGAGAACAGGTATGGGTGGTCCCTGCGTAGATCATCTTTTTGCTCCCAGATGGCTTCTTCCTCGGTGTGGTGACTCCACTGAACTTTGCAAAACTTGATAACCTTACTCCGAGTAACTCTGCTCGAAAATTCGAGAATCTTAACGGGCTTATCCTCGTAGGTCAGATCACTATCCAACTGAATTGCTTCCAGGGGTACTTTGTCTTTAAGTGGTATATCGGCCATCTCCGCGTGGCACTTCTTAAGCTGCGATACGTGAAACACGTCGTGCACTCCTGACAATCCTTCGGGCAATTCCAACTTGTAGGCAACCTCTCCCATGCGTTCCAAAACACGGTAAGGTCCCACAAATCTCGGGGCTAACTTCCCTTTAACTCCAAAACATTTAACTCCTCGTAGAGGCGATACTCTTAAGTATGCTCTATCTCCGATCTCATAGGTTATCTCCTTGCGTTTCGAGTCTGCATAACTCTTCTGCCTGGACTGAGCTACCTTCAGTCTATCTCGAATCAACTTAACCTTCTCCTCAGACTCTTTGATTAAGTCTGGTCCAAACAACTGTCGGTCTCCAACTTCGTCCCACGACAATGATGTTCGGCATCTCCTTCCATACAATGCCTCGAACGGTGCCATCTTCAAACTGGCCTGGTCCAAACAATTGTCGGTCTCCAACTTCGTCCCACGACAACGGTGTTCGGCATCTCCTTCCATACAATGCCTCGAACGGTGCCATCTTCAAACTGGCCTGGTAACTGTTGTTGTATGAGAACTCCGCATAGGGCAAGTTGTCATCCCAACTAGATCCATAATCTAATGCACAGGCTCTCAGCATATCCTCCAAAATCTGATTGACTCTCTCCGTTTGTCCATCTGTCTGCGGGTGAAACGCTGTGCTAAATTCTAGTCTGGTACCCAAAGTTTCATTTAACTGATTCCAGAACTTTGAGGTAAACTTGGTTCCTCTATCTGATATGATGCTCCTCGGAACTCCATGCAGACATACAATTCTGGTCATGTATATCTTAGCCAACTTTGCACTGGTATAAGTGGTTTTCACAGGTATAAAGTGGGCTACCTTCGTCAATCGATCTACTACTACCCAGATTGAATCATATCCGGCCTTGGTCCTGGGCAATCCGGTGATAAAATCCATGCCAAGCTTCTCCCACTTCCATTCGGGTATTGGCATAGGTTGTAACAATCCTGCTGGCTTCTGATGTTCAGCCTTTACTATTTGACATACATCACAAACTACTACATACTCCGCAATATCCTTCTTCATACCGGTCCACCAGAAAATATCCTTCAAATCCAAATACATCTTAGTATTTCCTGGGTGAATCGAGTATGGTGAATCATGGGCCTCCTGTAAAATCAACTTCCTGATCTCCGGATCATTGGGCACATAGATTCGATCCTCAAACCATAGGGTGTCGTGTTCATCCTCATGAAATCCTTTAGCTTTTCCTTCGCTCATCCTCTCCTTTATAGAGGCAATCTCTTTGTTAGCTTTCTGAGCTTCTCCGGTTTTATCCATCAGGGTAGAATGGATTTCTAGTGTTGCTACATAGCCTCTCGGAACTATCTCCAAACGTAGTTCTCGTAGGTCCTCGGCTAACTCCTTTGGAAACTCCTCCATCATTAGGGTATTGACATGGCTCTTACGGCTTAGCGCATCAGCTACTACGTTACCCTTTCCAGGATGATAATGCAATCTCATGTCATAATCCTTAATGAGTTCCAGCCATCTCCTTTGCCTAAGATTCAGCTCGTTTTGAGTGAATATATACTTCAAACTCTTGTGATCCGTATATACTTCACAATGGTTTCCAATGAGAAAATGTCTCCACGTCTTCAATGCATGCACTACGGCTGCTAATTCCAAATCGTGGGTGGCATAGTTCATCTCATGAGGTTTTAGTTGTCGTGAAGCATACGAAACAACTCTTCCTTCCTGCATAAGAACAGCTCCAAGTCCTCGACGTGAAGCGTAGCAGTACACCTCATAATCCTTATGTTGATCTGGCCGAATCAACACAGGGGACGAGACCAACCTTTTCTTCAATTCCTGGAAACTAGTCTCACATTCTTCTGTCCAACTGAACTTGGTGTCCTTCTTCAACAACTCCGTCATTGGCTTTGCAATCTTAGAGAAATTCTCGATAAATCTCCGGTAGTATCCTGCGAGTCCAAGAAAACTCCGGATCTCTCCAACTGTTGTTGGTGCTTCCCAATTGGTCACAGTGTCCACCTTGGCGGGATCTACTGCTATTCCTTCTCCGGATATAACATGTCTGAGGAATCCGACTTCCTTCAACCAAAACTCACATTTGCTAAACTTGGCATATAACTGATGTTCTCTGAGCTTCTCCAATACCAAACGCAAATGCTCTTCATGCTCCTCTTCATCCTTCGAGAAGATTAATATATCATCTATGAACACTACGACGAACTTATCCAAATACTCCATAAACACTTTGTTCATCAGGTTCATAAAGTATGCCGATGCGTTTGTCAGACCGAACGACATAACGGTATACTCATACAACCCATACCTAGTGGTAAAGGCCGTCTTAGGTATATCCTGCTCTCGGATCTTCAATTGATGGTACCCTGATCGTAGATCGATCTCGGAAAATACCTTAGCTCCTTGCAATCTATCGAACAGATCATTGATCATCGGCAGTGGGTACTTGTTCTTGATCGTTACTTCATTCAATCCTCGGTAATCAACAACCATTCTTAACGATCCATCCTTCTTCTCCACTAGAAGTGCTGGCGAACCCCGAGGCGAAGAACTTGGGCGTATGAATCCTTTATCCAATAACTCCTTAATCTGTTTCTTAATTTCCTCCAAATCCTTTGCGAGCATCCTATATGGTCTCTTAGAAATTGGCCCGGTGCCTGGCAAAAGTTCAATCAAAAACTCTATATCTCTATCCGGTGGCATGCCAGGTAACTCCTCTGGAAACACATCCGGATATTCCTTCACTACTGTCACTTCCTCCTGAACAACTCCTGACAAGGAATTTAACCTACTCCTCTTTGACTCATGCCGGGATACAAACTTGATCCTTCTTCCTTCCGGCGTAGTAAGCAAAATAGTCTTGCTGGCACATTCAATATTCCCTTCATACTTAGATAACCAATCCATGCCTAATATCACATCCAGTCCTTGAGATTCCAATACTATTAGGTCTGAAGGGGAAATGTAATTACCAATCCTTAAGGGCAACTGATCACACCATGACTTAGCCATATACTCTGCTCCTGGTGAGGTTACTAACATGGGCGGTCTAAGGGCTTGGGTCGGCAGCTTATAGTTATCCACGAATCCCCTTGAAATGTATCAATGTGATGCACCAGTATCGAAAAGAACGAGTGCAGTAAAGGACTTAACTAAGAACTTACCTATAACTGCATCTGGTTGCTCCTCTACTTCCTCCACAGTTACGTGGTTCACTTGTCCTTTGTTGAACAGGTTGGGCTTCTTCCCGGTGCTTCCATTGCCGTTCCCATTCTTAACTTTCGGGCATTCACTGGCGTAATGTCCACTCTTCCCGCACTTGTAACAAGTGACATGGCTAAAATCCCTCTTGGTGGGTGTGGACGGTATAGGGCGGTTCTGATTTCCATTGGCTCCATTCCCATTTCCATTGCCATTCTTGGTGCCATTGTGGTTGTGCGAGCTACCTCCTCCATGGGTATGATGAAACTGTCCTACCACTTTAGGGGTAAAACGGGCTTCTGCTGTGCTCGAGAATTATACTTTCCTTGCCCATACTTCCTCTTGCGACTCTCAATCTGTTGATGTTTCCTTTCAATCATTAGGGCGCGGTCAACCAACTCCTGGTAATTATTGAAAGTTGCCACCATCAACTGTATGCTTATCTCATCATTCAGCCCTTCCATGAATCTCTCCTGCTTCTTGGCATCTGTGGCCACATCATCTGGGGCATAACGAGATAGGGTACTAAACTCATCCACATACTGAGCCACAGTACGATTTCCTTGGCGCAGATTGCGAAACTCCTGCTTCTTCATACTCATGGCTCCAGTTGAGACATGGGCGGTACGAAAAGCTTCCTGAAACTGATCCCAAGTCACATTGGCTACGGGGTAAGTGGCTGTGTAGTTCTCCCACCATGCTGCGGCTGGACCAGACAACTGGTGTGCGGCAAATCGCACCTTCTCAGCATCCGAGCAATTGGCGGTGGTCAAATCCCTTCCAATCTTGCGTAGCCAGTCATCAGCCACAATTGGTTTGATGCTGCTAGCAAACACGGGTGGTTGCAACCTTAAGAAACGTGTCAGGTTGTCCACAGGTGGTGGTGGAGGGTTGTTGTTATTGTTGTTCTGAGTGTTCTGAGTGTTCTGGACAAGAAGTTGCATCAGGGTGTTCTGCTGCTGGATCAACTGGGTGAGCTCAGGGGGAAACTCAAACTCACGTCTTGGAGGCATCTGATGGGTGTAGAGGGAAGAGATTAGAATAGAAAAGATGTCTAAGGGAAAATCACTACCCATATGCACATGAGACAAACACACAATCATATCACACCAATCAATTTCAAACAAGGTCTTACAAATCTAACGATCGTTACAAAAGTGCTCTAAAACTAATATTTGGTGGTAAACTACTAGTCACAGGGTGGTCATCTAAAAATATTGATCGGCAGAGGATTCCATAATATCTGCTCCAGCTTCATCTTCATAGTCTTCGTCCTTGCTATCCTCGGCTTCCAAATCCGTGTCATCTATGATGATATAGTCTTCCGGTGGAACCTCTTTGGGTTCTTCTTCTTTGTCTTCTTCTCCCATGAGTATTCCTAACTTCCGGGTCAAATCATCATTCTTCTCCACAAGTATCTTCATCTCCTCCTCATTTCCGTCGCGTGTAGACTTGAGTTCTTCTTCTAGCTCCAAATTCCTATTTAGGGCCTTCTTCAAATCAATCATCCCTGCACACATCTGGTGCTCCTGGCGACGAATGTGGTGGTTCAACTCCTGGATGAATGCTGCAATGGATCTACCCTTCCGGGTGCTGATCATATCCCAATTCTCCTCTCGGCGTCCACAAATCTGGTAGATAGTGTCCTTTACCTCCTGCTTGTAGACTTCTCCAATCCTTCCCATAGCAATGTGGGCTGCCATGCTCCTTCCTAGGCTCCATGTAGGTGCATTGAAGGAAAATGCTATGAGTGAGGTGACAGGTGCAAACGTCCTTCCTGGAACTTGGGCTTGAATCAACCAACGTTCCTCCACAGGTAGAGGGGCATTGTAGCTTCCGGTGAAACTCGGTAATCCAATGTTGAGATATCTTGTGACTTCCTTCAGGTGTCGTCCAAATGGTGTATCATCATCCGGTTGCATGAACTTGTGCTTTGCTTCCACCATCCTAAAGAGTAGAAAAGATGAGGAGTCAGAAACGAGAAGAGTGAATTGTGTTCTAGGGCTTGTCTTAGTGGTCGTGTCCTACAGTCAGCGTGTGCTCTGATACCATCTTGTACCGACCAGACCTCAAACAGTCTGATCTCTATGCATCAGTGTCATCCCTGGATCAGTAATGCTGACACGCACAGTACTTGAAGGATTTATAACATAGTAGCAATCACACACTTATTACATCGATAGTCCAACGATGAATTATTACAAATAATATGGCTGAAGGCCATCTAACACGATAACAGCGGAAGGCTTGGAAGATAAGTGAGTCCATCAACTCCAGTGGCATCACTGAGTATAGAACCACGACCTAAAAGGGCATCTTACTCGTCGTCTGAAAAGTCTGCAACATGAAACGTTGCAGCCCGAAAAACGGGTCAGCACATGGAATATGCTGGCAAGGTAACGCAAGAGAATGCAATGAAAGTAAGCTATACTATATGCAATATGGCTGGTGGAAAGCTCTATGGTTAAATTTTTGCGCAAAGCCAATTTTCCCTACTTCAAAGGAATAAATTTTAATTAACTATCATGGTAGTTGAAACATCGTTGAGAAGATAGACATCCTCTCAACCCCAATTAAAATAATCATTAAACCCAACAAAATTAATTTAGAGTAACATGTTGAGATGCACATGAAAATCCAAGTACTAGATACTCAAGACGTCCATAACCGGGGACACGGCTAATCATGATCAGTTTGTACAATCTGCAGAGGTTTGTGCACTTTTCCCACAAGACTCGATCGCCTCCGTTTAGTTTCTCGCACTGCACGGTGTTTGGGAAACGGATGACCGAGACATAGTCTTTCAGAAGCGCTAGCACCTTACGATCGGGCAGACCGTACCAACCTACATCCCCTACATCTGCTAGTCCACCACTGTAAGAGTTCGCACAACTTACTCATACTATGCTAGAGCCCATAATAGCATTGTGGTTGCACACGGAAGTTTCTAGTATGAATAATCTCATGATCCCTTTGAGCCTGGGTGGCGGTCCAAAAGAAAAACAGGCAATCACTGGAATACCCAGGTGCCTCAATACACCCAGGTGTGTATTAATGTTGCCACCTTAAGTTAAACCATTAATTAACAAACTCACATATGTCATGGATTTCACTCACCCAATCCACGTCTACGAGCATAGCATGTCCTAACAGCAAACGTAGAAGTAACTCCCAAAGGTTTGAATGTAATGCAGGTAATAGGTACTACCTCAATCTACTTCCCAATTCCACAAGTTAATTGATCCTACTCATGCAATGTGTGAGGGTTGGACTAATGCAATGAAAACTGGGTAATTGGAAAGCATGATCAAAGTGTTACTTGCCTTGCTGATGATCCGCAAAACCTAGAGACTCAAAGTAGCAAGCGGTGCACTCCGGGTACTCTATCGCAATCAAACAAGCACACAATAAGTACTTAACTAATGCACAGGTAAAACTTAAATAAGAGATCTAACCAGAAAGTTCAACTTAAGAACTCCGGTTTGCAAAAAGAATCAACTCGAAATAAGCAACGAAACTCAAACTGCGAAAGAAACGAGCTTCGGTTTACTAGTTGGCCTAAAGTCAAATTTTACAGTAGCCAAAACTTTGTTCGAGTTGATTAAACGTAAAGAGGGCTTCAAGACGAAGATCTGGGATTTTGAATCACCTGATTCCGATTCTCGAGCGAAAAGAAAAACGTGAAACAAGATCAGGGCAGAAATCGCGATCGAAATAACCGCGGATAAATACCCCGAAAAAGAGAAACGACGAACAGGCTAACGAACGAACGTTCGCTGTCTGCGGTTAACTAACGAAAACCGTTCGTTAAAACGAACGTACGGACGAACGTCCGCTAATTAACTAAACCGGCGAAAAAAAACTGAACCGATCTATTCTAAATAAAAAAACAGATCTAGGTTTTCCTAAAACAAAACCGATCAGTTAAACGAAAAAAACCGAGAACTACCTCTTCTCAACCAACTCCGGCGGGGCGAGGCGCGGCACACGGGGCGGCGGCGGGCTGGCGGCGAGGCGGCGCGGCGAGGCGGCGCGGGGCGGTGGCGGGCTGGCGGCGGCGGCAGCGGCGCGAAGGCGGCGGCGGCGGCGGCTGGCGGCTTGCGGGCGCTACGGTTTCGGCGATGGCGGGCTGGCGGCGTAACGGGCCGGCGGCGTAACGGGCCGGCGGGGCTGGCTTATAAAGCCCAGTCTCCTGGTCCTTCACGAGTCAAAGTCGGTTTCTTATTTATTTATTTTTTCTAAAAGAGTCCCGGCGCAGAAAAACTAACGAAAGAAATACCAAACGGACTCCAAAATTCCCGAAATAAATTTTCACCGTCCTCTAATAATATTTAGGACAAAGTGAACATTTTTCCCGAACCTAAATGCAATTTTGAAAAACGTGTATTTTTCCTATGCAAATAAATCCGCGAATAAATCCAGAAAAATACCAAAAGTGATTTTAATATTTTTACTCCAATATTTCTGTTATTTTGGAGAAGTCATATTATCTCCGCTCATATTTTGTATTTAGAAATATTTTTAGGAGAGAAAATAATGAAGGAAATATGCCCTAGAGGCAATAATAAAGATGTTATTTGTATTTCCTTATATCATGATAAATGTCTTTTATTCATGCTAGAATTGTATTAACCGGAAACTTGATACATGTGTGAATACATAGACAAAATAGTATGTCCCTAGTATGCCTCTACTAGTCTAGCTCATTGATCAAAGATGGCTATGTTTCCTAGCCATAGACATGAGTTGTCATTTGATTAATGGGATCACATCATTAGGAGAATGATGTGATGGACTAGACCCATCCGTTAGCATAGCACTATGATCGTTTAGTTTTACTGCTATTGCTTTCTTCATGACTTATACATGTTCCTATGACTATGAGATTATGCAACTCCCGAATATCGTAGGAACACCTTGTGTGCTATCAAACGTCACAACGTAACTGGGTGATCATAAAGATGCTCTACAGGTGTCTCCGAAAGTATTCGTGGTGTTGGCATAGATCAAGATTAGGATTTGTCACTCCAAATGTCGGAGAGGTATCTCTGGGCCCTCTCGGTAACACACATCACAATAAGCCTTGCAAGCAAAAGACTAATGAGTTAGTCACGAGATGATGTGTTACGGAACGAGTAAAGAGACTTGCCGGTAACGAGATTGAACTAGGTATAGAGATACCGACGATCGAATCTCGGGCAAGTAACATACCGGTGACAAAAGGAACAACGTATGTTGTTATGCGGTTTGACCGATAAAGATCTTCGTAGAATATGTAGGAGCCAATATGAGCATCCAGGTTCCGCTATTGGTTATTGACCGGAGATGAGTCTCGGTCATGTCTACATAGTTCTCGAACCCGTAGGGTCCGCACGCTTAACGTTCAGTGACGATCGGTATTATGAGTTTATGAGTTTTGATGTACCGAAGGTAGTTCGGAGTCACGGATGAGATCACGGACATGACGAGGAGTCTTGGAATGTCCGAGACATAAAGATTGATATATTGGACGACTATATTCGGACACCGGAAGTGTTTCGGAAAAGTTTCGGATTTAACTGGATTGCCGGAGGGGGTTACCGGAACCCCCTACGAGGGGGGATGGTCCATAGTGGGCCTTGAGGAAAGGAGAGAGGCAGCCCATAGAGGCTGGCCGACGCCCCACCTAGGGATCCTAGTTGGACTAGGATTGGGGGGCGCCACCTCTCCCTCTTTTCCTTTCCCTCTCTTCCTTCTTGATGGACTCCTACTAGGAATAGGATTGCAATCATATTCCTAGTAGGATTGCCCTAGCCGCACCATAGGAGGCCGGCCGGCCCTCCCCTCTTGCTCCTTTATATACGGGGGCAGGGGGGCACCCAAAGACACACAAGTTGAATTGTTCCAGCCGTGTGCGGTGCCCCCCTCCACAGAAACACACCTCGGTCATACCGTCGCAGTGCTTAGGCGAAGCCCTGCGCCGGTGAATACATCATATCCGTCACCACGCCGTCGTGCTGACGAAACTCTCCCGTGAAGCTCAACTGGATCAAGAGCTCGTGGGACGTCATCAAGCTGAACGTGTGCTGAACGCGGAGGTGCCGTACGTTCGGTGCTTGATCGGTTGAATCGCGAAGAAGTTCGACTACATCAACCGCGTCACTTGACGCTTCCGCTTCCGGTCTACGAGGGTACGTAGACACACTCTTCCCTCTCGTTGCTATGCATCTGGTAGATAGATCTTGTGTGATCGTAGGAAAATTTTAAAATACTACGTTCCCCAACAGTGGCATCATGAGCCAGGTCTATGCGTAGATGATATGCACGAGTAGAACACAATGAGTTGTGGCAGATACTAGTCATACTGCTTACCAGCATGTCATACTTTGCTTCGGCGGTATTGTGAGATGAAGTGGCCCGGACCGACATTACGCGTACGCTTACGCGAGACTGGTTTCACCGTTACGAGCACTCGTTGCTTAAAGGTGACTGGCGGGTGTCTGTCTCTCTCACTTTAGCTGAATCAAGTGTGGCTACGCCCGGTCCTTGTGAAGGTTAAAACAGCACATACTTGACGAAACATCGTTGTGGTTTTGTATGCGTAGGTAAGAACGGTTCTTGCTAAGCCCATAGCAGCCACGTAAAACTTGCAACAACAAAGTAGAGGACGTCTAACTTGTTTTTGCAGGGCATGTTGTGATGTGATATGGTCAAGACATGATGAGTTATACGGTTTTGTATGAGATGATCATGTTTTGTAATGTTATCGGCAACTGGCAGGAGCCATATGGTTGTCGCTTTGTTGTATGAAATGCAATCGCCATGTAATTGCTTTACTTTATCACTAAGCGGTAGCGATAGTCATAGAAGCAATAGTTGGCGAGACGACAACGATGCTACGATGGAGATCAAGGTGTCGCGCCGGTGACGAAGGTGATCATGAAGGTGCTTTGGAGATGGAGATCAAAAGCACAATATGATGATGGCCATATCATGTCACATATTTTGATTGCATGTGATGTTTATCTTATTATGCTTCTTATTTTGCTTAGAACGACGGTAGCATTATAAGATGATCCCTTACTAAATTTCAAGGTATAAGTGTTCTCCCTGAGTATGCACCGTTGCGAAAGTTCGTCGTGCCGAGACACCACGTGATGATCGGGTGTGATAAGCTCTACGTTCAAATACAACGGGTGTAAGCCAGTTTTGCACACGCAGAATACTCGGGTTAAACTTGACGAGCCTCGCATATGCAGATATGGCCTCGGAACACTGGAGACCGAAAGGTCGAGCGTGAATCATATAGTAGATATGATCAACATAAGATGTTCACCATTGAAACTACTCCATCTCAGGTGATGATCGGACATGGTTTAGTTGATTTGGATCACGTGATCATTTGGATGACTGGAGGGATGTCTATCTAAGTGGGAGTTCTTTAATTAATATGATTAAATTGAACTTTAACTTATCATGAACTTAGTCCTGATAGTTTTTGCATATCTATGTTGTTGTTGATCAATAGCTCACGATGTTGCTCCCCGTTTATTTTTTATATGTTCCTAGAGAAAACTAAGTTGAAAGATGTTAGTAGCAATGATGCGGAATTGTTCCGTGATCTGAGGATTATCCTCATTGCTGCACAGAGAAATATGTCCTTGATGCACCGCTAGGTGACAGACCTATTGCGGGAGTAGATGTAGACGTTATGAACGTTTTGACAAAAGCTCGGTATGATGACTACTTGATAGTTTAGTGCACCATGCTTTACGGCTTATAACCGGGACTTCAAAAAAAACGTTTTGAACGCCACGGAGCATATGAGATGTTCCAAGAGTTGAAATTAGTATTTCATACTCATGCCCGTGTCGAGAGGTATAAGACTTCTGACAGTACTTTGCCTACAAGATGGAGGAGAATAGCTCAACCAGTGAGCATGTGCTCAGATTGTCTGGGTACTACAATTACTTGAATCAAGTGGGAGTTAATCTTCCAGATAAGATAGTAATTGAAAAAGTTCTCTAGTCACTATCACCAAGTTAGTAGAACTTCGTGATGAACTATAATATGCAAGGGATGGCGAAGGTAATTCCCGAGCTCTTCGCAATGCTGAAATCGGCGAAGGTAGAAATCAAGAAAGAACATCAAGTGTTGATGGTTAATAAGACCACTTGTTTCAAGTAAAGGGCAAAGGGATAGAAGGGGAACTTCAAGAAGAATGACAAGCAAGTTGTCACTCCCATGAAGAAACCCAAAGCTAAACTCAAGCTTGAAACTAAGTGCTTCTACTGCAAAGGAAATGATCACCGGAAGTGGAACTGCCCTAGATACTTGGCAGATAAGAAGGATGGCAAAGTGAACAAAGGTATATTTTATATACAGATTATTGATGTGTTTTACTAGTGTTCATAGCAATCCCTCGGTATTTGATACTGGTTCAGTTGCTAAAGAGTAGTAACTCGAAATGGGAGTTGCATAATGAACAAAAACTAGTTAAAGGATGAAGTGACGATGTGTATTGGAAGCAGTTCCAAGATTGATATGAGCATCATCGCACACTCCCTATACTTTCAGGATTAGTGTTGAACCTAAATAAGTGTTATTTGGTGTTTGTGTTGAGCATGAATATGATTTGATCATGTTTATTGCAATACGGTTATTCATGTAAGTTAGAGAATAATTGTTGTTCTGTTTACATGAATAAAACCTTCTATGGTCATACACCCAATGAAAATAGTTTGTTGGATCTCGATTGTGTGATACACATATTCATAATATTGAAGCCAAAAGATGCAAGGTTAATAATGATAGTGCAACTTATTTGTGGCACTGCCGTTTAGGTCATATTGGTGTAAAGCGCATGAAGAAACTCCATAGTGATGGATTTTGGAATCACTTGATTATGAATCACTTGGTGCTTGCGAACCATGCCTCATGGGCAAGATGACTAAAACTCCGTTCTCCGGAACTATGGAGCGAGCAACAGATTTGTTGGAAATCATACATACTGATGTATGTGGGCCAATGAGTGTTGAAGCTCGCGGCGGGTATCGTTATTTTCTGACCTTCACTGATGATTTGAGTAGATATGGGTATATCTACTTAATGAAGCACAAGGCTGAAACATTTGAAAAGTTCAAAGAATTTCAGAGTGAAGTAGAGAAATCATCGTAACAAGAAAATAAAGTTTCTACGATCTGATCGTGGAGGAGAATATTTGAGTTACGAGTTTGGTCTTCATTTGAAACAATGTGGAATAGTTTCACAACTCACGCCACCCGGAACACCACAGCGTAATGGTGTGTCCGAACGTCATTACCGTACTTTATTGGATATGGTGCGAGCTATGATGTCTCTTACCGATTTACCACTATCGTTTTGGGGTTATGCTTTAGAGACAGCTGCATTCACGTTAAATAGGGCACCATCTAAATCCGTTGATACGACACCTTATGAACTATGGTTTGGCAAAAAACCAAAGTTGTCGTTTCTTAAAGTTTGGGGCTGCGATGCTTATGTGAAAAAGCTTCAACCTGATAAGCTCGAACCCAAGTCGGAGAAATGTGTCTTCATAGGATACCCAAAATAGACTGTTGGGTACACCTTCTATCACAGATCCGAAGGCAAGATATTCGTTGCTAAGAATGGATCCTTTCTAGAGAAGGAGTTTCTCTCGAAAGAAGTGAGTGGGAGGAAAGTAGAACTTGATGAGGTAATTGTACCTTCTCCCGAATTGGAAAGTGGAACATCACAGAAACTAGTTCCAGTGATTCCTACACCAATTAGTGAGGAAGCTAATGATGATGATCATGAAACTTCAGATCAAGTTTCTGCTGAACGTCGTAGATCAACCAGAGTACGTTCCGCACCAAAGTGGTACGGCAACCCAGTTCTGGAAGTCATGTTACTAGACCATGATGAACCTGCGAACTATGAGGAAGCGATGATGAGCCCAGATTCCGCAAAATGGCTTGAGGCCATGAAATCTGAGATGGGATCCATGTATGAGAACAAAGTGTGGACTTTAGTTGACTTGCCCGATGATCGGCAAGCCATCAAAATAAATGGATCTTCAAGAGGAAGACCGACGCTGACGGTAATGTTACTGTTTACAAAGCTCGACTTGTTGCGAAAGGTTTTCGACAAGTTCAAGGAGTTGACTACGATGAGACTTTCTCACCCGTAGCGATGCTTAAGTCTGTCCGAATCATGTTAGCAATTGCCGCATTTTATGAAATCTGGCAAACGGATAACAAAACTGCATTCTTTAATGGATTTATTAAAGAAAAATTGTATATGATGCAACCCGAAGGTTTTGTCAATCCTAAAGGTGCTAACAAAATGTGCAAGCTCCAGCGATCCATCTATGGACTGGTGCAAGCATCTCGGAGTTGGAATATACGCTTTGATAAGTTGATCAAAGCATATAGATTTATACAGACTTACGGTGAAGCCTGTATTTACAAGAAGTGAGTGGGAGCACTACAACCTTTCTGATAAGTATATGTGAATGACATATTGTCGATCGGAAATGATGTAGAATTTTCTGGAAAGCATAAAGGAGTGTTTGAAAGGAGTTTTTTAAAGAAAGACCTTGGTGAAGCTGCTTACATATTGGGCATCAAGATCTATAGAGATAGATCAAGACGCTTCATAAGACTTTCGATAACTACATACCTTGATAAGATTTTGAAGTAGTTCAAAATGGATCAGTCAAAGAAGGAGTTCTTGCCTGACTTGTAAGGTGTGAAGTTGAGTAAGACTCAAAGCCAGACCACGGCAGAAAAATATAGAGAGAATGAAAGTCATTCCCTATGCCTCAGCCATAGGTTCTATAAAGTATGCCATGTTGTGTACCAAACATGTTGTGTACCTTGCCATGAGTTTGTCAAGGGGGTACAATAGTGATCCAGGAGTAGATCACTGTACAGCGGTCAAAATTATCCTTAGTAACTGGATGACTAAGGAAATGTTTCTCGATTATGGAGGTGATAAAGAGTTCGTCGTAAAGGGTTACGCCGATGCAAGCTTTGACACTAAATCCAGATGACTCTAAGTATCAATCTGGATGCGTATTGAAAGTGGGAGCAATTAGCTAGAGTAGCTCTATGCAGAGCATTGTAGACATAGAAATTTGCAAAATACATACGGATCTGAATGTGACAGACCCGTTGACTAAACTTCTCTCACAAGCAAAACATGATCACACCTTATTACTCTTGGGTATTAATCACATAGCGATGTGAACTAGATTATTGACTCTAGTAAACCCTTTGGGTGTTGGTCACATGGCGATGTGAACTATGGGTGTTATTCACATAACGATGTGAACTATCGGTATTAAATCACATGGCGATGTGAGCTAGATTACTGACTCTAGTGCAAGTGGGAGACTGAAGGAAATATGCCCTAGAGGCAATAATAAAGATGTTATTTGTATTTCCTTATATCATGATAAATGTCTTTTATTCATGCTAGAATTGTATTAGCCGAAAACTTGATACATGTATGAATACATAGACAAAATAGTATGTCCCTAGTATGCCTCTACTAGACTAGCTCATTGATCAAAGATGGCTATGTTTCCTAGCCATAGACATGAGTTGTCATTTGATTAATGGGATCACATCATTAGGAGAATGATGTGATGGACTAGACCCATCTGTTAGCATAGCACTATGATCTTTTAGTTTTACTGCTATTGCTTTCTTCATGACTTATACATGTTCCTATGACTATGAGATTATGCAACTCCCGAATACCGTAGGAACACCTTGTGTGCTATCAAATGTCACAACGTAACTGGGTGATCATAAAGATGCTCTACAGGTGTCTCCGAAAGTATTCGTGGTGTTGGCATAGATCAAGATTAGGATTTGTCACTCCAAATGTCGGAGAGGTATCTCTGGGCCCTCTCGGTAACACACATCACAATAAGCCTTGCAAGCAAAAGACTAATGAGTTAGTCACGAGATGATGTGTTACGGAACGAGTAAAGAGACTTGCCGGTAACGAGATTGAACTAGGTATAGAGATACCGACGATCGAATCTCGGGCAAGTAACATACCGATGACAAAAGGAACAACGTATGTTGTTATGCGGTTTGACCGATAAAGATCTTCGTAGAATATGTAGGAGCCAATATGAGCATCCAGGTTCCGCTATTGGTTATTGACCGGAGGTGAGTCTCGGTCATGTCTACATAGTTCTCGAACCCGTAGGGTCCGCACGCTTAACGTTCGATGACGATCGGTATTATGAGTCTATGAGTTTTGATGTACCGAAGGTAGTTCGGAGTCCCGGATGAGATCACGGACATGACGAGGAGTCTCAGAATGTCCGAGACATAAAGATTGATATATTGGACGACTATATTCGGACACCGGAAGTGTTTCGGAAAAGATTCGGATTTAACTAGATTGCCGGAGGGGGTTACCGGAACCCCCTATGAGGGGGGATGGTCCATAGTGGGCCTTGAGGAAAGGAGAGAGGCAGCCCATAGAGGCTGGCCGGCGCCCCACCTAGGGATCCTAGTTGGACTAGGATTGGGGGGGCGCCACCTCTCCCTCTTTTCCTTTCCCTCTCTTCCTTCTTGATGGACTCCTACTAGGAATAGGATTGGGAATAGGATTGCAATCCTATTCCTAGTAGGATTGCCCTAGCCGCACCATAGGAGGCCGGCCGGCCCTCCCCTCTTGCTCCTTTATATACGGGGGCAGGGGGGCACCCAAAGACACATAAGTTGAATTGTTCCAGCCGTGTGCGGTGCCCCCCTCCACAGAAACACACCTCGGTCATACCGTCGCAGTGCTTAGGCGAAGCCCTGCGCCGGTGAATACATCATATCCGTCACCACGCCGTCGTGCTGACGAAACTCTCCCGTGAAGCTCAACTGGATCAAGAGCTCGTGGGACGTCATCAATCTGAACGTGTGCTGAACAAGGAGGTGTCGTACGTTCGGTGCTTGATCGGTTGAATCGCGAAGAAGTTCGACTACATCAACCGTGTCACTTGACGCTTCCGCTTCCGGTCTACGAGGGTACGTAGACACACTCTTCCCTCTCGTTGCTATGCATCTGGTAGATAGATCTTGCGTGATCATAGGAAAATTTTAAAATACTACGTTCCCCAACAAATAATTAGAATCACACTGTCCTCGTACCGGTATTCGAGCGAACTCAAATACGAAAACGGTAAAATTCCCAACTCTCTCCGTAGGTCCTTGAGTTGCTTAGAATTTCGAGGAACTCCACGAAAAAAATGCAAAAACAAGAAATGCAAATATGATCTATGTATAACATACCAAATTGAAAATTTGGGATGTTATATTTCGAGGGCAACGCACGCTCGCGTCGGAACGCACCTGGCTCGCCTCATATCACCTTCGGGGCGCCGCACAGACGTGGTACTACTGTGATGCCCGAAGACCGACGTCCCAGAAGATTCCAGATGTTCCGGGTTCTCCCGTGTGTTTCATTTGTGCTTGTGTTATTTATTTTGCATTGCATCATGCCATTATGACTTTAATTCTGCAACTCAACCAAATAAGTCGTGTGGACCTTCGGTCCATTTAAATCGAGGGAAGGATGACTTCTCTTTATAACATATATATCCTCCTGATATTTTTGGAGCTATTATAAAAATATTTCATTGTTGGAAGCAACCATCACACACTTGCATAATTTTCCCCATGTCTGTTTCACTCCAAGTTTTGACTCCCACAACCTTGCTTGGTCATCTTCTTCTCCTTCTTCGTTAGTCCATTGAAATTGTGACATTCTATTTTCCTACACAAATTTAATGTTCATTCTTTTCCTATCAATTCTCAACCATGCCTTCAACATACTTGCCAATTTTTAGTTCCTTTGGACTTGTTTTGGTTGGGTTCAAAAATGGCTCAAGTTTGAATTTAATTCAAACTTGAATTATTTTTATATCCTTAAAAATGTCCAAACTATTTTATTAAAATTGTGCATAAATCTAGGAGTTCAAGTATATTTTTACTTCCTTCTTATTCTTCTTATAACCCCCCTGTCCATTTCCTTTTCGTAGTCGGGTTTTGAGACTGCATTGTTTTTTTAGGGGAGAGGGCCTCATTGCGCTGCTTTGGGCATCCCTCCTTGCGCCAGCAGCCGCCGGCCTCTCTGGCCATCTGGGCCTTCCCAGCGAGCCGGCCCAGCCACCCCTAACCCTAGCTCTCGGCAGCCCGAGCCTCTTCGCCTCGTCCCTCCTTCTCAGCGCCGCTCTCCCCCTCCTCCTCGCAGCCCGATCCCGAACCCCATCTCCCTCTCAA
>LR738712.1:375802393-375847695 GCA_902687465.1 Secale cereale
GACGCCCCGCACCCAACCCTCGCTCTCTCCCTGTGCTCCGCCGCCGCGCTCAGCCACCTCCAGCAAGCCGCCGCGCCATGCTCCTCCCTGCCGTCCCGCGTCGTTCCTTCTAGCGGACCGGCCCCGCCGTCCTTCGCACCGAGCGCCTAGCTCGCCGGAGCCAGCGCCACCGGCTCCAGGACCCCGCGGCCATGCCCGCCAGCCTGCTCCGCCCCTCCCGACGACCAGAATCAGCCGACCCGCCCCGGCCTCGTCAGTGCCTCCTCCCCCCGTTCGGCACGCCATTGCAGGCCGAAGCCCGGCCGGCCAGGAGCTCCACCGCCTCGACCAGCGCCACCTCTCCTCCTAGCCCGTACTGCTGCCAACGACGGGCCACAGCTCGCCAGAGCTCCTTTACTCCGCCCGTCCTCGAGCTCGTCCGCGCCCCTGCCTCAACAGATCGCCGCCACCTTGCCGAGGCCTCTTTTGCCCTCGCTGTTGTGGTTTTTCCCACGAGCTCCTTGGCCTCTGTTCATGCCCCGACGCCGCTGTCGTTTGCCTTCCTAGACAGCTCATGTTTGCCTCGGTTTCGAGATCATCAGGCGTGGACAGAACCACACCAAGTTGCTGTCTGTGGTTTCGCCAAGTGCCTCTTCGGGAGTGACCAAGACCGCAAGTACCACTACGACGCGACAAGTACCCCGCCGGCAAGACGATGCGCCAAGTTCAACTACGCCCGACGACATGTACCTCTTCGAAACGAGAACGCCTACACGACGACCCGCCAAGTACCTCGACGCTCGACGCCCGAACGACTACCTTCGGTGAAGAAACGAGTACGACTACACTTGATGGATGCGACAAGTACCTCTACCGTCGACCTCGGAGACCCGTGGATGCGCCAAGTACCCCTTCGGTCCGGAACGCGGCAAGTACCACGACACGATAACGTGAACGGCTACAAAACGTGTACCACGACCCGCGAGTACCACTACTTCCTCTACGACCTCGAACCGCCCCGAAACGAACGTTCTGAAGGTATAACCCCGAGACGATGACCCGTCGACGAATGCTTGTGTTGTATGAGATGTATCGTATGTTTGCATCGTGTTCGTTGTGGCCCTCTTTTGCCTTGTCGCCAACCCGTGGGAACCCGGTGACGGGATCACCCCACCTTTCATCTTGTTCGACTCGCTCACACTACCTTGCTTTTGCACCGGCATCTCGACGAGTGTCGGATCATCGGAACGTTGTCGTGGCATCGTATCCGTTTTCGCCGCCACGACCCTCTTTTCTTTCCGTCGTGGCGACAAATACTTCATATCTCTTCATGTTAACGTTTAACTAAAAATTGCATAAACTTGATCATGTCATCCACATCATGTTAACAACATTAAAATGTGTGAATTGTTGTTTGCTTAAAATTGCTAAACATGCATATGGGGATTTTCCGGAATTGTTGTTGTAGTTTCCGGCCTCATTTAAACATGTTGCTTGTGTTGTTTTTCTGTGCTTCCTACCTTGCCATGTATTGCTTCCTGTATAGACTTGTCATGCATCATACCTTGCCATGTATTGCATCATATAGACTTGTGTTGTTTTTCTGTGCATCGTATGCCATGTTTATCCGTGCGTGTTTACCGGGTTGCTTGTTTCTTTCCGGTTTGCTTCCCTCGTTAGCTTCGGGTTCGTTCTGGAGTTGTGAGGATTGTTCGACTACTTCATGGACCCGTTCTTCTCCCTTGCGGAATCCCAGGCAAGATGACCATACCCTTGGATACCTTTACTATCATTGCCATGCTTAGTTGTGTCGATGCTATCGTTATATGTCGCGCTACCCATCATTTATGTCAGCCTCTCCTTGTTGCCATGAAACCTCTAACCTTTGAAACCTTCCTAGCAAAACCATTGTTTGGCTTGTTACCCGCTTGCTCAGCCCCTCTTATAGCATTGTTAGTTGCAGGTGAAGATGAAGATCGTTCCAGGTGGGAACTTGTTGTTGGAATATCACAATATCTATTGTTATTATTAACACACCTATATACTAGGCATGGGTGGAAGGCTTGGCCTTTTGCTCGGTGTTTTGTTCCACTCATGCCACCTTAGGCGCCGATAAACCGGCATTATGTTCCTTGATTTTGCGTTCCTTACACGGTTGGGTATATGGGGACCCCTTGACACTTCGTCTTTGAATAAAACTCATCCAGCAAGGCCCAACATTGGTTTTAATTTGCCTCATAATAACAACTTAATTAATTAATTAAATTTGCATAGGGGTTCGCATCCCCGGGGATTCTTCTACATAGCAGGGGGGCCAGTGCTGATGGTGTTGGTCCCAAATAGAGCACTGTGCGGGACCGCCCCTTGGCAATTTGGGGTATCTGGCTCCTGTATGCTTCGCTCATCCGGACGTGGCCTGAGACGAGATACGCGCGGCTACTATCAGGGTGTCGGCACGCCGGGAGGTCTTGATGGACTTGTTTTACCATTGTCGAAATGTCTTGTGCACCGGGATGCCGAGCCTGATCGGATTTCCCTAAGATAAGGGGTGATGATATTTTATTTATCACTTCAGCTGATCGTGAGAGCTTGTGATGGGCTAAGTTGGGACACCCCTGCAGGGTTATGATCTTTCGAAAGTCGTGCCCACGGTTATGTGGCAGATTTGAATTTGTTAATGTCCGGTTGTAGAAAACTTGACAGAGGATCCGAAGTAAAACACATAACTGTGTGAGTAACCGTGACTGTCTCTTTTCACTTTGAGAAGAGAACACGGTGGGGTTATGTTTGACTCGTATGTAGTTCAGGATCTTTAGCGATCACTACTAGTTTGCGACCGTTTGCGTAGATGCTCATCTTATTCTTGTACTCGTAAGCTAGCCACCATATTATGCTAAGCCGCTGCTGCAACCTCACCACTACCCTCTTCCATATCCTTAAAGCTTTGCTAGTCTTGATACCCATGGTTATGGGATTGCTGAGTCCTCGTGGCTCACAGATACTACAACACCAGATGCAGGTTCATCCGAGTTTGACGCAGGAGATGGGTCAGAACTTCTGGGAGTTTCATGAAGAGCGTGGCCGTATGTTTGTGACGTTTTCGACGATCAGTAGTGGTTTCTACTAGGGGCGATTCGGACCTGTGGCTTTATGTATTTGGTATCTTTCATTTGGATCTTCACCCGTAGTCGGGTTGTGTTGTTATTTGGATGATGAATTGCTTATGTGTTGTATTGTGTGACGTGGCGAGTGTAAGCCAACTATCCTTTTGCAATTTCATCCCTATTTTTACATGAGTCGTGCAAAGATACCAAACTTGAGATCATTCCAGAATGGGCTTATACCTTTAAGTCGTGCCTCGACACGTAGGAGGTATAGTCCCATCCTGGGCATTACAAGTTGGTATCAGAGCCTTCTCCGACCTAGGAGCCCCCACTAATTGATCGAATCGTTAACGGTTGAGTCTAGGCACACACTTGAAAATGTTTTGAGTCCTATATATATATATATATATATATATATCGGAGAGTAGGATTTCTTTTGCTCCTCATCTCTTTTCACTCTGGTGAGGACTCCTGACGATTACTTGTCTCTTCTACTCTCAAAAATTTCACATTTTTTTAGGATCTCACGAGTATTGTTTGGATTGTTCCGATGTCTTTGTGACGAGAACAGTGTTCTCGATGCCTCCTGTCATTTAGTGGTTGTGGCAGTGTCCCGGGGAGTTGAGCTACGAGGTGTTGTTGTCACAAATATATCGCATCAGTTCTGGAATACTTAAGATGGCCGACATCGAAAACTCTCCTATGCGGTTAGTGGCAAGATAACCCCGACATCACCCAGTACTGGGGAGGTAGTTCGGGAGTATTGCCATAGCTTGTATAGTAGATGCGTTTCGAAGGTCCGAGGTAAACGGTTTCCGGAAATAACTGGTTATGTGTTGAAGGATGGATACAGCTGGATGTAGGATTAGAGTTGAGTGCGCGATGCTTCCCCTGTATCCCCAACACTTGATTGCATAACTGGAAACTTTCGGAAATTAATAGGTAGGTTCATCTAGTAGCTCGTAGGCATTCTTCCAACGAGTGCATGATATGAAGTTCGGGGTTCTACATTGAGTGAAGTGGTTTTATGGGCGTTGTTCCGATCGGGAGTTGCATCTTAAAGGGTCCTTGGCTATGCTGATCCGGGGATTGCAAAACCCTTTTGTAACACGTTCCATGAACTTTCAGCACGAACATGTGGGATGAAACTTCTATCTTGTATTTGTTCTATCTGCGCCTTGTTGTTTTTATTTATCTTTTGTTCTCCCTAGTGGCTTCTCGACAAGTGGATGTACCTACGGAATTCATTCGCTCAATTCTCTGTTCGGATGATATTGTGAAGATCATGTTGCAACATATCTATCCTTTGTTTTTGTTTTGATTCTGGTATTCGAGTTGCTTTGATGTCAAGTGTTGATTCCATACCTTTCCTAATCGGTGTTCTCATATTTCTATGGGAGTGCTAATCCTTCTTGATCAATCAAGTTTGTCATGTTAATCCTTTTCAACCGGTGTGCCTTCTCTTCAAGTTATTCCATACGGACGGCGTTGAGAAATCCAACGATTTGTCTGTTTCATTCATCCCAAGTTGTCTTTGTTTTCCCCACCCTCCCACCCTTCTTCTCGGAGCCAGAAATTCTAAAATGAAGTATCCATTTTATTCATGTGATGTTTCTTCATTCATTTCCTTCAATGTCCTTATCCGGTGATTTATCGTGAAGATGCTCAAGAGTTTCAAGTTCATCATTCTTAATTCTAATATTCTTCTCCGGTGGACTAAATCCAAGCTTCCGTATTGATCATATATGTGCCTCTTGTTTCACATGTTTTCCAATGTGGGAATTTCTTATCCAAGGATCTCTTATTTCTTTACATCTCTCCTATTCTTATCCGGAGTGTACAAGACAACTCAGAAGATTCATAATTCCATTCTTGATCCGTTCAAGCTATTTTGAGATTGTTATCTTATTCAAGCCAATTAATTCAACCGGTGCAATATCTCTTAAGCAATCTTTTTCAATGGTGATTTCTTTTGAGTGGGCCCTAACCCACGGGTCTATTTCCAGGATCTTACCTGACTCTTCCAATTTTTTTTCTGGAGTTATACTCAAATTCCTTTCAAAGCGTGACGTAAGAATGATTTCCATCAGTCACATGCCTTCTCCAAGCTTGTTTTCAATTATTTCCATCTTTAGCTCCACCTTCCTCTTGTCATTCGTCCGGAGTATCTCGAAATTCTTCATGGCATTTCTCGTCTTCATTCTCAACATTTGAAGATCGGAGAAATGTTTCTCTTAAATCTTGGCCCGTTCTCTTGAAGATTCGTGGTTCTAGCTCCATGCCATCCTCATTATTGTTTCGATTGTGAGGAATTATTTTCATACCCATCCGAAGCTTTTCATGAATTTTTTTCTTTGTGTTCCTCCGAAGGCCATCATTTCAGAATATTTCTTCGTTCTCAGTTTTCAACTTTGTCCTCCAAACATCCTTCATTGATGTTTTTCGTCCGTCTCCATATTCTACCGGTGCTTTGTTCAAGTACTCTTAATCGGTTCGCGATCTCTTCGTTCTCTTGTATCTAAATTTCCTCAAGTGCTTATTCTTCCCGGTGATTATTCTCTTTCATCACCTGGTTTCAATTCTTACGGTGGTTCATTCAAGATTACTCTTCCGTTGTTATCGTACCAATTCATTTGTTCTTCTCATAATCCTACCGGTGAGTCGTTCAAGATTATTCTCAAGTTTGGCTATATCTCTCTCCAATCCTTTTCAAGAAGAATAAGTAGTAGGCCAAATCCGTTGATGGTCATCAATTTAATGTGATGAAGGATAAGCATACTGCAAATCTTATTCTTATTTCCTCGAAGTGATTCATCCCTTCCTTCGGAGCTTGTTCATCATATCATATTCTCGGTTCTAAGTTGTTCATCTTGTTTTCCGGAGCTCCAAGTTATTTCAATTATATCATTTCAAACCTCCATCTAATTCATCGCAGGCCTTGAATCTTATTCTTTTCATCTTCCACTTCTCATGCTTTATTACCGGAGTTCTTAATGGTGGTTCATCATCATTTAATTCATCCTCGAAGTCTTCATCATGATTCTTGATCAATGAGCTCAAGTATTCTTGTTCTTGCATTACGAAGTGCAATTCTTTCTCCCTTATCTTTTGAGATGGTCGTATGTCATTTTGACAATTTCCCTTCATGTTTCATGATTCACGAGTTATCAAGAATGAGATATTTAAAACCATCTTATTATTCGTTCATGAAATCTTTCAACCCTTCAATTTATTCGTTGAAGTAATCTTCGGTTGTATCTCACCTAAAAGCTTTCCCTGAGAATTGTTGCTATTATGGTGCTTATAAATGACCCAAGTTCTTCATTTATCCTCCCGGTGAGATAAGTTTTTCGTCTCCTTGTTGATCTCAATCCAATCAAATGTTTTCGTTAGTGGCTGGTTGTCACCTCTTAATTTTGAGATGTTTTCCATAAGCCCACATCAAGCTTATTCATTTTCGTTGTTGATTTCCATCAACTCTATTCAATCCATCGTTGTAAGGATGCTCTTTCAAACTCATTCATGGGAGAAGTTGTCATTTTCTTCTCCGTTCTTTCTTTCCAACGATCTAGCATCTATTCTTTCATTCCGGAGGCATTGTAATATTGCTCTCTTCGTCCCATCATCTTGCCATATCAAGATCATATTCTTCCCTTGCTTGTCTATTTAACAGGAGTGTCGTGACCTCCATTCTATTTCTCTCATCTTATCAAGTTTTGCCTATCTTTTCAACCGGAGTGCTATCTGAAATCTTTCTTAACCTTGTGCATTCTTTTAATTGTTTCGGGGGCAATGTGTTGTTGATTTCATCAAGTATCATTCCATCTCCTCAAGCTCATGTTAATTCCTTCCATTTTTCAAATGGAGTGCTGTCCAAATTCTGTCATTCTTATTCATTGGCTATACCGTTGCGGTTTCATATTATTTTGGTTCTTTAGCTCTTGTTTCATGTCATTCAACCTACAAGGTTCTCATAATGTTCCATGTTCCTCCTTTTACCGGAGTGCTATTAACTTCGTTCATCTCTGTTTTATTCTTTCCTTCAAGATTGCTCAACCTCTCAAGGTTCTTTGGTTTCACTCGTTTGTCAAAGAAGCAACTTTGTTTTACCTCTTCCTCTTCCGTTTTTTTACCCGGTGCCATCTCCAGGATCTCGGGTCGAGATCCTCTGTTAGTGTGGGAGAGTTGTGACGCCCGAAGACCGACGTCCCAGAAGATTCCAGATGTTCCTGGTTCTCCCGTGTGTTTCATTTGTGCTTGTGTTATTTATTTTGCATTGCATCATGCCATCATGACTTTAATTCTGCAACTCAACCAAATAAGTCGTGTGGACCTTCGGTCCATTTAAATCGAGGGAAGGATGACTTCTCTTTATAACATATATATATCCTCCTAATATTTTTGGAGCTATTATAAAAATATTCCATTGTTGGAAGCAACCATCACACACTTGCATAATTTTCCCCATGTTTGTTTCACTCCAAGTTTTGACTCCCACAACCTTGCTTGGTCATCTTCTTCTCCTTCTTCGTTAGTCCATTTAAATTGTGGCATTCTATTTTCCTGCACCAATTTAATGTTCATTCTTTTCCTATCAATTCTCAACCATGCCTTCAACATCCTTGCCAATTTTTAGTTCCTTTGGACTTGTTTTGGTTGGGTTCAAAAATGGCTCAAGTTTGAATTTAATTCAAACTTGAATTATTTTTATATCCTTAAAAATGTCCAAACTAGTTTATTAAAATTGTGCATAAATCTAGGAGTTCAAGTATATTTTTACTTCCTTCTTATTCTTCTTATAACCCCCCCTGTCCATTTCCTTTTCGTAGTCGGGTTTTGAGACTGCATTGTTTTTTTACGGGAGAGGGCCTCATTGCGCTGCTTTGGGCCTCCCTCCTTGCGCCAGCAGCCGCCGTCCTCTCTGGCCATCTGGGCCTTCCCAGCGAGCCGGCCCAGCCACCCCTAACGCTAGCTCTCGGCAGCCCGAGCCTCTTCGCCTCGTCCCTCCTTCTCAGCGCCGCTCTGCCCCTCCTCCTTGCAGCCCGATCCCGAACCCCATCTCCCTCCCAATCTCACTCTCCTCCTTCGTCCTCCCCATCGCGCCGCAAGGGCGCCCCGCACCCGACCCTCGCTCTCTCCCTGTGCTCCGCCGCCGCGCTCAGCCACCTCCACCAAGCCGCCGCGCCATGCTCCTCCCTGCCGTCCCGCGCCGTTCCTTCCAGCGGACCGGCCCCACCGTCCTTCGCGCCGAGCGCCTAGCTCGCCGGAGCCAGCGCCACCGGCTCCAGGACCCCGCGGCCATGCCCGCCAGCCTGCTCCGCCCCTCCCGACGACCAGAAGCAGCCGGCCCGCCCCGGCCTCGTCAGTGCCTCCTCCCCCCGTTCGGCACGCCGTTGCAGGCCGAAGCCCGGCCGGCCAGGAGCTCCACCGCCTCGACCAGCGCCACCTCTCCTCCCGGCCCGTACTGCTGCCAACGACGGGCACAGCTCGCCGGAGCTCCTTTATTCCGCCCGTCCTCGAGCTCGTCTGCGCCCCTGCCTCAACAGATCGTCGCCACCTTGCCGAGGCCTCTTTTGCCCTCGCTGTTGTGGTTTTCCCCGCGAGCTCCTTAGCCTCTGTTCATGCCCCGACGCCGCCGTCGTTTGCCTTCCTAGACATCTCATGTTCGCCTCGGTTTTGAGATCATCAGGCGTGGACAGATCCGCACCAAGTTGCTGCCTATGGTCTCGCCAAGTGCCTCTTCGGGAGTGACCAAGACCGCAAGTACCACTACGATGCGACAAGTACCCCGCCGGCAAGACGATGCGCCAAGTTCAACTACGCCCGACGACATGTACCTCTTCGGAACGAGAACGCCTACACGACGACCCGCCAAGTACCTCGACGCTCGACGCAGGAACGACTACCTTCGGTGAAGAAACGAGTACGACTACACTTGATGGATGCGACAAGTACCTCTACCGTCGACCTCGGAGACCAGTGGATGCGCCAAGTACCCCTTCGGTCCGGAACACACGGCAAGTACCACGACACGATAACGTGAATGGCTACAAAACGTGTACCACGACCCGTGAGTACCACTACTTCCTCTACGACCTCGAACTGCCCCGAAACAAACGTTCCGAAGGTATAACCCCGAGACGATGACCCGTCGATGAATGCTTGTGTTGTATGAGATGTATCGTATGTTTGCATTGTGTTCGTTGTGGCCCTCTTTTGCCTTGTCGCCAACCCGTGGGAACCCGGTGACGGGATCACCCCACCTTTCATCTTGTTCGACTCGCTCACGCTACCTTGCTTTTGCACCGGTATCTTGACGAGTGTCGGATCATCGAAACGTTGTCGTGGCATCGTATCCGTTTTCGCCGCCACGACCCTCTTTTCTTTCCGTCGTGGCGACAAATACTTCATATCTCTTCATGTTAACATTTAACTAAAAATTGCATAAACTTTATCATGTCATCCACATCATGTTAACAACATTAAAATGTGTGAATTGTTGTTTGCTTAAAATTGCTAAACATGCATATGGGGATTTTCTGGAATTGTTGTTGTAGTTTCCGGCCTCATTTAAACATGTTGCTTGTGTTGTTTTTCTGTGCTTCCTACCTTGCCATGTATTGCTTCCTATATAGACTTGTCATGCATCATACCTTGTCATGTATTGCATCATATAGACTTGTGTTGTTTTTTCTGTGCATCGTATGCCATGTTTATGCTTGCGTGTTTACCGGGTTGCTTGTTTCTTTCCGGTTTGCTTCCCTCGTTAGCTTCGGGTTCGTTCCGGAGTTGTGAGGATTGTTCGACTACTTCATGGACCCGTTCTTCTCCCTTGCGGAATCCCAGGCAAGATGACCATACCCTTGGATACCTTTACTACCATTGCCATGCTTAGTTGTCTCGATGCTATCGTTATATGTCGCGCTACCCATCATTTATGTCAGCCTCTCCTTGTTTCCATGAAACCTCTAACCTTTGAAACCTTCCTAGCAAAACCATTGTTTGGCTTCTTACCCGCTTGCTCAGCCCCTCTTATAGCGTTGTTAGTTGCAGGTGAAGATGAAGATCGTTCCAGGTGGGAACTTGTTGTTGGAATATCACAATATCTATTGTTATTATTAACACACCTATATACTGGGCATGGGTGGAAGGCTTGGCCTTTTGCTCGGTGTTTTGTTCCACTCATGCCACTTTAGGCGCCGATAAACCGGCATTATGTTCCTTGATTTTGCGTTCCTTACACGGTTGGGTATATGGGGACCCCTTGACACTTCGTCTGTGAATAAAACTCCTCCAGCAAGGCCCAACATTGGTTTTAATTTGCCTCATAATAACAACTTAATTAATTAATTAAATTTGCATAGGGGGCCGCGTCCCCGGGGATTCTTCTACATAGCAGGGGGGCCAGTGCTGATGGTGTTGGTCCCAAATAGAGCACTGTGCGGGACCGCCTGTAATGCCCAGGATGGGACTATATCTCCTACGTGTCGAGGCACGACTTAAAGATATAAGCCCATTCTGGAATGATCGCAAGTTTGGTACCTTTGCACATCTCATGTAAAATAGGGATGAAAACGAAAATGATAGTTGGCTTACACTCGCCACGTCACACAATTCATTACATGTCCAAACATCATTCAAATAAACATCACAACCCATCTAAGGGTGAAGATCCAAATGAAAGATACCAAACATAACATTAAGCCACAGGTCTGAGTCGCCCCTAGTAGAAGCTCTACTGATCAACCGGATAGTTCACATAGTAATGGCTACGCTCCTCGTCGTACTCCCAGTCTAGCTCAGTGCCATCGCCTGTGTAGCTCACCATCGTACCTGCATCTGGTGTGGTGAAGTAACTATGAACCACAGAGGACTCAGCAATCCCGTTCCCGGGTAACACGACTATCTAAGCCTTGGGTGTGGAACAAGGCTGAAGAAAGAACAGGAGGTTGCAGCAGCACTAGCACTAGCTTACGTAAAAGAGAGCGAGAAGAGAAGTGCCTCGGACGAAAGATGATCACGAAGTGATCCTAACTAAAGCAAGTCAAACATAACCCCACCGTGTTCATCTCCCGAATCCCTTTCGGAAAATGACCGTCACGGTACTCACGCTGGTAGTGTATTCTGAACATGGTGTCAAGTTTTCTACAACCGGATATTAACAAATTCCCATCTGCCACATAACCGCGGGCATGGCTTTCGAAAGTTCATAACCCTGCAGGGGTGTTCCAACTTGGCCCATGACAAGCCCACGATCCGCGGAGTCGCAACTCCAAAGTGGGAAGGCCCGAGTATCCTCGGAATCCCGTGCTCAAGATACTCCGACTAAGGTAAGGCTAATCCAGCAAATCCTCCCGGCGTGCCGACACCCTGACAGTAGCCACGCGTATCTAGTCTCAGGCCACGACCGGATGGGTGATGCTACGGGTTTTTACCAGACCTCGAGTTTCCATGAGGTGGCCCCGCAGGACCCCCAGTTCGGACCAACACTCATGTGGAGCACTGGCCCGGGGTTGTTGATTAAGAAGAGGGTTAATTACTCCCTATGCAAGTTTTTAGTTATTAGGCAAATAGTACCAATGTTGGGACTTGCTGGAAAAGACTTAGCACTTAGCGGTTTATCGAGGGGGTCACATAACCCCAACCGTGTGAGGAACGCATAATCAAGGAACATAACACCGGTTTATACGGTTCCTAGGGCGGCATGAGTGGAACAAAACACCAAGCAAAAGGCTTAGCCTTCCACCCATTACCAATATATAGATGATTTCATTTAATAGTTAATATAGTGTGATATCCCAACAAACTTCAACAAGAAGCAAGAATCTTCAATCTTCTCCTGCAACTAACAATGCTATAAGAGGGGCTGAGCGAAGCGTACTTAGCCAAACAAAGGTTTGCATAGGTAGGGTGGTTAAACAGGTTCATGGTTACAATAGGAGGCTGACAGGAAAACATGGGCATCGAGGCAAAACTATAGAGCGAGACTTCTAGCAATAGGCAAAGATAGTAATGATATCCGGGTTCGGTCATCTTGCCTGAAGAGTTGTCGATGGGATCGTAAGAGAGCTCCTCGTTCTCAACCTCGGTAGTAACCTCGTGCTCGTACTCGTACTCGGCTCCCAGCTCTACTCAAAACAAAACACAAAAGGCACGAAATCAACAAGATGCAATGCACAAAACTACTGGATGCATGGCTGATGCACTATGGAAGCACTACAGATGCACTTAGGAAGCACAGAAAGTCTACATAGGAAGCACAGTGTTACAGCACAAGGAGCATGATAATGTGCAACAAGCAAAATGCTTCAAAACATGATAACAATAGGATAATATGATTCTACATGCAAAAACACGCAAGTTACATATAGGACTTGCTCAAAACAGAGCAACGGGCTAAAAGTTACACCCGAAACAATAAACATGCGCAAGCTGAAATTAACAGCCACATAGCAACTTCGGAGCGCGAGATAAATTTGCTACAGCACTCAAACATCATGGCAATGAGCATGGACATAAAGTAGACATCTCCTACAGCAAACAAATCCATTGGAGCATCTCCAAAGGAGCCATGGATCAATAGCAACAAGCTGTGACATTTTGAACTTGACAACAAAATCCTGACAGCAGTATTTTATAGCAACTTGAGAGCAAAAGTTAAATATACTACAGCCACCCAAATAAGCATGTGAGAGCATGAATGGATAGCCAACAACTTATACAACAAGGAATCATCAAGAGGCACCCCAAAACTAGCATGGATTTGCCTAGAATAACAAGCAAACATGGCATCTGGAAATTACAGATTCCAGACTTAGTGAAATTTCACTAAGTGTTAAAACATTAGTAACATCATGGCATGTTTGTGAGCAAGTTTAAGTCACCTCAAAGCATAACAAGACAAGTGGTTTGCACCACAGCAAAGTACACATGATGGGGAATCCAAAACATCTAAGCATGCATCAAGGGGACAACCACATCAATAGCAACGAGCTCCTCAACTAGGCATCTCGTAACAAGTTTAACAACATAACAGCCACATGCACTTTTGTAAAGGAGATAAACATGGAAAGATGAAATATATCATGCAAGCTAAAGCAACCAACATGTAGAGCATCTCATGATGAACATGTGGACATATCATTTGCTTCATTTGGATAAACATGGACCAAGTTATCACATTGCAAACATGGCATGAAAACAACTACTAACAGCAGTTTATAACAAGTAGCACTCTTCTCATGAAGATTAAGACATCTAGATGGCCTCAAACATGCATGGCACAGTGGAACAAAACATAGTACATGTCTCCACGATCATTTTGACATACCATTTGCTCAAAATGGATAAGCACACAAAAAGTTATCCACAAAACAAAACAGCATCAGACAGTAAAAATCTACAGACTTGGTGAAAAAACGGAGACTACCTCAGGGTCAACGCGGTCAACCGGGTCCACCGGGCAGAGTCAACGGGGCGGACGGCCGGTCAACGTGGGCGGCGAATCGGGCAGGCGTGGCGCGGATCGGGCAGGCGGGCTAACGGGCCCGCGGGCTGGCGGAGCGGATCCACGCGCTAACGGGCTTCGGCCCATTTAGGGTTTCGACTCAGGAGTCAGATCCGATCAAGGGAGCCTGGTTGGCTCCCGAGCGGCGGCGGCCTCGCCCTACGCCGGCGAGGGGCGGCGAGACGGAGGGCGGCCTGGGGCCCGGCGGGAGGAGGGTGGCCGGCGGCGGCCTGGCCGGACCGGCGAAGGGCCGGCGGGGGCCGGAGGCGAGGGGACTCGGGCGGCAGTGGCCGGAGTCCGGGCGGCGAGGTGGGGCGCCGGCGGTGAGGTGGCGAGGGCGGCGGTGAAGACGAACGGCGGCGGCGGTGAGGTGGCGGCGTGGATCTCCAGCGGCGGCTGCAGGTTGAAGATGGCCTCGGGCCCCGCGGGCCCGCGCGTCGGAGTGGAAGCAACAGCGATGCACTGCGGAAGCACGGCCCGCTGAGGAAGGAAATACGGCTCGCTGCACGTCGGAAGCACGGCGGCTCAACGGTGGAAGCACCGCGGGTCAACGGTGGAAGCACCGGCGGCGAACTGTGGAAACATTAGGGTTTCTGGGCGCAAAAAATAGGGAAGATGGACGTTTATATAGGCACAAGGAGTTAGGGTTGTCCAAATGAGGGAAGGTTTTCGGCCACGTGATCACAATTGGATGGCCTAGATGAAGGGAGGGGTTTGAGTTGGGTTGGTGGGTTGTTTGAGGGGTGTCTTGGGCCTCAAAGAGGAGGTACTTTCAGCCCACGAGAATAATTGTTGGAGCATCAAACGAACTCCAAACGCGACGAGATTTGACAAGCGGGTTACACACACCAAAACAACATCGCACGACAAGTCTCACGCCAAACCGGAAACGTTACACAGCCAAACACCAAAGTAGGCCTCGGGGATGTCGCGGACACGTGAGAGAGCTCCGGAACTCGAAACGGACAACGGAAAGGAACAAGTGGGACCGGATGCAAACGACAACACAAATGCAATGCAATGCACATGACAACATGATATGGATGAATGCCACACACGCACACAACAAAAAGACGAAAACCCGAAAGACGAAGAACCCGGAATGGAATTGATGAAGCCAGAGATATAAATATTGCCCAAAAGGGAAAGTATTACATCCGGGGCATTACACCGCCCCTTGGCAACTTGGGGTATCTGGCTCCTATACGCTTCGCTCATCCGGACGTGGCCTGAGGCAAGATACGCGCGGCTACTATCAGGGTGTCGGCACGCCGGGAGGTCTTGCTGGACTTGTTTTACCATTGTCGAAATGTCTTGTGCACCGGGATGCCGAGCCTGATCGGATTTCCCTAAGATAAGGGGTGATGATATTATATTTATCACTTCAGCTGATCGTGAGAGCTTGTGATGGGCTAAGTTGGGACACCCCTGCAGGGTTATGATCTTTCAAAAGCCGTGCTCGTGGTTATGTGGCAGATTGGAATTTGTTAATGTTCGGTTGTAGAAAACTTGATAGAGGATCCGAAGTAAAACACATAACTGTGTGAGTAACCGTGACTGTCTCTTTTCACTTTGGGAAGAGAACACAGTGGGGTTATGTTTGACTCGTAGGTAGTTCAGGATCTTTAGCGATCACTACTAGTTTGCGACCATTTGCGTAGATGCTCATCTTATTCTTGTACTCGTAAGCTAGCCACCATATTATGCTTAGCCGCTGCTGCAACCTCACCACTACCCTCTTCCATATCCTTAAAGCTTTGCTAGTCTTGATACCCATGGTTATGGGATTGCTGAGTCCTCGTGGCTCACAGATACTACAACACCAGATGCAGGTTCAGCCGAGTTTGACGTAGGAGATGGGTCAGAACTTCTGGGAGTTTTATGAAGAGCGTGGCCGTTTGTTTGTGACGTTTTCGACGATCAGTAGTGGTTTCTACTAGGGGCGATTCGGACCTGTGGCTTTATGTATTTGGTATCTTTCATTTGGATCTTCACCCGTAGTCAGGTTGTGTTGTTATTTGGATGATGAATTGCTTATGTATTGTATTGTGTGACGTGGCGAGTGTAAGCCAACTATCCTTTTGCAATTTCATCCCTATTTTTACATGAGTCGTGCAAAGATACCAAATTTGAGATCATTCCAGAATGGGCTTATACCTTTAAGTCATGCCTCGACACGTAGGAGGTATAGTCCCATCCTGGGCATTACAACTACGCCCTCGAGAAGGACGAGGGCGGCATGCCCCCATGGGAGTGCTTTCGCGAGCTATGCCTCCTTCGCTTCGGGCCGCCGATACATGGGAGCCGGCTGGCGGAACTTGATCGCCTCCCCTTCACCTCCACGGTGCAGGACTTCGCCGACCGCTTTCAGGCCCTGGCGTGCCACGCACTGGGTGTGACGGCGCAACACGAGCCGAGCTCTTCATCGGCGGTCTGCCGGATCATATCCGCGTGGACGTGGAGCTGCAGGGACCCCAGGACCTCCAGACGGCCATGTACTACGCCCGCGCGTTTGAGCGCCACGCGGTGGCCATCCAGCAGGCGTCACCGTCCCGGGACGTTGGGCCGCCACCCTGGCCGGACGTTCCCGTGCAGGGTCGGCCTGCTCAGGCTTCCGCGGCACCCCTCGCCGCGACCGTGGCGCGCCCGTTCCGCCGGCTCACCTCGGTCGAGCAACTCGAGCGTCGCCGCCAAGGGTTGTGCTTCAACTGCGACGAGCCCTACGTGCCCGACCACGTTTGTCCTCGACTCTTCTACCTGGAGGCCGAGAACTACATTGAGGAGGACACCGCCGCCGTCGGGCTCGGCGACCTGCCCGCCCCAGCTGCCGCGGAGGTGTTTGGCGAAGGTTGATCACCTCGAGGAGTTCCACAAGCGCTTCCCGCCTTCCAGGTCGAGGACGAGCTATTTGTGCAAGCGGGGAGAAATGTTATGAGCGGCATATACTATAGCCCAGGCAGTTAGGGGCCTGGCCCAGTTATCTTATCTTATTAGGGGGCTTAGCCCAATTATCTTATCGTTATTAGGATCGTTTGCTTAGGAGTCAAGTAAACCTCTCTATATAAGAAGAGGAGATGTATCAATCTAATCAAGCAAGAAGCAATCATAATTGCTCGGCTTCCTTAGGGAGCCGGGAGACCTAACCCTAGCCGCCTCTTGTCAGCCGCCGCTGCCTCCTCCCACGTGCACGACGGCGCCCAGCCGCGCCCAACTCCCTCCTTCCCCTACAGTCTCCGCCCTAGACCCGATAGAACCCTAGCTCCTAACAATTATTTACTTATTTGAATTCAGGCTAGAACAACACATTCGGCGGTTGTTATCTTTCAGTAACAAATGAGGTATTCTAGGCACGAAATAAAAGAATAATTAGATCATAGTTTATTTGGTACGTTTTGTTCTATCTGTAACCATGAAAATTCATGATATTTTTTATGTTAGTGTTAAACATAATCATGCGTGTATATAAGATGCTTGTAATAAGATATATCAGTATGGAATATTGCACTAAAAATGATGTTTCCAATATACTCCCTCTCTTACTAAATACTTGTCTTTCTAGACATTTTAAATGAATTACAACATACGGATGTATATAACATATTTTAGAGTGTAGATTCACTTATTTTATTTCATATATAGTCACTTGTTGAAATCTCTAGAAAGCCAAATATTTAGGAACGAAGGGAGTAGTTACTTTCTCCTTCTTAGAAGGCAAACGAAAAATATAGACATGCATATTGGTAGCTAGCGCCTGTTCTATAATATATATCTACTTCCTGCAGTAGATATAGACTTACCTCTTCATATTTGATGGATACTGGGACAACATTGGACCATGCTGGCTATAATAAAAAAGTAAATTTAAGCGATCTTATCGTCCATGTATAACTTCTGTAGTCTAGCCTGCATGCTCTACCCCTTTGCCATAATCAAGTCATCTAGTTCAGCTGTAAGCATAAAATAAATATACTGAGCAAAACAAAGACAAATGAACTATTGGAAGTTTAGTCGGTTTCTAGTGGTCTTTTTGTGGAATCGTCATTGGCCTAAAAAAGATCAAATAAGGCGATGAAAAATAAATTTAAACAGGGAGAAAGAACAAAATAAATTGAGAAAACATACAGTACATAGATCCGTTTCTTCGACGGATTCAGATGGAATTGTTACTGTCCTGAAGAAAACCAAATTAATTTGTAGAAAAAGAAAATTAAAGGGATGTACAGGAAAATGTCTTGTTTCGTACAGGATATTGAGGATTGAGTACACGCACTTCGTCACAGAAGCGATCAACCTGTGCGCCCAGCTGGGAGGCGTGCACGTCCGGTGGCGTAGCGGCCTGCATGTTGGAGTGGGGCACAACGTTCGTGGCGGGCCCGTAGCTGGCAGCCTCCTATGGGCATGGCGTAGGCGGGCGGGGCTCCACAGCCCTATCCGTGGGCCCGGGGTGGCATGCAGCGAATCACCGGAAAGGCTCACAATGCACGTAGTCCCATCCTGCATGCATGCATGGGCTAGCCGCTCAAGGGCAAGGCCCACATGCAATCCTGGCCGGTAGGGGCACCCTGCTTCGTCCAAGGTGCTACCGGTGGAGAAGCTGCAAAAGCAATCTGTGCCACCATCTTTGAACTGATCCTCTAGGGGCAGGCGCGTGGGGTCCAGCGTCTGGTCAGGCCGGGGCTGCAACGCCAGATCCGAAGAACCAATGAGGATTCGAGACGGGGAATCCGCGCTAATCCTGTCTTCTTGCACTAGCCCCGGGGTCTGGTTCTCTTTGACCGGTGCGGCTTCCGATTGGCTGGCACCAACACTCGCCCACGACTGGTTGATGGAGTCATCTGACCCTGCTCCCTGTGACGATTGCTCTGCAGCTGTCTCCTGGCCCACCGTTACTCTAGAACCGCAAGACGACGCAACAGCAGGCGACTGGCTCCTGCGCCCAGCTGCCACGTGTCACGACGTCATAGGGCCGCATCGGCTTTCCACCGCAGCCTGGAGGCCTTGCCCAGGCCACGGGCCCACCCGGTCCACCTGGTCAACCGTGCGGTCAGCCACCACCGTTTGAATCGCATGTTGCCTCGTCGGAGGAGCGGAGCCGGCGACGGCTCAGGATGTGCCACAAGAGCCCTTCCAGCATCGGCCCCTGACCCGCGGGCGGACACGTCGGTTAGAGCGGCCGTCATTGTCGTCCAAGCCCGAGCCCTCCAACGGCGGCGACGGGGACTCCGAAAGCGCAAGGCGAGGAGTGATCGGCGGTGCCTCCAGGAAAATCTCGACGGGGTATCACAGGGCGTCCGCGGTGCCATCCTCCTGCCGGAGCGACCGACGGTCGGGCTCCTCCACCACCAGAATGCGGCGGGGCGGGATTCGAGCAGGGTCATCAGTGCGCAGCCAAACGCGGAACAGAGACATGTCCTGCGGCTCGCCATGGACCCTGCCACCTTGACGACGAACCCCACGCCCCAGAGGATCGTCTCCGCCGTCCGCCGAGTCCACGCGTTTATCGACTAGAGGGGGAGGTGAATAGGCGATTTTTATGAAAGTCTTCAAAACATGAGGTATTTGAAGACAAACAATCAAATATAACCTATATGATATGCAGCGGAAGATAAACTACACTAGACAAACCATAGTAAAATGAGCATAGTAAAGTGAAAGCACGAAGACGAAGGGCAGCTAGGTAGAACAGATCGGAATGGAAGACAGAATGAAGCCAAACAGATAATAGTCTTCGCACAGTGAAGTTAATCATATTAGGCAAGCAAGCAATGACTTCACGAAGACAAACTGAAATGTAAAGAAGATGGAGGATGGAACCAGTTGCTTGTAGAAGACAAGGATTTGGTAGACCTATTCCAGTTGTTGTGACAACTGTACGTCTGGTTAGGGTGGCTGAGATTGAACTCAGAAGACCACGTCTTCACCTTATGCCCCTTGAGCTAAGGACAATTAGTCCTCGCCCAATCACTCTGGTAAGTCTTCAAGATAGACTTCCAAACCTTCACATACTTCGTTCACCGGCAATCCACAATGGCTCTTGGATGCTCAGAACGCGACGCCTAACCGGCTGGAGGATGCATAGTCCTCAAGTGTAACAAGTCTTCAGGTCACGCGGACAGAAAGACTTTCGTGATGCCTAACACTCTTTGGCTCTGAGTGTTTTGGGCTTTGTCCTCGCAAGGATCTCTCTCTCAAAGGCTTCGGAGGTGGGTTGCTCTCAAACAACAAAAGCCGTGCACTAACTCTAAGCAGCCACCATATGGTGTAGGGGATGGGCTATTTATAGCCAGGAGGCAACCTGACATGATATGTCCAAAATGACCCCGAGTCACCAAGGAACACACCAACACAACATTGCGAAGATAAATTGTGAAGTCACACCAATCCACATGGATCTGAATGTGCTTTGTCTTCGAGTGTTGAACTGGATTATGAGCAATCTTGATGGTGCTTTCATTGTCACAATAGAGGGGCACATGCTTCATGTTGATGCCATAGTCCTTGAGAGTTTGCTTCATCCAAAGAAGCTGAGCGCAGCAAGATCCTGGAGCAATGTATTCAGATTCAGGAGTGGAGAGTGATACATAGTTCTGCTTCTTTGAAGACCAATAGACAAGAGATCGTCCAAGAAAGTGGCATGTGCCTGATGTGGACTTGCGATCAGCCTTGTCACCAGCATAATCAACATCTGAGAATCCAACTAGATCAAACTCTGAGCCCTTTGGATACCATAATCCTATCGTTGGGGGGTGAGCCAAATATCGAAGAATTTGCTTCACAGCGAGGTGATGTGATTTCTTTGGTGCCTGTCAGGGATATTACTACCAGGTATAAACCGGCCAGGAGGGTCTGGTTTAAGTTATCAAGATTATGTTATCAGAGAGGACCAGCGAAGTATGAAGTAAAAGATTGTAGCCCAGGAGGCTTAGAGCCCATATGTTAGGGCCCATGATTTGTAAACCGTCATACTGTGTAACTTGGGATGTAAGATAGAAAGAGCAGAGGCCGAGGCGGACAAGATTATGAGCCGGCCTCGGGACTCTGTAAACCGGACCGGGCGTCACCTCTTATATAAAGGGACGACCCGGCGACGGTTCAGGACAAGAAACAACCGCTCGAGACACAGGCAAAGCGGATTCGCTCCCTGGTCATCGAAGCCCAAGCAATACCACACCAAACTAGACGTAGGCTTTTACCTTCATCGAAGGGGCTGAACTAGTATAAAACCCATGTGTCCTTCATCCGCTTTAACCCCTTTGAGCTAACCCGAGCGATGGCCTCACGACTAAGTCCTTTTGCTAGGACATCTATCGTGCTAAATCCACGACAGTTGGCGCCCACCGTGGGGCTATCGCACGATGGTTTCGAGTTTTTAAAGGGCAGCTTTGAAGGCCTCAAGGGCTACGCAGTGGGCCAGATAACTAAGAGTCGTCGCGGCCGGATCTACATCGACGATGCAGGCTGGGGCCCCGAGGCCGATTCAATCGAATACGGGTACCGGGTCCCCTTCGGCGGCATCCACGTCTTCATCGGCAAGATCGGCGAATCGGGCCTGAGCCGGACACCTTCCCCAACATCGTCGAGTCGGCTCAGCGTGCGAGACCTGCCCGGATTCGGCCCGCCGTGAAGCACGTCTTCATTGGAGCAGTACATGAAGTGCAAGCCGAGGACGGATCGGACTCTGGCGGCGAGACTGTTGTTTATTCCGGCGATGAATCTTCGTCCGGAGAGACCGAATCTTTGTATCTGCTGCATGATGGCCGGTTTGAGGGTTGTTCCGATGGTGACAGTATTCCGGACCCCCTTGATCCGCCAAACAGGGTTGTTGTTTTTATGGCCGGATCACAATCCATGCAGCAGCCCTCGACAACTGGGGCGTTAACATCAGAGGCAATGGTAGCTAGAGCTGGAGACCTTCCCCCGTCGCCTTCGGACACTCTATCCACCTTGGTCGACACTTTGACAGCACTTGTAACAGCAGAGGTAGCCCAGGCCGACAAGGAGCAGCATGATGTGGAGATCGCTCAAGTCAAGATCCGGATTGAACAAGCGAAGTTGGACCTAGCTGCTGAGAAAGCTAGGATGGCTACAAGGCAGGCGGAGCTAGAGGCTCGGGCCTATCGGCTTATGTTAGACCAGACCGCCTCGCAAGGAGTAATGATGAGGAGACAACGATCTCGTCTACTGCCGGTCTATGAGGCAAGAAATCTTTTCAGCACACCGAGCGCAGGAACCAGTAACCAGCCAGAGGTAAACCGGGAAGGAGCACCAGGAACAGGCGCGTCGGTTCAGCCACCGGCCGCAGAGCCGAATCGCCAAGTTGTGCCGACCCAGCATGTGCCCACCCCTCCTAGTCATTATTCTAATCCGTTGGACAACATAGTTGCTGCCGCTTCACGACTGGCCGCCCTTCCCATTGAAGGTACCTCCCCCATAGCAGTGGAGGCACGACGGGCCAAGGAGTTGCTAGACACGGCGTTAACTCAACAGCAAGCTTATTCATATAGCCGAGAGAGGATTCATTCAACCCCTCGCCCGAGCCGGAGTTATACGAGGCGTCTGGATGAACCTGCCATATCAAGCAGCGCACGGAGGCGTCATCGGCAGAGGCAGGATAATCCGGCAGGAGAGGAAGCACATGCGCAAGAGGTGGTGGATCAGGCCAGACACACTGCCCAGTGCGATGCCCATCAGGCGACGCCAGTTCATCCCACCGCCGCAGTCGAACCGTGAGTCATGTCCAGTTTCTTGGGCGTACAGTGTCTCATCCCCGCTTTATGGAACGTGAAACTACCCAAACATTTCAAAGGTCCGCGCAAGGTGCCCAACTACACGGCGGATCTTGCTCCAGAGGCATGGGTTGAGAGTTATGAGATGGCAATGGAGATGCTCGACGTGGACAAAGCGGCATGTGCTAAATACTTCACAATGATGCTCAAGGGCACGGCTCGGACATGGCTAAAGGGTTTGCCACCTAATTTCATCGAATCATGGGGTGAATTGCGGCGCCGGTTTATCAATAATTTCAAGGACACGTGCAAATAGCTGATGTCTCTTGTCGATTTAGCTGCATGCGTTCAAGGAGAACAAGAGTCCACAAGCAGTTGGGTGCGTCGAGTGTCCGAAATCTTGCACTCCTCCAATAGCATCAACCCAAGTACAACAATAGTAACCTTGGAAGGCAATTGCCGGTTTGAACCTTTGAGGCAGAAGTTGGGACGGCTCAAACGTGATTGCAACGACATGGGAACACTCATGGGCGCTTTGGTGAAATACGGAGATTCAGATAACACCAAATATCCAGACACAGATGGAGACAAGTCAGGGAAGGCGAGCAAGAACGGTAAAGCGCCGCAGGCCAATCCGGCGGGTCAAGGATACAAAGGCAAGCGTAAAGCGGAAGGCAGCTCAGACTTTGTGGCAAATACCAATGCTCAGGACAATGAGCAGCGCCGCACGGATAGACCGCCCCCACGCAACGGGAGGCCGCCTATTAATCTAGAGCGCCAGTTGAACGTGCCTTGCCCAAAGCACGGTACAACGGAAAACTTGGCTACGCATCTCTGGAAAGAATGTTTCATTATGCAAGAATTTATGAAACAGACTAAGTATGATCACGGGCCCCCCGGCGGATCAGGCCCCGGTTTTCAAGGTCCGGGTTATCAAGATGGCGGATCCGGTTCAGGATACCACGGTGATGAGGACATGACTACCTTGGATACGACCAAAAATATTGCATACATGTATATTTGTGAGGTGATTACTAATGCAAACTATGCAACAATTTATTTATGTCATCCAGGACAAAAATACTTCACACACTTTTGTGCCATGTCTAATTCCAGGTGTATGGGACATTTGTACAATCCACATATGAATATAAGGGAAAAAGAGAAGTTTAGGTGTTGTTCAAAAAGTTCTCTCGCGTCACTTTTGGGCCAAGAGAAGATAGAGTCCAAATCTCTCACGTTCTGCATCCAGATTCGGACTGCACAGACATACCTGATTCAAAACGGCAAGAACTTCTTCATACGGACTCTGAATTGGGTGATTCTTTTTTTGTTGGAAACTAGATTTCGTACACTTTCCAACCCAATTGGATTCACCTTCAAATTCGTCTGGAGCGTTGAGATATCAACGAAACAATCTAACTCTGCAGCAGAATCAGAATCAAACTACAAGTCCAAAGGTGTTGCATCACCTCCACTTGGGCCCATGAGCCTTGTACGACCTAGGGTTAGTTTTAGGCTGCCTTGAGACGTCCTTCCACCTCCTTGGCCGCCACCCCTTGCTCCTATATAAGTAGATCCATCTAGTAGCTTTTTCTTTGGGATTTGTTTAGTCAAAAGTTAGCCATTGCAACTTCGTGTACTTCGTTTGTGTCCAACGATCAGACCAAGACCGCTTACGGATCCCCACCTTTATCAATAGTTCATCTATATTTGCAATATTCATATTGCTTTATCATATTCTTGCTTGTTCTTCGATTGCATGCAGGAAAAGACCTTCGTGGTCAGGCTGATCGTGCTTCTGGCAGTGTCAGTAACCCCTGGAGATTGGTTTAGCGATTGCTAAGGCGCAACGTCGTGCACGTTTGTAGTCGGATCGTCAAAGTCGTCTCCACCAAATCGATAGTTATCATCTCATCGAAAGATCGGGCCCCTCGCCTTCTATCAAGTGGTATCAGTTTTCAGGTTGCGCGGTGAGAATTTCCAGTTATTCCTAGATTAGATTTATTTTCTTACCTATTGTCCAAGAAAAAGTCCAAAAAAAAAGTTAGATCTATTCATCCTTTGTCCAAGCCATTCCGAGCCTTTGCAATTTTCTTTTCATTGTTTGCATTATTGAATTACTGGTTGCATCGTCGTGTCGAGTTGCTGGTCTTAGTGTCTAGTTCGTTAGAGTTTCGAGTTCTGTTCACATTAGTAACGTCGCCGCTGCATCGTTATCACTTCCGCTGTCCACCACCTCATCCATCAATTTCCACCTCGTGCTACCCATCGTTCATTGTCACAATCATAGTTGAAGTCGTTCGCATCTTTGCTTGATCCAATCTGCATCTTATCTAGTTTGTCTTGGAAAGAGGGAGAAAGAAAAAAAAAGACAGAGAAAAAAAAGTAAAAAAAAAAAGAGGAGAGAAAGAAAAAAGAAAAAAAATGTGAGAAAAAAGAAAAAGAAAAAGAAGGAAAAGAAAGTTGGAGAGAGTGTTGTTTTATATTCTGCTTGGCAGTTGTTTTCATCATTATCTTTACTGTCGTTGTGATCTTCACTTATATCTTGCTTTCCAGAGCTACTTCGTATCCTTTATTGATGCTAGTTGTGTTACACCGTGACCTCATTAGTGTTCTAGAATCGCGTCTCTAGTCCGCTCTAGCATAGGACCAGCACAGTACCGTCGTTGAGCGTTTATTCAACTTTGCATCTCTGAATTAATTATTGCTAATCTTTTGCTACCATATATAAAGCCAACACAGCTCCTCATATTTCTACACCGCGTTTACGTACGTTCACCTGGCAATCGCTTTACTCAATCTTTGGATTTATTTGACACCGCTGATTGCCTATCACCACCTGCTGCATGGTAAGAACTTGTAAGATATTGATATTTGCTTTACTGTGAGCGCTTTACCACCACATCCTAATAGTTCATAGGAACATTATTCTCGAATTTTGTTTCTTGTTTCTACTAATCATGACAGGTACCGGAGACAGAAGTTCTTGGACGACGGATACATCTTCACCATCTTGAGACGTGGGACAACACACACAAGCACATGGTCAGGTTATTTCTTTACCGTCATTTGAGGGTAGATTTAATCCTGCTATTTATCTTGCTTGGGAGTTTGAGGTCGAACTAATTTTTGCTAGCCACGATTTTTCTGAACTTGAGAGAGTACGAGCTGTCACTAGAGCATTTACTGATTTTTCTTCTGTTTGGTGGAGTGTGCATTGTAAGAACAATATTGATAACCAACCCACAACTTGGAAAGATTTGAAGGTTGTAATGAGAAAACATTTTTTCCTCCTTACTATCGCCGTGAATTGCTTCGTAAATTGGAACAATTAAAACAAGGCAGTAACACTGTTCATGCTTACTACCAAGAGTTCAAATCTTATATGCATCATTGTGACATAGAAGAATCTGAGGATGATACAATGAATAGATTTTTTGGTGGTTTGAACCATGATATTCGTGCAAGATTTCAGTATATTCCTCGTTGCATTATTGGTATGTATGTTCGTGCGTGTACCTTTGAGAGACAAATAAAGGAGGATGCATAGTTTGACCACAACAACTACTATTCCAGTTCATGCTCACCACCACTGGTTGGTTTGATGAGGACATGACTACCTTGGATACGACCAAAAATATTGCATACATGTATATTTGTGAGGTGATTTCTAATGCAAACTATGCAACAATTTATTTATGTCATCCAGGATAAAAATACTTCACACACTTTTGTGCCATGTCTAATTCCAGGTGTATGGGACATTTGTACAATCCACATATGAAGATAAGTGAAAAAGAGAAGTTTAGGTGCTGTTCAAAAAGTTCTCTCACGTCACTTTTGGGCCAAGAGAAGATAGAGTCCAAGTCTCTCAGGTTCTGCATCCAGATTCGGACTACACAGACATACCTGACTCAAAACGGCAAGAACTCCTTCATACGGACTACGAATTGGGTGATTCTTTTTTTTTCTGGAAACTAGATTTCGTACACTTTCCAACCCAATTGGAATCACCTTCAAATTTGTCCGGAGCGTTGAGATACCGACGAAACAATCTGACGCTGCAGCAGAATCCGAGTCAAACTACAAGTCCAAAGGTGTTGCATCACCTCCACTTGGGCCCATGAGCCTTGTACGACCTAGGGTTAGTTTTAGGCTGCCTTGGGACGTCCTTCCACCTCCTTGGCCACCACCCCTTGCTCCTATATAAGTAGATCCATCTAGTAGCATTTTCTTTGAGATTTGTTTAGTCAAAAGTTAGCCATTGCAACTTCGTGTACTTCGTTTGTGTCCAACGACCAGACCAAGACCGCTTACGGATCCCCACCTTTATCAATACATCATTTATATTTGCAATATTCAGATTGCTTTATCATATTCTTGCTTGTTCTTCGATTGCATGTAGGAATAGACCTTCGTGGTCAGGCTGATCGTGCTTCTGGCATTGTCAGTAACCCATGGAGATTGGTTTAGCGATTGCTAAGGCGCAACGTCGTGCACATTTGTAGTCGGATCGTCAAAGTCGTCTCCACCAAATCAATAGTTATCATCTCATTGAAAGATCGGGCCCCTTGCCTCTATATCAAGTGGTATCAGTTTTCAGGTTGCTCGATGAGAATTTCCAGTTATTCCTAGATTAGATTTATTTTTTTACCTATTGTCCAAGAAAAAGTCCAAAAAAAAGTTAGATCTATTCATCCTTTGTCCAAGCCAGTCTGAGCCTTTGCAATTTTCTTTTCATTGTTTGCATTATCGAATTATCAGCTGCATCGTCGTGTCGAGTTGCTGGTCTTAGTGTCTAGTTCGTTAGAGTTTCAAGTTCTGTTCACATTAGTCACGCCGCCGCTGCATCGTTATCCCTTCTGCTGTCCACCACCTCATCCATCAATTTGCACGTCGTGCTACCCATCGTTCATTGTCACAATCATAGTTGAAGTCGTTCGCATCTTTGCTTGATCCAATCTGCATCTTATCTAGTTTGTCTTGGAAAGAGGGAGAAAGAAAAAAAAGTAAAAAAAAAAAAGAGGAGAGAAAGAAAAAAAAAAGTGTGAGAAAAAAGAAAAAGAAAAAGAAGGAAAAGAAAGTTGGAGAGAGTGTTGTTGTATATTCTGCTTGACAGTTGTTTTCATCATTATCTTTACTGCCATTGTGATCTTCACTTATATCTTGTTGTCCAGAGCTACTTCGTATCCTTTATTGATGCTAGTTGTGCTACACCGTGACCTCATTAGTGTTCTAGGCTCGCGTCTCTAGTCCGCTTTAGCATAGGACCAGCACAGTACCGTCGTTGAGCGTTTATTCAACATTGCATCTCTGAATTGATTGTTGCTAATCTTTTGCTACCATATATAAAGCCAACCCAGCTCCACATATTTCTACACTGTGTTTACGTACGTTCACGTGGCAATCGCTTTACTCAATCTTTGGAGTTATTTGACACCGTTGGTTGCCTATCACCACCTGCTGCATGGTAAGAACTTGTAAGATATTGATATTTGCTTTACTGTGAGTGCTTTAACACCACATCCTAGTAGTTCATAGGAACATTATTTTTGGATTTTGTTTCTTGTTTCTACTAATCATGGCAGGTTGAAGAGTCAGTTAGGCTTCATCGATCGTGGGAGACGTGTCATCACCTCAGAAAATACAACCACCATCACAAGAGATACAAAGACATCAGAATGCGCACAAACAGGTTCTTATTTCCATGCCACCTTTTCATGGTCGTTTTAAACCTGATTTATATATTGAATGGGAGTTCAACATCAATATTATATTTGATTCCCATAGTTTTGATGAACATAAAAAAGTTAAGGTTGCGGTTGGTCCTTTCACCGGTTATGCTTTAGTTTGGTGGAGTGAATATTGTTGGTTATACCCTAATCATGTACCTACTACTTGGGATGATTTAAAACTTGTGATGAGAGATAGATTTGTCGATGTTTATTATACTCGTGGCATAATTAAAAAACTACAACATTTGAAACAAGGTTGTGACACCGTAACAAAATATTATGATGATTTACGAACTACCTTGTTGCACTCCTTTTTAGAGGAAAGTGAAGATGATTTTATGGATAGATTTTGGGGAGGATTAAACCGTGATATTCAGAAGATGCTAATTCATGAAGAGTGTTATCCTATGGACCATTTGTTTCGTCTTGCTTGTAGTGCTGAACAGGAAATAAAACGACGTATTGTCCATAAGGAGAATAAGCGCCAGATGCACGTTCCAAGAGATGATACGGTTGTTCCTTCCACTACTAGGCGTACTATGACAGACACATCCGTTGTTGTGAGGACTACATCACCACCACCATGTGACACATCACCTCCGATAGTGCCTACATCATCTGAGTTGATCATAAGAGGTAATGACAAAGATACCGATCTTCCACATCCACATGAGTATGATGAATGCCTTGTCAATTTAAATGAACCATGCGATGAGCTATCCACTACTTTGATCACACCAACTATTTTAGAGGAATATGTTCGTGATTTGACTTTGCCATGTGATCAAACAATTGTGAGTGAACCAACTGAATTAACTATTGATGCGAAAGAACCATTTGAATCAGGGAATAAATTAGATTTGGATCAAATACGTGTGAAAATAGTTGTGCCAATGTTTAATCATTTTGATATGACCTCTAATCTATTTGATGGTTCATCAAGGTTGGGATGGTTTAATGATGAGCATTGCCAATCTTTTGTAACACAATCTTTTGTAACAATTAAGAGCTTCACTTATATGTGCAAATTGAGTTGCAATATTTTCATGCCTTCTACTTCTTGTGATAATATTTTGGCTTTATATTTTATGAACTACGAAAGTTACTCATCTATACATGTGTCATATGTGCGAAAATTAAGGGAAGTAAAAATAGATGACATATACATATACAACATGTACACATTGTCTATTTTCTTACCCACATTTCAGATTAAGCAACGCCGAGGACGGCTTTATTTTCAAGAAAGGGAGGATGATGAGGAAATGACTACCTTGGATACGACCAAAAATATTGCATACATGTATATTTGTGAGGTGATTTCTAATGCAAACTATGCAACAATTTATTTATGTCATCCAGGACAAAAATACTTCACAGACTTTTGTGCCATGTCTAATTCCAGGTGTATGGGACATTTGTACAATCCACATATGAAGATAAGTGAAAAAGAGAAGTTTAGGTGTTGTTCAAAAATTTCTCTCACGTCACTTTTGGGCCAAGAGAAGATAGAGTCCAAGTCTCTCACGTTCTGCATCCAGATTCGGACTGCACAGACATACCTGACTCAAAACGGCAAGAACTCCTTCATACGGACTCCGAATTGGGTGATTCTTTTTTTTTGGAAACTAGATTTCATACACTTTCCAACCCAATTAGAATCACCTTCAAATTCGTCCGGAGCGTTGAGATACCGACGAAACAATCTGACGCTGCAGCAGAATCCGAGTCAAACTACAAGTCCAAAGGTGTTGCATCACCTCCACTTGGGCCCATGAGCCTTGTACGACCTAGGGTTAGTTTTAGGCTGCCTTAGGACGTCCTTCCACCTCCTTGGCCGCCACCCCTTGCTCCTATATAAGTAGATCCATCTAGTAGCTTTTTCTTTGGGATTTGTTTAGTCAAAAGTTAGCCATTGCAACTTCCTGTACTTCGTTTGTGTCCAACGACCAGACCAAGACCGCTTACGGATCCCCACCTTTATCAATACATCATTTATATTTGCAATATTCAGATTGCTTTATCATATTCTTGCTTGTTCTTCGATTGCAAGCAGGAATAGACCTTCGTGATCAGGCTGATCGTGCTTCTAGCATTGTCAGTAACCCCTGGAGATTGGTTTAGCGATTGCTAAGGCGCAACATCGTGCACATTTGTAGTCGGATCGTCAAAGTCGTCTCCACCAAATCGATAGTTATCATCTCATCGAAAGATTGGGCCCCTCGCCTCTATCATGGTTCCTCCGCCATTGCACCTACTAGAGCAGCCACACCTTTGATTGTGAGCACACCATCATCTAAAGTGTATAGTACATTGTCATCATCTGTACCTACATCAGCTACGTCTTTGCGACAAGGTAACAGTAAAAACAATGATGATATAACTTCACATGAGGATGATGCATATCTAGTTAACTTGAATACATCATGTATTGAATTGCCTGTTGATTTGAGCACACCACCTAGTTTAGATAATCATGTTACTGTCATGAATGCGTCATGTGATCAAACAACTGAAATACCAACAATTTTGAGTGCACCAATTGAATTAACTGTTGATGCAAAAGAATCATGTGAATCGGAGAATAAATTAGATTTGGATAAAATACATTTGAAAATAATTGTGCCAATGTTTAATCATTTTGATATGACATCTAATCTTGGTGACGATTCTATGTCAAATGACTTATTGCATGTTTGCTTATTTAAGCATGTTGTAGCCTGTGAATTTCATGCAAGTAAGGTTTATTTATCAATGTTGGGATGGTTTAATGATGAACATTGTCAATCTTTTAATATGAATAAGAGCTTCACTTATTTGTGCAAACTGAGTTGCAATATTTTCATGCCTTCTACTTCTTGTGATAATATTTTGGCTTTATATTTTATGAACTACGAAAGTTACTCATCTATACATGTGTCATATGTGCAAAAATTAAGGGAAGTAAAAATGGATGACATATACATATACAACATGTACACCTTGTCTATTTTCTTACCCAAATCTCAGATTAAGCAACGCCGAGGACGGCTTTATTTTCAAGAAAGGGAGGATGATGAGGACATGACTACCTTGGATACGACCAAAAATATTGCATACATGTTTATTTGTGAGGTGATTTCTAATGCAAACTATGCAACAATTTATTTATGTCATCCAGGACAAAAATACTTCACACACTTTTGTGCCATGTCTAATTCCAGGTGTATGGGACATTTGTACAATCCACATATGAAGATAAGGGAAAAAGAGAAGTTTAGGTGTTGTTCAAAAAGTTCTCTCACGTCACTTTTGGGCCAAGAGAAGATAGAGTCCAAGTCTCTCACGTTCTGCATCCAGATTCGGACTGCACAGACATACCTGATTCAAAACGGCAAGAACTTCTTCTTACGGACTCCGAATTGGGTGATTCTTTTTTTGTTGGAAACTAGATTTCATACACTTTCCAACCCAATTGGATTCACCTTCAAATTCGTCCGGAGCGTTGAGATATCAACGAAACAATCGGACTCTGCAGCAGAATCAGAGTCAAATTACAAGTCCAAAGGTGCTGCATCACCTCCACTTGGGCCCATGAGCCTTGTACGACCTAGGGTTAGTTTTAGGCTGCCTTGGGACGTCCTTCCAGCTCCTTGGCCGCCACCCCTTGCTCCTATATAAGTAGATCCATCTAGTAGCTTTTCTTTGGGATTTGTTTAGTCAAAAGTTAGTCATTGCAACTTTGTGTACTTCGTTTGTGTCCAACGACTTGACCAAGACCGCTTACGGATCCCCACCTTTATCAATACTTCATCTATATTTGCAATATTCATATTGCTTTATCATATTCTTGCTTGTTCTTCGATTGCATGCAGGAATAGACCTTCGTGGTCAGGCTGATCGTGCTTCTGGCAGTGTCAGTAACCCCTGGAGATTGGTTTAGCGATTGCTAAGGCACAACGTCGTGCACGTTTGTAGTCGGATCATCAAAGTCGTCTCCACCAAATCGATAGTTATCATCTCATCGAAAGATCGGGCCCCTCGCCTTCTATCACACGGCGGTAACGGTAACCACAATGGCAACAATCAGCATCAGCATAATTAGCAGCATGGTCAGGGCGGATACAACAACCAGGGGAATCAACAGCGTCAGCAGCAGCAGCAATCCGGATATCAGAATATTCCGAAGGAGCTGAACAGTGGGCAGTATCACGTCTTCACCACGAGTTTATGCAAACGGGATCAAAAGGTTCTGAACAGGGTAGTGCATTCTGTTGAACCGACGATATCACGTTTTTTGCGTTGGTCTGAGCAACCCATTGTGTGGAGCAGAGAGGATCACCCACCCCAGGTTGACAATCCGGGTCAGTTGGCTCTGGTAGTAGCACCACAGGTGGGTGGTTACAAGTTCACCAAAGTGCTTATGGATGGAGGCAGCAGCATCAACATCCTATATTATGAGACTTTTCGGCGCATGGGGCTGACAGATAAAAAGCTTCGACAGTCCTATACAGTGTTCCACGGGGTAGTACCCGGTAAATCCGCTTATCCAGTTGGCAAGATTGATTTGGAGGTCACCTTTGGAGATGAGCATGACTCTAGATCAGAGACTGTGACTTTTGAGGTTGTAAAGATCAAGAGCCCATACCACGCCTTGTTTGTGCGGCCGGTTTACGCCAAGTTCATGGCTAGGCCGTGTTATGTCTATTTACAGCTTAAGATGCCAGGCCACAAGGGGACTATTACGGTTCATGGGAGCCACAAAATTGCATTGGAGTGCGAGGAAGGAGATGCAGCTTATGCTGAGGCGGTCTGTGCTACGGAGGAGCTGAAGTTCTATAAGGAAAATGTTGATTCGGCGGATATGTCCCCACTGAAGAAGCCAACCACAGAGCATGATCCGGCATTAAAATTCAAATCGGGTGAGGAGACTAAGCAGGTGGACTTTGTTCCGGGCGATTCATCCAAGCAGTTCACTATCAGCGCAAACCTAGATCCCAAATAGGAAGGCACGCTCATCGAGTTCATCCGTGAGAACCGGGATATCTTTGCGTGGAAGCCTTCTGACATGCCAGGTATACCGAGGGAACTTGCTGAGCACAATCTTAATATTGATCCTAAGTTTAAACCGGTCAAGCAGTATCTGCGCCGCTTCAATGAGGAAAGGCGTAAGGCTATTGGAGAAGAAGTGGCCAGGCTCTTGGCTACAGGCTTTATAGTCGAAGTGTTTCATCCGGAGTGGTTAGCTAATCCGGTGCTAGTGCTTAAGAAAAACGGAACTAGGAGAATGTGTGTTGATTACACAGATCTGAACAAGGCTTGCCCAACTGATCCTTTTGCTCTCCCCCGTATTGATCAGATCATTGATGCTACGACAGGATGTGAGCGGCTAAGTTTTTTGGATGCATATTCAGGTTATCATCAGATCAATATGGCAGTTAAGGACCAGGAAAAGACAACTTTCATAACTCCCTTTGGAGCCTTCTGTTATGTATCTATGCCATTTGGGCTCAAGAGTGCCCAGGCAACCTACCAGCGTTGTGTGCAGAACTGCCTACAAGGGCAGATTGGGCGGAATGTTCATGCATATGTTGATGACATTGTGGTGAAATCCAGGAAGGAGGGAACGCTGATAGATAATTTGAAGGAAACTTTTGATAATCTCTGTACTTATAAAATGATGCTTAATCCGGAGAAGTGCGTTTTTGGTGTTCCGGCAGGCAAGCTCCTGAGATTCTTAGTGTCAAACAGAGGGATTGAAGCTAATCCGAAGAAGATCAAAGCGATCACGTCCCTGGCTAAACCGGCGTGCATCAATGATGTCCAATGCGTGGCGGGCCGTATTGCAGCACTGAGCCGGTTTATCAGCCATTTGGGGGAGAAGGCAATCCTGCTTTATCAGATGATGAAGAAGACAGACCGGTTCGTCTCAAGCGATGTTGCTGATGCTGCGTTCGAGGATTTGAAGAGGCAATTGGCAGAGCCGCCGGTCCTTGCTGCCCCGGTTGATAATGAGCCGCTGCTACTATATGTGGCTGCCAATGCCCGTGTAGTAAGCGTTGCCATTGTGGTAGAGCGCAAGGAAGCAGGCAAAGAATATCCGGTTCAGAGGCCGGTTTACTACATCAGTGAGGTGCTCATTGAGTCGAAACAGAGATATCTGCATTGGCAGAAGCTGGTATATGGAGTGTTCATGGCAAACCGGAAATTGAAGCACTATTTTCAGGGCCACCCAATCACCGTTGTCAGTTCAGCTCCGTTAGGGGATATAATCCGGAACAGAGAAGCCACTGGTAGGGTTGCAAAATGGGTCATTGAGCTTAGCCCGCACGGATTAAAGTATGTGCCCCGTACTGCTATAAAATCCCAAGCGCTGGTGGATTTCATTAATGATTGGATAGATTTCCAAGCACCTGAGGAGAAGCCGGATCATACGTACTGGACTATTCACTTTGACGGTTCAAGGCAGTTGGAGGGCTCGGGGGCTGGAGTCGTGTTAACTTCCCCACGAGGTGATAAGTTCTGATATGTCCTCCGTTTAATGTTCCCTTGTACTAACAATATTGTTGAGTATGAAGCTCTCCTCCATGGTTTGCGGATGGCCAATGAGATGAACTTGAGCCGGGTCAAATGCTTTGGCGATTCAGATCTGGTATCACAGCAAGTATCTGGCAAGTGGGACTCCAAGGATCCGCTTATGGCAGCATATCGACGAGAGGTGGACGCTGTCGCTGGACACTTCAAAGGATATCAGGTGGATCATATAGACCGGCGAAAGAATGAAGCGGCCGATGCGTTAAGCCGGCTGGGTTCCCAGCGTAAACCGGTTGCACCTAATACTTTCTTGGATGAATTACATAATCCATCGGTGCAGATACCTTCAGAGGAGGATTTGGCTGTTCCTGATCCGGAAGCACAATTGGTTGCAGCACTTCATGTCATTCCGGATTGGACACTCCCTTACTTGGCATACCTAAACCGAGCTGAGTTACCAGAGGACGAAGTCGAGGCCCGGCAGATAATCCGGCGGTCTAAATCTATGACTATCGTCAATGGAGAACTTCATCACCGCAGCGTTTCTGGAGCATTTCAGCGGTGTGTATCATCAGAAGAAGGTTGTGATATTCTTCGAGAGATTCATGAAGGGGATTGTGGTCATCACGCCGGTTCAAAATCCTTGGTGGCTAAAGCTTTTCGTCATGGGTTCTACTGGTTGACGGCTCACGCCGACGTAGAGGACTTGGTTAGGAAATGTGATGCTTGCCAGAAATTCTCACGGCGTGCTCATATACCGGCACAGGAACTGAGGATGATCCCAATCACTTGGCCGTTTGCGACTTGGGGGCTCGATATGGTTGGACCCTTCAAGAGATCCCGAGACCAAAAAACCCACATGTTGGTAGCAGTGGATAAGTTTACAAAATGGATTGAAGCAGAGCCTGTCAGTAAGTGTGATGCAGCAACAACGGTTCAGTTCATCAAAAAGGTGATTTTCCGGTTTGGCTTTCCACACAGTATTATAACTGATAACGGCACCAATCTGTCCAAGGGAGTTATGGAGGAATTCTGTCAGCGAGAGCATATCCGTCTTGATGTATCATTAGTACCTCACCCTCAGTCTAATGGCCAAGCTGAAAGAGCCAATCAAGAGATCTTGAGAGGCATCAAACCCCGGCTTATGGTTCCTTTGCAGAGAACACCGGGTTGTCGGGTAGAGGAATTGCCTTCTGTCTTATGGAGCATCAACACTACACCTAATAGATTCATAGGGTACACGCCTTTCTTCATGGTATATGGAGCTGAAGCAGTCCTCCCTAGTGATATCCAACGCGACTCGCCACGGGTGGCAGCTTATGTTGAAGCGGATAACGAGCAAGCAAGACAAGACGCCTTGCACCGGCTGGACGAGGAACGGGACATGGCAGCAGCTCGATCAGCAATTTACCAGCAAGACCTGCGTCGGTACCACAGTCGCCGGGTTAAAACCAGGACGTTTCAAGAAGGAGATCCGGTGCTCCGGCTCATCCAAGACCAGACAGATATGCACAAGTTATCCCCATCCTGGGAAGGACCCTTTGTGGTCAGCAAAAACCTGCACAACGGATCATACTACCTCGTCGACGTTTGAGAACATAAGGACTCACGTACTGCGGAGGAGGAGATCAAGCGGCCGTGGAACATCGCTCTTCTTCGACCTTACTATACTTGAGCCATCAGCTCCGCTTTATGTACAATGTATATATTATGATTAATAAAATAAACCGGCGCCCCCGGTAAACCAGAGAATCAGCCATCCTTTTCACAAGAGTATCACATGGGGGCTTCCGTGCAAGGAAGTTTTCCATGGCCTCTTGATAGAGGCGAGGGGCCCGATCTTTCGATAAGATGATAACTATCGATTTGGTGGAGAGGACTTTGACGATTCGACTACGAACGTGCGCGACGTTGCGCCTTAGCAATCGCTAAACCAATCTCCTTGGGTTACTGACGATGCCAGAAGCACGATCAGCCTGACCACGAAGGTCTATTCCTGCATGCAATCGAAGAACAAGCAAGAATATGACAAAGCAATCTGAATATTGCAAATATAGATGAAGTATTGATAAATGTGGGGATCCGAAAGCGGTCTTGGTCTGATCGTTGGACACAAACGAAGTACACGAAGTTGCAATGGCTAACTTTTGACTAAACAAATCCCCAAAGAAAAAGCTACTAGATGGATCTACTTATATAGGAGCAAGGGTTGGCAGCCAAGGAGATGGAAGGACGTCCCAAGGCAGCCTAAAACTAACCCTAGGTCGTAAAAGGCTCATGGGCCCAAGTGGAGGTGATGCAACACCTTTGGACTTGTAGTTTGACTCGGATTTTGCTGCAACGTCAGATTGTTTCGTCGATATCCCAACTCTCCGGACGAATTTGAAGGTGAATCCAATTGGGTTGGAAAGTGTATGAAATCTAGTTTCCAACAAAAAAATAATCACCCAATTCGGAGTCCGTGTGAAGGAGTTCTTGCCGTTTTGAGTCAGGTATGTCTGTGCAGTCCGAATCTGGATGCAGAACGTGAGAGACTTGGACTCTATCTTCTCTTGGCCCAAAAGTGACGTGAGAGAACTTTTTGAACAGCACCTAAACTTCTATTTTTCCCTTATCTTCATATGTGGATTGTACAAATGTCCCATACACCTGGAATTAGACATGACACAAAGTCTGTGAAGTATTTTTGTCCCGGATGACATAAATAAATTGTTGCATAGTTTGCATTAGAAATCACCTCACAAATATTCATGTATGCAATATTTTTGGTCATATCCAAGGTAGTCATGTCCTCATCATCCTCCCTTTCTTGAAAATAAAGCCGTCCTCGGCGTTGCTTAATCTGAAATTTGGGTAAGAAAATAGACAAGGTGTACATGTTGTATATGTATATGTCATCCATTTTTACTTCCCTTAATTTTCGCACATATGACACATGTATAGATGAGTAACTTTCGTAGTTCATGAAATATAAAGCCAAAATATTATCACAAGAAGTAGAAGGCATGAAAATATTGCAACTCAGTTTGCACAAATAAGTGAAGCTCTTATTCATATCAAAACATTGACAATGTTCATCATTAAACCATCCCAACATTGGTGAATAAACCTTACTTGCATGAAATTCACAGCCTACAACATGCTTAAATAAGCAAACATGCAATAAGTCATTTGACATAGAATCATCACCAAGATTAGAGGTCATATCAAAATGATTAAACATTGGCACAATTATTTTCAAATTTATTTTATCCAAATCTGATTTATTCTCTGATTCACATGATTCTTTTGCATCAACAGTTAATTCAATGGGTGCACTCAAAATTGTTGGTATTTCAGTTGTTTGATCACATGACGCATTCATGATAGTAACATGATTATCTAAACCAGGTGGTGTGCTCAAATCAACAGGTTATTCAATACATGATGTATTCAAGTTAACTAGATATGCATCATCCTCATGTGAAGTTATATCATCATTGATTTTACTGTTACCTTGTCACAAAGACGTAGCAGATGTAGGTACGGATGATGACAATGTACCATACACTTTAGATGATGTCACGCTCACAATCGGAGGTGTGGCTGCTCTTATAGGTGCAATGGTGGAAGAACCAACCAGTGGTGGTGAGCATGAACTAGAATAGTAGTTGTTGTAGTCACACAATGCATCCTCCTGTATTTGTCTCTCAAAGGTACAAGCACGAACATACATACCAGTAATGCAACGAGGAATATACTGAAATCTTGCGCGAATATCATGGTTCAAACCACCAAAAAAAATATTCATTGTATCATCCTCAGATTCTTCTATGTCACAATGATGCATATAAGATTTGAACTCTTGGTAGTAAGCATGAACAGTGTTACTGCCTTGTTTTAATTGTTCCAATTTGCGAAGCAATTCACGACGATAGTAAGGAGGAAAAAATGTTTTCTCATTACAGCCTTCAAATCTTTCCAAGTTGTGGGTTGGTTATCAATATTTTTCTTACAATGCACACTCCACCAAACAGAAGCAAAACCAGTAAATACTCTAGTGGCAGCTCGTACTCCCTCAAGTTCAGAAAAATGATGGTGACTAAAAACTTTTTCTACTTCAAGCTCCCAAGCTAGATAAATACCAGCATTAAATCTACCCTCAAATGAAGGTAAAGAGATAACCTCATCGTGTGCATGTGTGTGTTGTCCCACGTACCGTGATGGTGAAGATGTATCCATCATCCAAGAACTTATGTCTGCGGTACCTGTCATGATTATTAGAAACAAGAAACAAAATTCAAGAATAATGTTCCTATGAACTACTAGGATGTGGTGGTAAAACGCTCACAGCAAAGCAAAGATCAATATCTTACAAGTTCTTACCATGCAGCAGGTGGTGATATGCAACCAGCGGTGTCAAATAACTCCAAAGTTTGAGTAAAGCGATTGCCAGGTGAACGTACGTAAACACGGTGTAGAAATATGTGGAGCTGGGTTGGCTTTATATATGGTAGCAAAAGATTAGCAATAATCAATTCAGGGATGCAATGTTGAATAAACGCTCAACGACGGTACTGTGCTGGTCCTAGGCTAGACCGGACTAGAGACGCGAGCCTAGAACACTAATGAGGTCACGGTGTAGCACAACTAGCATCAATAAAGAATACAAAGTAGCTCTGGACAGCAAGATATAAGTGAAGATCACAACGGGAGTAAAGATAATGATGGAAACAACTGCCAAGCAGAATATACAACAACTCTCTCTCACCCTTTCTTTTTCTTCTTTTTCCTTTTCTTTTTTCTCACACTTTTTTCTTTTTCTTTCTCTTCTCTTTTTTTTTTTACTTTTTTCTCTGTCTTTTCTTTTCTTTCTCACTCTTTCCAATACAAACTAGATAAGATGCTGCTTGGATCAAGCAAAGATGCGAACGACTTCAAGTATGATTGTGACAATGAACGATGGGTAGCACGAGGTGGAAATTGATGGATGAGGTGGTGGACAGCGGAAGGGATAACAATGCAGCGGCGACGTGACTAATGTGAACAGAACTCGAAACTCTAACGAACTAGACACTAAGACCAGCAACTCGACACGATGATGCAACCGATAATTCAATAATGCAAACAATGAAAAAAAATTGCAAAGGCTCGGACTGGCTAGGACAAAGGATGAATATATCTAACTTTTTTGTGGATTTTCCTTGGACAATAGGTAAGAAAATAAATCTAATCTAGGAATAACTGGAAATTCTCACCGAGCAACCTAAAAACTGATACCACTTGATAGAGGCGAGGGGCCCGATCTTTCGATGAGATGATAACTATCAATTTGGTGTAGACGACTTTGACGGTCCGACTACGAACGTGCACGACATTGCGCCTTAGCAATCGCTAAACCAATCTCCTCGGGTTACTAACGATGCCAGAAGCACGATCAGCCTGACCACGAAGGTCTATTCCTGCATGCAATCGAAGAACAAGCAAGAATATGATAAAGCAATCTGAATATTGCAAATATAGATGAAGTATTGATAAATATGGGGATCCAAAAGCGGTCTTGGTCTGATCGTTGGACACAAACGAAGTACACGAAGTTGCAATGGCTAACTTTTGACTAAACAAATCCCCAAAGAAAAAGCTACTAGATGGATCTACTTATATAGGAGCAAGGGGTGGCGGCCAAGGAGATGGAAGGACGTTCCAAGGCAGCCTAAAACTAACCCTAGGTCGTACAAGGCTCATGGGCCCAAGTGGAGGTGATGCAACACATTTGGACTTGTAGTTTGACTCGGATTCTGCTGCAGCATCAGATTGTTTCGTCGATATCCCAACTCTCCGGACGAATTTGAAGGTGAATCCAATTGGGGTGGAAAGTGTATGAAATCTAGTTTCCAACAAAAAAAGAATCACCCAATTCGGAGTCCGTATGAAGGAGTTCTTGCCGTTTTGAGTCAGGTATGTCTGTGCGGTCCGAATCTGGATGCAGAACGTGAGACACTTGGACTCTATCTTCTCTTGGCCCAAAAGTGACGTGAGAGAACTTTTTGAACAGCACCTAAACTTCTCTTTTTCCCTTTTCTTCATATGTGGATTGTACAAATGTCCCATACACCTGAAATTAGACATGACACAAAGTCTGTGAAGTATTTTTGTCCTGGATGACATAAATAAATTGTTGCATAGTTTGCATTAGAAATCACCTCACAAATATTCATGTATGCAATATTTTTGGTCGTATCCAAGGAATCACATGGATAAAATCAAGGAATCAGCCATCCTTTATGTACAAAAAAGAATCACATGGGGGCTTCCGCGGGCAAGGAAGTTTTCCATGGCCTCTTAAACCGGCGCCCTTGATAAAATCAAGGAATCAGCCGTCCTTTCTATACAAACAAGAATCACATGAGGGCTTCCGCGGGCAAGGAAGTTTCCCATGGCCTCTTGAACTGGCGGTGATATAAAGACCATCATAAGAGCACTGATCTGGTTGCTTCGGCAATTTCCACATGATGATGAGGGGCAAAAGAGGGTTTGATGCCTAGCACAACTCAAACATATGCCCGACGAGCAATGCTCACACATTACTTGGGGGCTCCTGATGCAAGTTCATCAGCGAATTGAAAACTCTTGTAGTGAACACGGCTTGGAAGCCCGGTGTATTCATCTAAAACCCCGGATTAACCTGCGTGCATCAAGTAAATCGCGCCGTCCATGTAAACCTGGTATGACCCGTCGAACGTATCACAAGTCAATCCTTCGGGACCCTGAACTTGGTCACGTTAAATTGATGATCATCAAGTGATTACCCAAGCCAAAATCTTTATGAGATTTTGAACATTGGGTAGCTTTTGACATGGATGATTTGGTTAAAGATTGCGGATCATCTTAACAGGCTTTGCTAAAATGGTTAATGACAGTAGCCTGGCAGCTCATAAAAAGCCTCGAATTTGGAGCCTCGCAACTCGTAAAAAGCCTCGACTACATGGTCTTATTTGCCCAAAAACTTTATTTTCCATTTTTTATGTTTTCACAAATCTTTATCTTCAAGGTCATTGATTTTTTCAACCAAGTCCACTGATTCAGGACCGGACAACTACAAAGTTGTCACTACATATGTATCTACAGAGCTATAGTCTGGGTCATGAACACCAGCACTAGTTTATCGTTAAACCGACGTTCATTGTAACCCGGATCAGCTTCATAAAAAGCCAACAGAAAGCCAAGGGAGTCATCAACACTCACGTCTTGGATTACTCGTGCCGGATAAAGGTTTGCAGATACACTTAATCACATGTATGATATATGATTGTATCTTATACACAGTTCAAGTTATTAACTTAGATCAGGTGTTTGGGCAGTATAACCCATCCGGTGGTAAACCGCCAGGACATTCTTAGCATTGTTTATGCAGATACAGGTAAATATAAACTGTTGACACATTGCAAGCAGGAGATAATTTAGGAGTTGCCGGATAAAGTAATACCATACAAGATAGAGTGGAACGAAGACAATATCTCAACTATTCTATTTCAAGGCACTGGCAGGCCCAAAAGAATATCAGTTTTCTCGCAAAGTGTTCAAATACATAGAACTAAGCCGGCACCGGTTTAGGATTCTTCTTCGGCTCGCTGTGAAGACTGAGGGTCAGCTTGCTCCGGATCTTCGATGACTTCTGGCAGCTGTTGGAAATCAGGGGTGCTCCAGTCAATCTTGGCAAGGGCGCGGAAATATACTTCATCGTTTATAAGTTCTGACGGTTCAATGTCAAGAGCGAAGGTATGCTTACGAACGGATGGAATCACATTTTCGATGTCATAAGACGGTCGCTCCACCCGCACATTATCTAGATCATAACCCGGATGATACCTGGTTAAGTTCGCTTCATCAGCAAGTTTACTGGCAATAGGGCGCATGTCTTTGGTTAAAGCACGAAGATCTTCAGCAGAGAAGGCTGACCCGTCTTCTTTCATACTGGGATAGCCATTCATGGCCTCCGCCGGATCAAAATCGGGAACCCATGCCTTGGCCCGGGTTAACGCCATGAGGGAACCATCTCTTGCAGAAGATTTCTTCACTTCAACAAGTCGGGTAGGTGAAAGCACATTTGCTCCCTTGGTGGTTTTGGTAATTAATGACAACATACTTTGTGGTTGGACTAATGCTTTTATCAAGTATGTTTCAGGAAATTCAATCACATTGGAATGGCAAGATGACTGAAGAAGTGGACCCCTCAAATGCTAAGGCAAGCATTGGCAAAAGCTCAAGACTCTATTTTTGGTTTAGTGATCAAAGATCACATTGAGTCCATAGGAAAAGCCAATACTATTAAAAGGGGATGAGGTTGTGTTGATGATCTGGTTGCTCAAGTGCTTAGTGATCTAGCTCCCTCAACTATCAGCAACTTTCACTACTATACACACTCATAAGTAATCTCGGACAAACCGATTCTTCCAACTCAGTCCCACCGAGATGAACCACTTCTGCCATATTCCAAACCCTAGAAAAATCGGTCATACCAAGTTTGAGATCGGTCTCACCGAAACTGAACTGCCAACCTTCTGTAACCATTTCACATCATTTCGGAATAACCGAGTTTGTATTATCGGTCTCACCGAAATGGGCAAGCTTCTGTCTTGACTCAAATCGGTCTCACCGATATAGCATTTTCGGTCACACCGATTCTGGCATGTTCCTATCCTTTCTCAAATCGGTCCAACCGAGTTTTCTTTCTCGGTCCCACCGATAACTCCAACGTTCATATCTCTTGCACTTTCGGTCCCACCGAGATGGTATTTTCGGTCCCACCGAAAATCCCAACGTTCACTATATTTGAACTTTCGGTCTGACCGAGTTTTCACTTCGGTCTCACCGAGATTGGTCAAATGTGTGTGTAACGGTTGGATTTTGTGTGGAGGCTATATATACCCCTCCACCCCCTCTTCATTCGTGAGGAGAGCCATCAGAAAGTCTACCATTCCTACCATACACTTTCTGAGAAGTGAACCACCTACCCTTGTGTTGAGATCAAGCCATTCCATTCCTACCATATGAAACTTGATTTCTAGCCTTCCCAAGTTGCTTTCCAGTCAAATCTTTCTTCCACCACAGCCATATCAGTGAGGAGAGTTGAGTGTTGGGGAGATTATCATTTGAAGCACAAGAGCAACGAGTTCATCACCATCAACACCATCTATTACCTTTTGGAGGGTAGTGCCTCCTAGATTGGTTAGGTGTCGCTTGGGAGCCTCCGTCTTTGAGATGTGGAGTTGAACCAAGAAGTTTGTAAGGGCAAGGAGATCGCCTACTTCGTGAAGATCTACCCCGAGTAAGGCTAGTCCTCCGTGGGCGTAGGCCATGATGGAATAGACAAGGTTGCTTCTTCGTGGACCCTTCGTGGGTGGAGCCCTCCGTGGACTCGCGCAGCCGTTACCCTCCGTGGGTTGAAGTCTCCATCAACGTGGATGTACGATAGCACCACCTATCGGAACCACGACAAAAATCTCCGTGTCACCAAACTGCGTTTGATCTTCTCCACCTCTCTTTACTATATGTGCAATTTACTTTCCGCTGCCCATACTCTATAATTGCATGTGTAGTGTGATACTTGATTTGATCTTAATTGTGAAACTGCCTAAAACTTTGCATAATCAAAAGGCAGATTTTTATATTGTCAAGTAGTCTAATCACCCCCCCCCTCTAGACATACTTCTTCGATCCTACAATTGGTATCAGAGCTTTGGTCTCCATTGCTTTGGTTTACACACCATTGGAGGAAGATGGACGTGTCTACGAATGAGAGTGTTAGCCATAGAGTGCCTGTTCTTGATGGAAGGTTCTATAACTCTTGGAGGTCTGAAATGCTTAGTATCTTTAAGAAGTACAATTTGTGCAAATATGTTGAGACCCCTTATGTGCCTCCTTTTGATCCCTTGCACCCTACCATGGATGAAGAGCTTGATTTGCTTCGTAACCTTAGAACTGTAAATCTTATCATTAGAGGGTTACCCGATGACTTGCTTAATCTTGTTACAAACTTTGAGTGTGCCTATGCTATGTGGAAATTCTTGGAAGAACTTTATCCGGACTACTCTTTGAGAAGTCTTGATGAAATTCTACACAAGACTATTGAATTTGATAGGTTGCACCCCAATGATCCCAACTTTGATAAATGCTTTTTTGAGCTTCGTGATCTGATGAAAAAGAAGGGTGATCCCGGTCTTATCAATATTATCATTAGAAATGCTCTTGCATTGCATTTCGAAGATTATTGTTCCATTGACCAAACTAATGCAAGTACTTATCAAATTGACCTAGGTGTTGATGATGAACAATCTATGGGTCAATATGATGATGAGCATGAGCATGATGATGATTACTCCGATTCGGACACCGAGCTAGACAAGGTCATGAAGAGTCTCAATCTCATGGCAAATATGAGAGACTACATGTCCGGTGGAAAAGAGTGGATTCTTGATAGTGGATGCACCGACCACATGACCGGAGACAAAGACATGTTTCGAGAGCTTGCAAAGAACGATGGTCCACGCAAGTATGTGACTTTTGGAGACAACTCCAAGGGTAAGGTACTTGGCCTTGGTAAGGTGGCCATATCTCATGATAGCTCTATTCAAAATGTCATGCTTGTAGAATCTCTTGGATACAATTTACTTTCCGTGTCTAGATTAGCTGACTTTGGATTCAATGTGCTATTCACCAAAGTAGATTGCCAAGTCTTTCGTCGTGATAATCAAAA
>LR738712.1:375847705-375927102 GCA_902687465.1 Secale cereale
ACTTTGTAGTGCTTGTCAAGCAGGAAAACAAGTTGGTGGAAGTCATCCCGTAAAAAACATCATGACCACAAGGAGACCGCTTGAGCTTCTTCACATGGATCTCTTCGGTCCCAATGCTTACAAAAGCCTTGGTGGTAACTCCTTTGGTCTAGTTATAGTTGATGATTATTCCAGATTTACGTGGGTATTTTTCCTTGATGATAAATCGCAGGTTCAGAGGATCTTCAAGACCTTTGCCAAAAAGGCCCAAAATCAATTTGAGGTGAAGATCAAGAAAGTTCGGAGTGACAATGGAACGGAGTTCAAGAACGCCAATGTAGACTCTTTTCTCGATGAGGAAGGGATTCTACATGAGTTCTCGGCTACGTACACTCCTCAACAAAATGGAGTTGTTGAGAGGAAGAACCGAACGCTCATAGAGATGGCGAGAACGATGCTTGATGAATACAAGACACCGAAGCATTTTTGGGGAGAAGCGGTCGAGACAGCTTGTCATGCTATCAATAGGCTTTATCTTCATAAGCTTCTCGGCAAGACATCATACGAGCTCCTCACCGGTAACAAACCCCAAGTGGGATACTTTCGTGTCTTTGGTTCAAAATGCTATATCCTTGATAAGCATCGTCGGTCTAAATTTGCTCCTAAATCTCATGAAGGCTTTCTTCTTGGTTATGGATCAAACTCCCACACCTACCGTGTCTACAATAATTTCACCCGAAGGGTTGAAGAGACGGTAGATGTGAAGTTTGATGAATCTAATGGCTCGCAAGTAGAGCAAATGCCTATTGATGTAGGAGACAAGGACCCATCTGAAGCTATCCAAGATTTATCTATTGGAAAGATCCGTCCCATGGAAGTGAAGGAGAGTACCTCATCTACATATGTGGAGCCACCTACCTCACGTCGAGATGAACCTCAAGGCAACATGGAGGCCTCCACAAGTGGAACTCACCAAGATGAGGAAATGCAACAAGAAGATCCACCACAACCTCCTTCTCCACCACCTCAAGACAACACCAACAACAATGATGAAGATGATGAGGAAGCTGAGCCACAACATCAACAAAAGCTATCCCGAGTTCGAGCAAGAGTCAAGAAGAATCATCCCGTGGAACAAATGATGAACGACATCAACTCCGGGAGAATTACTCGCTCTAAAACTCGCTTAGCTAACTTTTGTGAGCATTACTCATTTATCTCTAGTATTGAACCTATGAAGGTAGAAGAAGCACTTAAAGACCCGGATTGGGTGAACGCTATGCACGAAGAACTACACAACTTCGAGAGGAACAAGGTATGGACCTTGGTAGAGAAGCCCAACGATGATCAAAACATCATTGGAACCAAATGGGTGTTTCGGAACAAGCAAGATGAAGATGGACAAGTCATCCGCAACAAGGCTCGTCTCGTAGCTCAAGGTTACACACAAGTCGAAGGTATGGACTATGGTGAGACCTATGCCCCCGTTGCCAGACTTGAATCCATTCGCATTCTTCTTGCTTATGCCAATCACCATGATATTACTCTCTATCAAATGGATATCAAAAGTGCTTTCCTAAATGGTGAAATTGAGGAGGAAGTATTTGTGAAACAACCTCCCGGTTTTGTGAATCCCAAAAAGCCTAATCATGTTTACAAGTTGCATAAAGCTCTTTATGGTCTTAAACAAGCTCCTAGAGCTTGGTACAAATGCTTGACTAGCTTTCTTCTTGAAAAAGGCTTTGAGATTGGAAAGATAGACTCAACGCTGTTCACAAAAAGGGTTAATGGTGAACTATTTGTGTGCCAAATATATGTTGATGATATTATCTTTGGTTCAACTAACCCTCATTTTAGCAAGAAGTTTGGACAGCTCATGTCGGAGAAGTATGAAATGTCCATGATGTGTGAACTCAAATTCTTCCTTGGGTTGCAAATCAAGCAATCTAAGGAGGGTACCTTTGTCTCACAAACAAAGTACACTAAGGATCTCTTCAAGAAGTTCAACATGCAAGAAAGCAAAGGTATGAGTACCCCCATGCCTACTAGTGGACACAATGACTTGACAAAAGATGGAGAACCCGTTGATCAAAGGGTTTACCGTTCTATGATTGGTTCTCTACTATATCTTTGTGATTCTCGTCCTGACATAATGTTGAGTGTATGCATGTGTGCGCGATATCAAGCAGCCCCTAAGGAATGTCATCTTAAAGCTGTTAAAAGGATAGTGAGATACCTGATACACACACCAAACTTTGGCATTTGGTATCCTAAGAGGGCCTCTTTCGATCTTGTTGGCTATTCCGACTCGGACTATGCCGGTGACAAGGTTGATAGAAAGTCAACTTCGGGTACATGTCAATTCCTTGGTCGATCCCTTGTATCTTGGTCCTCCAAGAAACAAAATTCGGTATAATTATCCACTGCCGAAGCAGAATATATTGCTGCTGGTTCGTGTTGTGCTCAATTGCTATGGATGACACAAACGCTTAAAGATTATGGGATACCTGTGAGACGTGTTCCCTTGCTTTGTGACAATGAGAGTGCAATCAAGATTGGACACAATCCTGTGCAACACTCTCGAACAAAGCATATTGAAGTTCGTCACCATTTTATTCGTGATCATATTGCCAAGGGTGACATTAATCTTAAGCATGTTCGTACTAACAAACAACTTGCTGATATCTTTACAAAACCTCTTGATGAGAAAGCGTTTTGTCGCTTAAGGAGTGAGTTGAACATCATTGATGCTTCAAACTTGGAGTGATAACTCCTCTGATGCATGCAAGGCATGAGCCTCTTGACTAATCCTTGATATTTCTCTCATGATGATGATCATATGTCTTGGACACATTTGCCTCCTTGTATTGCATCTAACTCTTTGCAGGTACTTGGATGATCTACATTCCACAAGATTACCACACACTCAAATCATGAGTAATCTTGTCATTGACCAAGTATCTAGCCCTTTGGGATGTTGAGTTCAAGGAACAAAATTCCACATATCCTTTATGACACCTTATACATCTAGTATTTCACTCTTGTCATCTTGGATATCCTCGAGTATTTCCTTGCTTGCCTAACCCATGTAGGAAGATGAACTACACAAGTAGAAATGGCGCTCCAACTTCACATTCAATGAGCACCTACATCAAGATTACCTACATGAGTAAAGCAACAACAAACCCAAGGTATGTTCTTCACATCTTTGAGGAGCTTTGCTCAAAGTCATGAGTACAAGCAGCTTCATAAGATGTGATCACATCAAATGCTTAATCGAAAAATGGCAACCCCATTTTGAGCTTAAACGATGAGTATGATCTATGATCAAATGTCTTCATTTGACTCCTAAGTCAATATACTCAAACATAGGTGACTTTGTCGCCGACCTTTTTCTAGATGGAGTACATATGCTTTTGGAGTTTTTCTGTTTTCTCTTATGTTCTCTCATTGAGTTTTCTTTACACAAAAAAAAACTTCATCTAGGGATCTTTTTATTTCTTTTCTTCTGTTTCTTTGTGAATATCCTTCTGGCTCTGATCAATTCCTTGAAAATCTTTTACAAATTCATTGCAAATCTTTTGAAATACTCCTCGCAAAGTGAGCTGAATTATTTCTGTATTTCCTTGGAATAAACTCGGCGTCACCGATTTGAAATTTTCGGTCTAACCGAAAAGGATTCGGACCCACCGATCCATAAAATTCGGTGTCACCGATTTATCTTCCAGGACATCAACTTCTGCAGCTCCACTCAAATTTTAAATCTTAAAGAGGGAGAAGACTCAAATTTGCCCTGTTGTGATTCTTAAGGATCCCACTTCTTTCTTTCTTTCTTTCCTTCTTTCTTTCCATCTTTCCTGTCCTACCTAGTTTGCTGTCCTTTTCGGCACTTGATGTCAAAGGGGGAGAGGACTTAGGGGGAGTAGGGGGGAGTAGGGGAGAAGAGAAGACTTAGGGGAAGAAGAAAAGCAATCTTATCTTAAGGGGGAGAGAATCACATCAAAGCTTTGTCGTGTTTTACATTGGACATTACAATTGGCATCATTCTTTTGAGTTTGCTTTCCATAACAAAATCTCTCAGAGTTCATTGAAAATCTTTTAGCTTCGGAGACATGTTTGCTGACTCAAGCCTGTGCTCAATATGAGACACTCTTTATACATGTCCTCCCTTTCTTGGTACTCTTGATGTTCTTGCAGTTGGTTGAAGGAATACTCTTGTGTTATCTAACCTTGTTTTCTCAAGTTTATCCCTTCAGGTACAATGCCAAGGAACCTCAAGGTAAGTATATGCATCTTGCAGAATGTGCATGATGGTGACTTGCTTGTAAATACTTGTTTGCAAGAAATCACCATGCACATATGCATTATCACTCACTTCCTTTCATCTGCTCTGATGCATATAGCCAAGCTGCATGTAACACATCTTGCTTATCTCTCTTGTGTGCTTGTGGTAGTCCAAAACCTTAATCTATGAAAATCTTGCACACTTGTAGGGGGAGCCTGTGTACTACATGCTTGTCAAAGCTTTCATGATAATTCTGTCTTTCTTTCAATAAGCTTTGATGTCTTGTTTAGTATAATTTCAGTGTGTTGCCATCAATTACCAAAAAGGGGGAGATTGAAAGCACATTTGCTCCCTGGGTGGTTTTGGTAATTAATGACAACATACTTTGTGGTTGGACTAATGCTTTTATCAAGTATGTTTCAGGAAATTCAATCACATTGGAATGGCAAGATGACTGAAGAAGTGGACCCCTCAAATGCTAAGGCAAGCATTGGCAAAAGCTCAAGACTCTATTTTTGGTTTAGTGATCAAAGATCACATTGAGTCCATAGGAAAAGCCAATACTATTAAAAGGGGATGAGGTTGCGTTGATGATCTGGTTGCTCAAGTGCTTAGTGATCTAGCTCCCTCAACTATCAGCAACTTTCACTACTATACACACTCATAAGTAATCTCGGACAAACCGATTCTTCCAACTCAGTCCCACCGAGATGAACCACTTCTGCCATATTCCAAACCCTAGAAAAATCGGTCATACCGAGTTTGAGATCGGTCTCACCGAAACTGAACTGCCAACCTTCTGTAACCATTTCACATCATTTCGGAATAACCGAGTTTGTATTATCGGTCTCACCGAAATGGGCAAGCTTCTGTCTTGACTCAAATCGGTCTCACCGATATAGCATTTTCGGTCACACCGATTCTGGCATGTTCCTATCCTTTCTCAAATCGGTCCAACCGAGTTTTCTTTCTCGGTCCCACCGATAACTCCAACGTTCATATCTCTTGCACTTTCGGTCCCACCGAGATGGTATTTTCGGTCCCACCGAAAATCCCAACGTTCACTATATTTGAACTTTCGGTCTGACCGAGTTTTCACTTCGGTCTCACCGAGATTGGTCAAATGTGTGTGTAACGGTTGGATTTTGTGTGGAGGCTATATATACCCCTCCACCCCCTCTTCATTCGTGAGGAGAGCCATCAGAAAGTCTACCATTCTTACCATACACTTTCTGAGAAGTGAACCACCTACCCTTGTGTTGAGATCAAGCCATTCCATTCCTACCATATGAAACTTGATTTCTAGCCTTCCCAAGTTGCTTTCCACTCAAATCTTTCTTCCACCACAGCCATATCAGTGAGGAGAGTTGAGTGTTGGGGAGATTATCATTTGAAGCACAAGAGCAAGGAGTTCATCACCATCAACACCATCTATTACCTTTTGGAGGGTGGTGCCTCCTAGATTGGTTAGGTGTCGCTTGGGAGCCTCCGTCTTTGAGATGTGGAGTTGAACCAAGAAGTTTGTAAGGGCAAGGAGATCGCCTACTTCGTGAAGATCTACCCCGAGTAAGGCTAGTCCTCCGTGGGCGTAGGCCATGATGAAATAGACAAGGTTGCTTCTTCGTGGACCCTTCGTGGGTGGAGCCCTCCGTGGACTCGCGCAGCCGTTACCCTCCGTGGGTTGAAGTCTCCATCAACGTGGATGTACGATAGCACCACCTATCGGAACCACGACAAAAATCTCCGTGTCACCAAACTGCGTTTGATCTTCTCCACCTTTCTTCACTATATGTGCAATTTACTTTCCGCTGCCCATACTCTAGAATTGCATGTGTAGTGTGATACTTGATTTGATCTTAATTGTGAAACTGCCTAAAACTTTGCATAATCAAAAGGCAGATTTTTATATTGTCAAGTAGTCTAATCACCCCCCCCCCCTCTAGACATACTTCTTCGATCCTACAGTAGGCAAGATGGATAATTTCTCCAGAATACCTTGGATGGTGGTCGGCGCCGGTTTATTGTGCGAAATAGCACTGATGGCCCTCTGAGCACCGGCATAGAGTTATTCCACCAAGGTATAAGCAGCCTTCAGCTTCCTCCGTACATCATCCCCAAGATGAGTCACGCGCCTCCCTGTATACAAGTAATGAGTTAAGACGGAGCAGTATAAGATTGCAAGGATAAAGCATATGAAACCAAATATTTACCGAAGATGGCAGCTGTCATATCGTCTATATGCTGCCTTAACCCGGATAACTCCTCCGTCACCGGGTTAAGAGCAGCCTCAGCATCCTTGGCTCTTTTTTCTAAAGCAGCCTTCCGTACCTCCCAAGTGGACCGCTCCGCTTCAAAGTCTTTCTTGAGCTTCTCCATACTAGCTAAAGCAAGGGCAAGTTCCTCCTTGGCTTTAGTCGAAGCAGTCTCTTGGAAGGCCAGGTTATTCCGGAGCTCAGTTGTCTCCGAAGCCCTCCGGTTCAAATCAGTGTGCAGAAGATAGAGAATATCATATATTCATGAGGACAGATCAATCAAAAGTCTCAAGCACATAACAAGTTATGCACTCGATACTTGGGGGCTAATGTGCAATTGAAGTGGAGGAAAGCAACTTTTCAAACAAGTCCCAAGCACATTAGAAGTTATGTCCTTGGCACTTGGGGGCTAATGTAAATTCATTCTCAAACATAGTAGAAGTCCCGATTCACCCACAATGGAGTAAACCGGCCCTTGGGGGCTACAGGTGCAAATCAAGCTATTCCAGTTAAATCTACCAAAGCCCCGATTTACCCTGAAGGCTAAACCGGCGCTTGGGGCTACAATGGACTAAAGGTACAGCTACAAGTTACAAGCATAAATGAAAGGCAAAGGGAAAGAAGTTACCTCATATTTTTCCTTCATCAAGTTTACTAAACCGGCCTCATGGTCACGGCTGGTGAAGAGCCGGTTTAGATACCCAGAATGGAGCTCCTGGGCACTAAGCTGGGCATAACTAGACAAGTCAGTGCTCCACTTGCCTTTGTCTTTCTGAAGAACTTCCTCCTTGGCAGTGTGTCTGGCCAAGATAACAGGTTCTGCAGGAGCAGTAAAACCTATCCCAATAATCTCGACATCTTCTGTCGAGGCAACAGTTGGCCTGGGGGGATCATCAGCGACAGCGGGATCGGTGCGTACCGGAATAACAGGAGCCGGACTATCCCAGGGAGGACTAACCCGGACAGGGCTGGCCGGTTCAGCAGCGTTCTCCATAGCATCACCCTCCGGAGCAGCAAGATCTTCGTGGTCCATTGGGGAAGGATCATTGAGCAGAACTTTAGCGTTCTCTTCCAGAGGATTGGTAGCTTCAAAATCCTCTGTCGGTTCAGAAGCGTTTCTGGCTGCCGGTTTATTCAACTCTGCCTTCCTGCTAGGCTTGGGCATACTAAAAAGATTAAAGGAATAGTGAAAATCACAAGTCAAAAAGGAAAGATAAACCGGACATATTAAAAGATGATTTACCCAGGAACGGTCTTGAGCACCGGGACTTGGGTGGCAGTTGACTCGCCGGAGGAAGATAGAGGAGTTTCCTGATAGTTTGAATCAGACGGTTTAAGAGGTTTGCAAATAAGACCTGCTTTTGGATGAAGAATGGTTGGAGTAAGCAAAACCGCTGAGCGGCGTCTTCGAGCCGGCGTGTGGGGTAATCCGGATGATTCAACCACATGACCACTATGGCGTGTGGTCCGACGAGCCTCATGCTGCTGCTTCTTCAAAAGAAAATTGGGATCCAATTGAGCATAAGGGTGAGAAAATGGATACTTCCGGGCTACCCGACGAATTTTGGGTGGCAACGGTTCTGAATCAGAGGAGAGAGAGATTACCTCGACTTCATCTGCTTTACTCCCTTCCGCCGGATCCTGGGAAAGGACATTGTTACTATGAATACAAACAAAGGAAAGTTAAGAGATGTAAGAGCCAAGCAGTACCTCAGAAGCCGGATCATCTTCTTCGGCGTTTGAACCGGAAGCAGCGGCAGGTCTTTTCTTATGTTTCTTTACGGCCAAGCTCTTCTTGCGAGTTGGCGTCGCCGGTTTGTCCTGAGCCTTCTTCTTCCAGAAGGGGTCATTAGCCTGTGTAAAGGAGTAAAAACATATTGAAGACAAGCAATATGGACGGATTAAAGCAAAGAGAAAGGGACAGAAGAGTCTTACCGACGGAGGTTTGTTGTTCACACAGAAGGGTGCTAAACCGGTCCGGTTGCACTCCTCCAGAGGAATATTCAACATCTTCTTAGCAGACTCGGTAACTTCATTGTCTGGAAGCACCGTAGCTATGTGACGTTGAGGGTCCTTCGGATTGCCGGTATACTCGCACATTAAGCCGGAGCGCCGGCTTAACGGGAGAATGCTCCAAGAGAGCCAGCAGCGGACAAAATCAACCCCGGTTAAACCGTTGGCAACAAAAGCCCTGAGTTTTGAAAGTTGGGGGGCATATCGAGCCCGGTCTTGGGCACTCAGACGTTGTGGGAAAGGATGATCCGTCGTCAGACGATAAGGGCGGTAACCCGACAGTGGATTTTCTCCCTCTGGTGAAGTGTCTTTGCAGTAGAACCAGGTCTGATTCCATTCCTTGGGGTGGCTGTGAAGAGTGGCGTGAGGAAAACTAACATCTTTCCTCTTCTGGATGCTCATACCGCCGAGTTCAGTATTGGGCCCGTCGGAGAATTCAGTCCGACGATTCAGATGGAAGAAGTCCCGGAATAGCTCTACGGATGGCTCCTCTTGCAGATAGGCTTCTGAGAAGACTTGGAAGTTGCAGATGTTTGATATGGAATTGGGACCTATGTCTTGTGGATGGAGTTGAAAATCGGCTAAAACATCGCGGAAGAACTTTGAACCGGGAGGGCTAAAGTCCCGAGCCAGGTGATCAAAAAAGACGATGGTTTCTCCCTCCTTAGGTTGAGGAGGGCACTCTTTCCGAGGGGCCCGCTAGTGCAGAACCTCTTTCGGACCTAAACCGCCTATTGAGGCCACCTTTACTAAGTCATCTTCGGCAATCCGGGATGGGACCCAGTTGCAAGCGACGAACTGTTTAGCCGCAGAAGTCATCTTTTTCAAAGAGGGAGTGCTGAAAAATGCAATACAAGATCCGGTTTACAATCCACTAGATATAAACCGGCATTTTCTATGAAGATATTGACCTAATTGACGGTTTAAGCAAGGGACTAATGGTACCTACTGATCCGGAGCAAGTATGAACGAGACAGCTACCGGTTTATGAAGCTTAGAAGTGAAAAGTTAAACCGCCAATTACAGGATGCAGGTCTAAATCTAAACCGTCAGCACAGGCATATAAGGCGTAGGTTAAAATTGAACCGGTGATATAAGCAGATATGTTACAGATCTAAAGTGTGAGAAACAACTTTCACATGAGCAGTGGTAAAATATGGATCTACAGCGCAGGAAAAAATCAAGATAATTCAAGTCATGTTCGTTGAAGGCAGCGAAGATTTTTACAGATCCAGTTTAACTAGCAGTATTGGGGGAACTAAGATTGTAAAGATGGAGCGAAGTCACGCATACAAGAGTTGACCTAAAAAGATTTAACATCTATGCCTAAGAACCACCTATGGTGATGAACAGCGAGGAGCGGAGGTTCATCTGCGAGCTCCCGAGAAACCCTAGAACTAAGATCTATGGGGAAGAAGAAGTAACGCACGGCGACGAGTCTCTGGACACGCTCAGGTTGATGCAGCGGCCGGGCTTGGTGAAGACGACGAGCTCGAAGGACGGCGGCGGAGCTTGAGCGCTGGAGGACGGGGGAAGACGAAGCAGAAGGGGATAAAGAGATGGCCCTCGGCCCTATTTATAGGCCGAGGAGATAAAACGGCAGGCACGGGAATCGAGGAGACCAAAAATCGGATATGGATTGAGCTGTCGCCTCGATCTTCGAAACTTTAATAAGTAAAGGTAAAAAAACAGGTGCATGCATTGAATGCGCGGATGATGTCACGAGGGTTTAAAGCGACACAGAGGGATGACGTCATGCCGGTTTACCAAGCATACATGAAGCTGCGAAAACGAAAGGCTGTACAAGACTTTGGAGATTGACATGAACAGGTTCAAATCAATCTGGGGCCTAATGTCAGGGATATTACTACCAGGTATAAACCGGCCAGGAGGGTCTGGTTTAAGTTATCAAGATTATGTTATCAAAGAGGACCAGCGAAGTATGAAGTAAAAGATTGTAGTCAGGAGGCTTAGAGCCCATATGTTAGGGCCCATGATTTGTAAACCGTCATATTGTGTAACTTGGGATGTAAGATAGAAAGAGCAAAGACCGAGGCGGACAAGATTATGAGCCGGCCTCAGGACTCTGTAAACCGGACCGGGCGTCACCTCTTATATAAAGGGACGACCCGGCGATGGTTCAGGACAAGAAACAACCGCTCGAGACACAGGCAAAGCGGATTCGCTCCCTGGTTATCGAAGCCCAAGCAATACCACATCAAACTAGACGTAGGCTTTTACCTTCATCGAAGGGGCCGAACTAGTATAAAACCCCGAACTAGTATAAAACTCATGTGTCCTTCGTCCGCTTTAACCCCTTTGAGCTAACCCGAGCGATGGCCTCACAACTAAGTCCTTGCTAGGACATCTGCCGTGCTAAATCCATGACAGTGCCGCTTGGAATCGGGCACACATGCAAATGCTAATCATTATATCTGGCCTAGATACACATAAGTACAATAAAGAACCAATCATGGAGCGGTATACCTTTTGATTGAACTCTTTACCATTGCCGTCGGGGCCTAACTGGGCTTTGGTTGGCATAGGCGTCGTGTACCCTTTGCAGTCTTGCACTAGATAGGAAGTGCGGCTTGCCGCAGCCGACAGCGATGCTGCCAGGTACAGTCATATCCAATACGGCATTGCAAATATATAAAAGAAACATGATATTGGTTCAGCACAAATATATAAAAATACATGATATTGGTTAGCACGGTGTTATAAACCAAATCATTATCTATAAACTTACCCAAAAAGGTAGGAAGTGCGGCCTGTTGCACCCCACTTAGTAATGAACAATATATGGCATCCAGAATCAATATTTAGAGCTGGTAGAAAGATAAAAGAATGTTCCACAATCTGGTATTACTCGATGCTAAAAAATAGTAGTAGATACTTAATGGTTCAGTACACACAAAATAAAGTTTAATTACATGACATTGGTATATATTAAGAAATGCAACAGGAAACACCAAGGGCATCATTACAACATTACAAAATCAGGCCATAGCGGTAGTACCACATAGGAATCGTGGACCTGATCCAGTCCTAACTATCCAATACACAATATATATTTCACAGCTCTACAGGCTGTAGATGATAAGATCCAAATAGTGATAGTTAGTTATCATCTGGAAAAAAGCACAAAACAAAAAAGCTTAATCCAGAAAACCAGAATATAATCATAGACTCCCTCTGTTCCTAAATACTTGTCGCTGGGGGATTCTCCGACGAAGTGAAAATGGAGGGAAATACAAAACTACCCCTAATTTGAATTACCCCTAAATCGTCTCCTACCACCAGCCCTCCACCTCCGCCTCCACCTGCGCCTCCCACCCCACCTCTGCCCTCCACCTCCTCCCACCTCCGCCTCTGCCCTCCACCTCCTCCCACCTCCGCCTCTGCCCTCCATCTACCAGCTGCTCATCCATCCACCATCACCTCCCCTGATTCTGCTCTTCTACTCCTAGCTGCTGCTATTGGAGTATCTCTGCTGCTGCTGCTGCTCCTCGCTGTCTGATACAGTAGGTGAGTCCTCTTGCCCGCCTCTGCTGTTGGAATAAAAATTAAATTGGATGGGCAGTAGAGAAAGGAGAAATTGAAATTGAATTGATGATCCACCTGTAGAAATTGAATTGATGATCCACCTGTACTCCAACAGTAGAAAGGAGAAAGGAGAAATTGACTTGAACATTTTCGGGACAAGCAGGCAGTAGAGAAATTGAAAATGTTCAGGTTCAGTGTTGACAGATTCAGAAACATGGTTGGACTGACAAAACGGAACAATCTACACCTAAATTATGATTGGACTGCCAATTCTTTTAACTGAAAATGTTCTACACCTGACAAAACAAAACATGGTTGGAATGACAAAACAGAACAATCTACACCGGAATTACGATTGGACTGTCAATTCTTTTACATGGAAATGTTCTACACCTGACAAAACAAAACATGGTTGGACTGACAACTGACAGAAACATGATTGAACAATCTCCTGGACAGACAAGCAGGCAGTAGTTTCAAACACATCACAGATAAAATTTCTTGACCTATTGTATTCTTATATCCAGTGTGCAGCCTGCAACACACATTTTCCATCACGCATCCAAATATGGCTAATTAAACTTGGCTTGCTTTGGTCGTGTGTTAAGCCTGCATTTATTCTTTAAACATGGCTGGCTTTGGTTAGTTAGCAATGGCACTTTCAATTTATAGTCATAGCCAAGAGAAGAAAATGTAGGGTAAAGCAAACAAAAGAGAAGATGGCAAGGTGCACTATCTGCTTCTTAGACATGAATACAAGAACATCATTCTACATGGGTCTCTATTACTCCAAATCATAAAGTGCAGTGTCCGTTCTTTTCAGCACTAAGCACCAAGATTACTGAAAGCATCAACAAGGTAATTGGAGTAGTTCAAGATACTTAATCTTGGTACTTAACCAAATTAAAATCTACTGCAATCTTTAAGCTACTGGAAATTCCAAAACAGTAAAGTTCCATTTTAAGCTACTGCAATCTTTCTCTTAAAATTAACTGAAAATGTTTCATTTAGATTTAATTAATGCAAAAGATTAATTTAGTTTTAAATAAACAATATTTATATAAGCATATCACTGTTTAGAAGAACAGTGGATCATTTAGTTGTACTAAAAATATTAATTTAGTTTTAACTAAACAGTATTTATACTCCCCTTTCATTTAAATACATAGCAAAAGATTCATTTAAATACATAGTACTGGAAAAATTCATGTAGTTGTACTGGAGTAAAAAGGTTTCATTTATTTCAAAAGATTCAGAGAAGAGCAAGCAGGAGTACACTACTGCACAACTTAACTGAATTTTTTTTACTCCAATAATATTGCTACACTTGCTACTTCAGTATTGTACTTCATGTGCAAAAGTAACAGTAGCTACTGATGCTGCTCCAAAAATGCATGCACTCCACTGCAAGCACACAATCTGTGAGTAGGAAACTGAATCTCTAAATACTCGAGCACCAAATACTGCTAACACTAATATGCCAGCAGCAAATACTGCGTTTTTGGAGTGTTAATAAATGTTCAGTAATTTCTTTGACAGTAATTCAGTTTACACTGATTTAGTGTTAACACAAATACTGAAAATTTGGAGCAGCCATTTAATGAACAAATACTGGACATTTGGAGCAGCCATTTACTGAACAAATACTGAACATTTGAAGCAGCCATTTACTGAACACTGATTTAGTGTTTACTCACCTAACAAATACCGGGGAGCCGGCGGCGCGGGCGGAGAGGGCCACGAGCTAATCTTCTGGATAGACCGGCGTGCATACATGATTGTGCATGATAGAACTCTGTAAGCATGCACTTACAATTAAAGTACCTGTAACACAATAAGAATAAACTGTCTGAAATGCAAACCGATTAAATGCTAAACATACAGAATGATTCAAGGCTAAAATTGATTGAAGGCTACGATAAATATAAAATGTTGCAAAGAAATGAACCAAAATGAGCAATGAAGTTCAGATAGCAGGACCACTGATTGGCACAGTGCACTGGTGAGAATGTGAGATAAAGGATAATAGAACTGATATGATTATTTTAGATGAGGAAGTGCACAAATGAATGCTTGATGTTTAGTTAAACAAATGGCAGTATTCTATATTTCTATTTATCTTCAGCCCTTAATTTTCTATATTTTCTCTTCAATCAATATAAACTTTAAGCCTGATAGCATATTCTACCATCCAATTGGCTTGTTCAGCTTGAATACTCCATATGCATTTTATAAAAGGCTTTGAACTGTAGTTTTTCCTCCTTTTCTCAAGTAGACAATAAAGTTGAAAATATCGGACCAAATGTTGGATAAACACAGGACATACATGGGTCAACTAACTAATGAAGTCATCAGTTCTCAAAAAGCTTGCCCTCACTACATGATGCGTAACAAATGTACGAAAGAAACGAAAATCTGAGAACTTCCATAAACTATAATTGCACCAAGCCGACGGTAATTAACATTTTCAGCAGTATGTGTTGTTGACCATGAAACAAACTGGATTCTACTATGAACATAGCATGCACATGACAAAATAAGAGGGAATCAAGAGATATGGAGAGAGGCAGACAACAACATGGAACACCCAGTGTGGGGATGTTAAGCAATAGAGAGCTAGGTCAGGTTGGAGGCGGTGGTGCAAGGCGTTGCGTGAGAAAGGAATTGGGCACATCCAGCGCCGCTGGCTAGCACATCAGGCCACGACCTCAAACAATCCACTTGCCGTTGGCGGCCTTTTTATCCGTCTAAACTGTGCAAAATAACTAAAGAAAAGAAAAACAAATTACAGTTTTCTCTGGCAGTGCTACACTAATGACACATCCGACAAAGTCCAGTTTCATGGTATGAATGAAATTGACGCATAAAGCACCTAAAGTTTTATTTATATTACCTTGCATGTAGCCGTATGTAAACTCACAGAGTCGGGACATATGGATTGATGCTTAGGGCCAACATCACCTTAGTTGCTTCATAATCAATTATTCTCTGAAACAAAAGGTATAAGTTTTCAGTGCTTAATGAATACTTTCTAGCTTTGCAATTGATTACATTTATCTGTTCCAAGAGGAGAGTAAGAAATCATAAGATGACACCAAAAAGGACCAGTCGTAAAACAATTGAGGGGAGAATCTTGATCTAACATCCATTAGTAAATCCTACAACGGGATAGGGGCAGAACAGATGCATATCTGCACCAACTCAGAGAGCCTGGCGATAAACCAAAAGCGCCTCATTTTCTTCTTGTGGCTGATTCAGCTAGCATTTTAGTCGTAGAGCAGTCTTCGTCATCGATGCGGCTCGCACCATAGTCATCTTTGGTAGAATTAGATGGGCAATAGGCATGGAATTCATCATACTTAGAGCAGTCCGACTCTATATCATATGGATAGATGTCTAAGTTCTAGACCACATCAGTTGCCATCATAGCTAGGTGGTCAAGGTTCTCGGCTTCTTGAATAATACTACAGAAATCCCAGGTTACATCGCATGTATCTTCATCCAAATCCCAGGTTCTCGGCTTCTACTGAATTGTCCAGATCGTCCTCGGCTAAACCATTGGTAGAGACGACAAAATGAAAGAAGTACAAAGAATGCAGAGAACAAAAAAGTATCTCTTCCATGCATGTAAGAACCTAAATTAGATAGCAAAAACAAGCATGAATTGAACACTTCCTTAGAATAACAAATGGTGTCGATTACACATGCATCCATTCAAGATATCTCTTTTCCAAATCGTTAATAATATTTTAACAGCCGGCAAAGAATACAAGTACAACACCTGTCCCTAATGGAAAGGGACTTAATAATCAGTCTCAGAATACAACTTAATTACGAACTCAGTAAGGAGGCTTTAATTTTAATTGATGAGAGAAAAAAATAGAATCCTAAACTTGATTATACCCATTGAAAGATCAGCCTACAGAGCTCACACCTAAGGATCAAGACCAAATTTTAGATGGTCTGAAACTCTGAATGTTAGTGTGCCTTATACAAGTTTCCCCTCAAAAGACTCTTAGATTTCTAGCTGACAAAATTCCTTCATCCACAAACCCAGAAAAAAAGAATCACTATGTCTCAAATGAAAGCATCACTAATTCTTACAATTGCAATTGCAAAATAGAATGCAGGGGTCTGATAGTCTCCCTATTGCAGAAGTAAGCAACCTGAGAATGAACCTGTGCCCCAACCTAATTGAGGATCAATCTCAATAGTTCAAGAGTGAACACACAAGGTCTAAATGAATAAAATGTCATGCTTGAGATGTTAAAAGGGAGACATGTTATCTCTTAGTGATGGCCCCCGACTGTCTTTACGTTCCAAACAGGGAATTACCAAGGCGTGACGAAAGAAAAATAAACATGCGAAGAAGAAAATTAATAGTACAGTATATCTTTGAGTAGATCGAGTTGGGGCTGCTGTTTGCAATTTTACTGGTCAGTAAGAAATGGAACGGGGGAATTATGTCTTGTCAATCTTGAACTGGACTCACTGTGACTGTCCTCCTCTAAGCAAGCAAATGCACATGCGAGAAAGCAAACAAAGGAGGGAGGAAAAAGGAAAGGAGGAGGCTAGCAGCTTGCGTACGTGGTGCAGGATGGGCCGGGGAGCAGGTTCTCCTTGAGCGGCTGGAAGGCGAATCCGCCGAGGAACCCCACGGAGCAGTTGTCGGTGCTACGGTTGGGGCAGTCGTTAACGAACTTGGTGATGAGGAAGATGGCGAGGAAGGCGACGGAGGCGGCCAGGACGAGCCAGGGCGTCCAGCGCCGGGAGTTGGGGCGCGCCCTGAGTCATGTCGAGTTCAGGTGCACGGGCGGGCGATGCGGGCGAGGATCGAGGTGGGGATGGATGAAACGGAGCTGTCGGAGTCGCCCAGCGCAGCCGGTGGCAATGGCGCACACCGCCTGTCTCGCTCGGCTTGACCGCCTGTGACGCGCGAGCTTGACAGGGAAGCGGCGACAGGCCCTCGATGACGACCGCGGCACGAGCGGCAGAGAGAGGAATGCGACGAGGAAGAGGCGGCTAGGGTTCTCACCAATGCGTCCCTCTCCCCGCCTTTACGCGAGGGCGAACAAGCGAAATACCAAAAAAGCCCTCTGCGGGCACCGAAAATCGCAGGCGGTGGCACGCCATCTCGCACGCAAGAAGCAGCGACGGGCGCAGCTCACCCCCACGGTCGCTGACGGCCGTGGCCCACAGCACCCGGGTCCCGCCTGTCATCATGCACAAGGGTGGTGGAACGGGGGAGGAATGCCAGACACTATCATTGGTTGTCACATTGTAAGACCCATGTAAAACTTTCTTATTTTGCAATATATGCAACCATGTCCTCATCCTTTTCTTGGGGTCCTTCCTTTATTGTTGTTATGTTTCATTATTGCTCTTTCATACCATCATAATGCATCATTGTTATATCATATTGCAATTCTTGCCTTTTGTCATTTTGCATCTATTGTCCATATCATGATGCATTGTGTGGGTCCATATCATGATGTCCATTATGTGGTTGTTTTGCCTCTTGTTTTTACATGCTCACGTCATGTCATTTGTGCTATGCATCATCACCTTTCCTTTCTCATCTAGTTACTTTTCTTTTTGCAAGTGCCACATTCCCTTCTCTATTAATGCTCATCTTCTTCCAACAAATATTGCACTATGTCTTGAAACCCTCTGCCAAATTTCATCTCGATTGGACTTGTTTTGGTTAGGTTTTAAAATGGCTCAAGTTTGGAATTTTATTCAAATTTGTTTTATTTTTTATCTCTAAAAATGTCTATGACAATTTATTCAAATGCTACATAAATCCAGGGTCATCGAGATATTTTTATATCTTCCTAATTCCCTGCCAAACTCTCTGGCCTTTTCTTGTTTTTTTTCTGTTTGAAGAAATATTGAAAAGAAAAGAAAGGGCCTTACCAGCGCAGCCACGTGGGCTTTTTCCCTCCAATAGGCCAGCCCACTTGCTCCTTCAGGCCCACCTAGCCCATCAACGACATGAGAGTTGTTCTCCTGTGTACCGGTGCGCATCCAGGGCGCCACATCGACGAGCTTGTCGATTTGACGGCCGTCCGGTGCCCCTAGCCCCTATATATATCATGTCCTAAACCTAGCCCTACTTACCCTCGATCGATTCAGTCCCTCTCCTTCCCTCCCCGCCGCCAGGTAAGCCTAGCCACGCCTCGCCGCCGCCCTGCTCTCCATGCTCCGGCCTAGCCAAAGCTCGAGCTCGGGTAGCCTCCTCGACCGCCTCCGACCTCGTCTGTCGCCGTGGGAGCATCCACGGAGACTGCACGAGACCACACGTCCTCTGGACCCGCCTCCTCGACCCCTTCTTCTTCCTCTACGTCGTCTTCTTCTCGGACAGCAAGCGTACCGGACTTCCTCACCTCGTCGCCGTTGTGCTGCTGTGTCCCCGGTCCCGTTTTCACGTCATAGGTAAACTAGGTATACCCAGCGTCCTCCCTGCTCCTTCCCGTCATCCTTAGATCTCCGTAGGCGTCGTAGAGTTCGTGCCAAGTTCGCGCTCCCCGTGCTCCGACGAAGCCTATTATTATTATTTTTAGTTGATGTTGCTGTCGTTGCATGCCCGTGTGTCCCCTGCTCTGGATCCCCTCTGTCTCGCATCGCACCTGCACCCACACCGCATCTGCGCGCCTCACGTAGCGTTGTTGTAGCCCTGCCTGGTGTGCTCGTCACCATGGCCACAAGCTCAACGAGCTCCTGTCCACACATGCGTGCGTGCAAGCTCGCGTCACTTTCAGTCCCCCCCCTTGCGTGTACTCCTCCCCGCATCACCCCGCAACCCCCGCCGACACTCCTCTACTTCGGTGGTCGCCGTCACGCTCCCCGGGCAGCGTGGCCGTCTTCTCTATCGCCGGCTGGGCCAGCCAGCCCTCGCCTAGCGCCGGGTCAAGAAGGGTCGTGCCCCCTCCTAGTAACAGCAGCATCAGCGGCGTAGTGGTTTGCCGCACACACCCACAACCCGCAGACCCAGGTTCGATCCCCGCGAGCGCAGTCAAACCCCCCCTTTTTTTACGTTTGCTTTGATCTGGTTCAGTTCAGGTGGAGCCTTCAGGTTATGTTCAGTCGAGCCCCACATGCATCACAACTCCATAGCTAGCCCGACTGGTTGCTCAGCCACGCACATATCCAGGGGATACTGGGTTCGACTCCCCAGCACCCTCCTTATTCATTTGTATTTCCAGTTTGATTCTTTTCACACGCGCATAGATGTTTAACTTGCACCCTGCCTTCCTTCTGTCAGCAAACTTAGTCTAGCCTAGTGGTTCGTTGATCTCTCTCTTAACAAGGAGACCTGGGTACGACACCCCTTGGGCCAGTATATAAAATGCCCAAATTTTTGCCCTACCTGTCCCACTGGCACCCCGGCCCCACCTGGCATTCTCTGTGCGCGCACACACCTCCTCCCACGCCCAGCCTTGCCACCTCAGCGCCCTCTGGACCCACTAATCAGTGGCTGAGGCTAGTCCAGGCTGGGTCGGTAATGTTTTTTTTCCTGTTTTGCTTTTATTTTTGCCCTGCCTGTCCCACTGGCACCCCGGCCCCACCTGGCATTCTCTGTGCGCGCACACACCTCCTCCCACGCCCAGCCTTGCCACCTCAGCGCCCCCTGGACCCACTAATCAGTGGCTGAGGCTAGTCCAGGCTGGGTCAGTTATGTTTTTTTTTTCTGTTTTTTTTTTATTTTCAGTTATGCACTCTTTTTGACTAGCTCGCATCTTTTAATCTTTTAATCTGTGCTTCCTTTCAAAATAAAGTTAAAATGAAACCTACTTAGTTTTTAGAGTAGTTTCATAATATGTATTTTCTGCCATGTTAAAATATTTAAAATGTTGTTTGCTCATATTTTGTTAAATAACATATTTAAATTGGTTTATTTCATAACTAAATAACTGTAGCTCCAAATTTAACAAACTTTATATGTAAATGGGGTGGAAAAATGTGTAGAATAACATGGTGCTGTTACTTTGCATGTTTAATGATGAGGACTTCACTAACAAGGTTACACCCACAGCTCCAACTGACACATATACAGGACCAATTACTAGAGCTCGCGCATGCCAATTAAATTACCAGGTACTTTCGTTTCTTGGTAATGAATCTAATGTTCATGAGAATATGATGCTGCCTAAATTGGATACATTTGTCTTGCTTACAAATGAAGGGCCTAGCTTGGACAAGAAGGATGAACATTGGAGCAAGATCAAGCATGGAGATGATGGCATGCGCAAGGGGAACAAGAATGGAGTTACAAGTGATGATTTCAGGACTTTGAAGCCACCATAATGAGTGCGCGAAGCCTTGGACGAAATATACAAGATGACACTTCATAAATTTTGTTGAGATGCTATTATAGGTGCTGCGTCACCTTATTATTGGGCCAGGCCCATGTAATTTCGAAATACTTGAGTATAGGCTGTTTTTAGAGTCCGTATGTGTGGGGAAACAAGAGTTAGGGTTGGTTTCGGACCCCTCCACCAAGGGCCACAAAATTCCCCCCTCTTTACCCCATATATACAGCCCTTAGGGCGTCGTTTAGACTTTGGGTTTTGTTTAGATTAAAAGTTCGCCATAGCTGCAACTTCGCGTACCTCGTTTGTGTTCAACGACCAGACAAAGGTGTCACAGAACCCCACCTTGATCAATAAAGCTTTCCTCTTATATTCGCAATATCCAGATTGCAATCTCAGTTTCTTGCTTGTTCTTCGTTTGCCTGCAGGAAACATACCTTCATGGTCAGGTTGATCGTGCTCTGGCGTGGTCAATAACCTCTCGGAGTTGGTTTAACGATTGCTAAGGCGCGACGTCCTCGCACGTTCGTAGTCGGATCGTCAAAGTCGACTTCCTCCAAAACGATAGCCACCATCTCATCGGACACCTTTGCCTCTATCAAGTGGTATCAGATTTCTTGGTTGCTCGGTGAGATTTTACAGTTTTTCGTAGTTTAGATTGAGTCTGTTCTTCATACCTATAGTCCACGAAAAAGCCAAAAAAATTTAGGGTTAGTTCATCCCATCCGAACCAATCTGAGCCTTTGCATAATCTTTTCTGTATCTGCTTTGTTGAATTTGCGGTTGCATCGTCGTGTCAAGTTTCTGGTCTTAACGTCTAGTCCTTTAGAGTTTCGAGTTCTGTGCATAGGTTGTCACGTCGCCGTTGCCATATATCACCACCGCATCATCATCATCGTTGCTGCCATATACCACCACCGCACCAACTTCATCATCGCTGCCATATACCACCACCACATATTCACCGCCAATCCGAGTCCATATAGGCCACCACATATCCGCCGCCATCACGCCAATCCGAGTCCGCCTGCAACATATATCCGCCACCAGTCCGAGTTCCACCAGATTCATCTCCGCCACCAGTCCGAGTTCCACTAGATTCATCTCCGCTACCAGTCCTATTCCGAGTCCAGTATTTTGTTACTCCATTTTGGATTTCCAGATCACGCCATACTCCGAGTCGTGACGGAGAAGGACTCCCAAACATCCGTGCTACCCGCAGTAGAAAAATAGTTCCAAACTCAAAAAAAAAAGTCTAGAAAATTCTGGCTAGGCAGTTTTTAGACCATTTGTAGACTTTTTTGAAAAAAAATGTTGCGGAGCAAAAAAAAGAAAAAAAAGAGGGAAAAAGTGCAAAAAAAAAAAGAAAAAAAAGAGAGAAAAAATTCAGAGTGTGCTCCTCCCTTGTTTACGTGCTGCGCCGTGATTTTGTTAGTGTTCTAGGCTCGCGTCTCTAGCACGGTCTAGCCTAGGACCAGCACAGTACCGTCGTTGAGCGTTTATTCAACTTTGCATCTCTGAATTGATTATTGCTGACCCTTTTTCCTACCATCTTATAAGCCTTCCCAGCTCCACATACATCTACGTCGTGCGTTTTGACTCTCCTTGGTAATCGCTTTATCCAACCTTCGAGAGTTTTGACTACCACGGTTGCCGATCACCACCTGCTGCTGGGTAAGAACTGGTAAGAATTTGAGATTTGCTTGACGGATTTGTGACGCCCGACCACCACCATTTTCTAGTAGTCTGTAGGATCATATTCTTGTGTGATTCTATTGCTGCTAACCATGCCAGGATCACAAGCCGATGAGACTGACTGGGAGAACTTGACGAACAAGGAGCTTCATGATAAGTTTCAGCAAATGATGAGTGTACAGGTGCAAGATGTGCTAAACAGATTTGACGAGGCCATGGAGAAGATAGATGGCATGGAGAAGACGTTTGAAACAAAGCTCGATAACAAGTTTGTTGGATTGCTTTCGCGTTTTCCACCACCATCGGCTGCTGCAGCTGTCGCACCTCTACAACAACAACAACAACATCGCCTTCCAAATCAAGTGGGACGAGCACAGCGCGTTCCCCTTGAGCCTGGTCAAACTTATGGTGCCGCTGTTGATGTTTCTGTAGCTCCTGCTGCTACTGCAGAGGTGGAGGACCATTACGAGGATGAGGTTGACCAAAATCAGAACTACGTGCAACCACCAGCACCACCACCACCAGGTCGTCCTCATGCGTATCATCGCAACGGTAGGGCTGCACCACCACCTGAGGTACATGACCATCTTCCTAAACTGAAATTGAATATTCCACCATTTGAGGGTAGATATGTTCCTGATATATATCTTACTTGGGGGTTAGAAACTGAACAATGTTTTACATGTTTACACTATCCCGAGGAGAGACGTGTTCCTGCTGCTGTTTGTGCTTTCACTAGTTTTGCATGTGTTTGGTGGTCTGAACATTGTAGATTATATCCTATTCCAGCTACTTGGGCTGCTTTGAAAACTGCTATGCGTACTCGTTGGGTTCCACCATATTATCAACGTGAATTACTTCAAAAATTGCAGCGCTTAAGACAAGGAAAAAATTCTGTAGAAGAATATTATCAGCAATTACAAACTGGCCTGATTAGATGTGGTATTGTTGAGGAGAATGAAGCTATGCTTGCACGTTTTATGGGTGGATTAAATAGAGAGATTCAGACCATTTTAGAGTATAAGGATTATAATAATATCACTCGTTTATTCCATCTTGCTTGTAAAGCTGAACGTGAAGTGCAGGATCGACAGGCATTGGCGCGGACTAACTTTTCTGCAGGTCGACCTTCATCATGGACACCGCGTGCATCCTCTACTTCCACACATTCTACTGCACCGACAACTCCATCAGCTGTTACCTCCAGTCGTGATACAAGGAAGCAGGCACAACCACCATTATCTGCCAAGAGCACACCTATTGGGCCTGCACAAAGTTCTTCTTCTTCCATGGCATCAACAGGGCACACCAGTGATATTATTTGTCGTCGTTGTAAGGGAAGAGGACATTTTGCGAGAGAATGCAAATCTCAGCATGTGATGATTGCTACTGAGGATGGTGGATATGAGTCCGCTAGTGACTATGATGAGGAGACTTTGGCTCTTATTACACGTGAAGAACACGGCGGAGACGATTCTGATCATGAGACGCAATACATGGCTCCTGAAGATGCTGACATGTATGAATGTTTAGTTGCTCAACGTGTTTTGAGTGTGCAGGTTACACAAGCTGAGCAAAATCAGAGGCATAATTTGTTCCATACAAAGGGAGTTGTGAAGGAATGTTCTGTTCGCGTGATCATAGATGGAGGGAGTTGCAACAACTTGGCTAGCATGGAGATGGTGGAGAAGCTATCTCTCACCACAAGACCACATCCACATCTTTACTACATCCAATGGTTCAACAACAGCGGTAAGGTTAAGCTAACACGTACTGTTCGTGTGCATTTTAGTATCTCTACATATGCTGATTATGTTGATTGTGATGTGGTACCTATGCAAGCATGTTCCTTATTACTTGGTAGACCATGGCAATTTGATAAAAATTCTGTACACCATGGTAGATACTCTTGTTCATAAGGATACAAATATTACTTTACTTCCTATGACTCCTGATTCCTTTTTGAAAGATGATATTAATAGAGCTAATAAAGCAAAACAGGAGAAAAATAAGAGTGAAAATCAGATTGTAGCAAAAGAATTTGAGCAACAAATGAAACCTAATAATAAACCATCTACTGTTGCTTCTGAAATTAAATTGAAAAGTGCATGTTTACTTGCCACCAAATCTGATATTGATGAGCTAGATTTTAGCAAATATGTTTGCTATGCTTTTGTGTGTAAAGAGGCATTATTTTCATTCGAGGACGTGCCTTCCTCTTTGCCTCCTGCTGTCACTAACATTTTGCAGGAGTTCGCCGGTGTTTTTCCACAAGACGTGCCACTAGGATTACCACCTATTCGAGGGATTGAGCATCAAATTGACTTAACTCCCGGTGCATCGCTGCCCAACCGCGCACCATACCGTATCAATCCAGAAGAGACGAAGGAGATTATGCGTCAAGTACAGGAGCTACTCGACAAAGGTTATATACGCGAATCCCTTAGTCCTTGTGCTATTCCTATTATTCTAGTGCCGAAAAAGGATGGTACATCGCGTATGTGTGTTGATTGTAGAGGCATTAATAATATTACTATTCGTTATCGTCATCCTATTCCTAGGCTAGATGATATGCTTGATGAATTGAGTGGCTCTACAATATTCTCCAAAGTTGATTTGCGTAGTGGATACCATCAAATTCGTATGAAATTGGGAGATGAATGGAAAACAACATTTAAAACTAAGTTTGGATTATATGAGTGGTTAGTCATGCCTTTTGGGTTAACTAATGCACCTAGTACTTTCATGAGATTAATGAATGAAGTTTTACGTGCTTTCATTGGACGATTTGTGGTAGTATACTTTGATGATATATTGATTTTTAGCAGATCTTTGGAGGAACATTTGGAACATTTATGTGCTGTTTTTATTGCTCTACGTGATGCACGTTTGTTTGGTAACCTTGGAAAGTGCACCTTTTGCACCGACCGAGTCTCTTTTCTTGGCTATGTTGTTACTCCACAGGGAATTGAGGTTGATAAAGCCAAGATTGAAGCTATTGAGAGTTGGCCGCAGCCCAAAACGGTCACACACGTGAGGAGTTTCCTTGGCCTCGCTGGATTCTATCGGCGTTTTGTGAGAGATTTCAGCACCATTGCTGCACCTCTCAATGAGCTTACAAAGAAGGATGTGCCTTTTGTTTGGGGTACTGCACAGGAAGAAGCATTCACGGTATTGAAAGATAAGTTGACATATGCTCCTTTACTCCAACTTCCTGATTTTAATAAGACTTTTGAGCTTGAATGTGATGCTAGTGGAATTGGGTTAGGAGGTGTGTTATTACAAGATGGTAAACCTGTTGCATACTTTCTGAAAAATTGAGTGGGCCTAGTCTGAATTATTCTCCTTATGATAAGGAATTATATGCTCTTGTTCGGACTTTGGAAACATGGCAACATTATTTATGGCCCAAAGAATTTGTTATACATTCTGATCATGAATCTTTGAAGCACATTAAAAGTCAAGCAAAACTGAACCGTAGACATGCTAAATGGGTTGAATTCATAGAGACTTTCCCTTATGTTATTAAAAACAATAAGGGAAAAGAAAATGTTGTTGCTGATGCATTGTCTCGTCGTTATACTATGCTTTCACAACTTGACTTTAAAATATTTGGTTTGGAGACCATCAAAGATCAATATGTGCATGATGCTGAATTTAAAGATGTATTGCAAAATTGTAAAGAAGGAAGAACATGGAACAAGTTCGTCGTTAACGATGGATTTGTGTTTCGTGCTAACAAGCTATGCATTCCAGCTACCTGTGTTCGTCTTTTGTTGTTGCATGAGGCGCATGGAGGAGGATTAATGGGACACTTTGGCGTGAAGAAGACGAAGGGCGTACTTGCTACACCTTTCTTTTGGCCAAAGATGCGATGGGATGTTGAGCGTTTTGTTGCTCGCTGCACTACATGTCAAGAAGCTAAGTCACGACTCAATCCTCATGGTTTATATATGCCTTTGCCTGTTCCTAGTGTTCCTTGGGAAGATATATCTATGGACTTTGTTTTGGGTTTACCTCGAACAAAGAAGGGGAGGGATAGCATATTTGTTGTCGTGGATAGGTTCTCGAAGATGGCACACTTTATACCATGTCATAAAAGCGATGATGCTGCTAATGTTGCTGACTTGTTCTTTCGTGAAATTATTCGCTTGCATGGTGTGCCAAATACTATTGTTTCAGATCATGATACTAAATTTCTTAGCCACTTTTGGAGATGTTTATGGGCTAAGTTGGGGACTAAACTGCTTTTTAGTACTACTTATCACCCCCAAACTGATGGTCAAACTGAAGTAGTCAACAGAACTTTGTCTACTATGCTTAGGGTTGTTTTGAAGAATAATAAGAAAATGTGGGAAGAATGCTTGCCTCATATTGAATTTGCTTATAATCGTTCGTTGCATTCTACTACTAAGATGTGCCCTTTTGAATTTATCTATGGTTTCCTACCTCGTGCACCTATTCATTTGTTGCCTCTTCCATCTTCGGAGAAGGTTAATTTTGATGCTTAACAACGTGCTGAATTGATCTTTAAAATGCATGAGTTAACTAAGGAAAATATTGAGCGCATGAATGCTAAATATAAACTAGTTGGAGATAAGGGTAGAAAATGTGTTGTCTTTGCACCTGGAGATCTTGTTTGGTTACATTTGCGTAAGGATAGGTTTCCTAATCTGCGCAAGTCAAAGCTAATGCCACGTGCTGATGGTCCTTTCAAGGTGTTAGAGAAAATAAATGATAATGCATATAAACTTGAGTTGCCTGCAGATTTTGGGGTTAGTCCCACATTTAACATTGCAGATTTGAAGCCTTACTTGGGTGAGGAAGATGAGCTTCCGTCGAGGACGACTTCAATTCAAGAAGGGGAGGATGATGAGGACATCACTAACAAGGTTACATCCACAGCTCCAACTGACACATATACATGACCAATTACTAGAGCTCGCGCACGCCAATTAAATTACCAGGTACTTTCGTTTCTTGGTAATGAATCTAATGTTCATGAGAATATGATGCTGCCTAAATTGGATACATTTGTCTTGCTTACAAATGAAGGGCCTAGCTTGGACAAGAAGGATGAACATTGGAGCAAGATCAAGCATGGAGATGATGACATGCGCAAGGGGAACAAGAATGGAGTTACAAGTGATGATTTCAGGACTTTGAAGCCACCATAATGAGTGCGTGAAGCCTTGGACGAAATATACAAGATGGCACTTCATAAATTTCGTCCAGAGGCTATTATAGGTGGTGCGTCACCTTATTATTGGGCTAGGCCCATGTAATTTCGAAATACTTGAGTATAGGCTGTTTTTAGAGTCCGTATGTGTGGGGAAACAAGAGTTAGGGTTGGTTTCGGACCCCTCCACCAAGGGCCACGAAATTTCCCCCTCTTTCCCCCATATATACAGCCCTTAGGGCATCGTTTAGACTTTGGGTTTTGTTTAAATTAAAAGTTCACCATAGCTGCAACTTCGCGTACCTCGTTTGTGTTCAACGACCAGACAAAGGCGTCACAGAACCCCACCTTGATCAATAAAGCTTTCCTCTTATATTCGCAATATCTAGATTGCAATCTCAGTTTCTTGCTTGTTCTTCGTTTGCCTGCACGAAACAGACCTTCGTGGTCAGGTTGATCGTGCTCCGGCGTGGTCAATAACCTCTCGGAGTTGGTTTAACGATTGCTAAGGAGTGACGTCCTCGCACGTTCGTAGTCGGATCGTCAAAGTCGACTTCCTCCAAAACGATAGCCACCATCTCATCGAAAGACGGGACACCTTTGCCTCTATCATTTAATAACTCTAAAATATGGTTGTAGCAAATCAACACCAAATTTGATATATGCAGATGGGATTTTCTGGAATTGTTGTTTGTTTCTTCCGGCCCATTTAAATTGCTTGCATGTTGTAGTTGGTCTTGTGATGCACTCCTTGCCATGCTAAACAACATATTAAACTTGTTGGGTGCTTAGCTAGTTCAAACTAAATAACTATATGTATGGCTATGTTGTTCTTGCTTTCCTTTGCATGTTCAGTTCCCTTAAATGGTTTGTGTTTCTTGCATTATGCCATGCTACATGTTGCACTCATCATGTTCCTTTTGTGATGCATCATATCGTGTTCATGCTCATATGCATCATGTCTTGCATCATGTGCTTGTGCATTGAAACATGATTGATTTTGTTCCGGTGTTTGTATTCTTGGATGGTTAGAGCCCGGTGATGATTCGGAGTTCGAGGTTCCTGTCGAGACTGAGTTTGAGGAGCTGTCTTACGATCCCACCGAGAACTTAACAGGCAAGATGACGGTTCCCCGATATCATCTCTATCTTTGCTTTGTTAGTTGTCTCGCTCTATAGTTATGCCTCGATGCCTATTCTTGTCTTGTCAGCCTCCTATGTTGCCATGAAACACTCTAACCGCCTTCCTAGGAAATAGTTGATTGGCTAAGTACGCTTTTGCTCAGCCCCTCTTATAGCGTTGTTAATTGCAGGTGAAATTGGAAGTTTGCTCCATGTTTGGATTTCTTTATTGGGATAACATCATATATATCTTATTTAATTAATGCACATATATATTGGTAATGGGTGGAAGGCTTGGCCTTCTGCTTGGTGTTTTGTTCCACTCATGTCGCCTTAGGACCCGATAAACCGGTGTTATGTTCCTTGATTTTGCGTTCCTAACACGGTTGGGGTTTATGGGCCCCCTTCGATAATTCGCATTGCTTAAAGCTTTTCCAGCAAGGCCCAACCTTGGTTTTACCATTTGACTAATAACTAAAAACTTGCATAGGGAGTAATTAACCCGAGTTCTTAATCAACAACCCGGGCCAGCGCTCCTCATGAGTGTTGGTCCAAACCTATCAGCCGTCGGTGACCACCAGGGGCAACTATGGACCTGGCCTACCGGAAGTTTTGACAATCCGATTATGGCCTGAGACAAGATACGCGCGGCTCTTATCAAGGTGTCGGCACGTCGGGAGGCTTTGCTGGATTAGGTTTACCTTTGTCGAAATATCTTGAGCACGGGGTTCCGAGAATACTCGGGTCTTCCCAACATGGAGTTGCGACTCCGCGGATTGTGAGCTTGTGATGGGCTAAGTTGGGACACCCCTGCAGGGTTATGAACTTTTGAAAGCCGTGCCCGCGGTTATGTGGCAGATGGGAATTTGTTAATATCCGGTTGTTGATAACTTGACACCATATCCTTAAGAATACACTACCTATGTGAGTAATCGTGATGGTCTCTTTTCGAAGGGTTTCGAAAAGTGAACACTGTGGGGTTATGCATGAACATGAGTAGCTAGGATCACTTATTGATCACCTTTGGCGACCGTTGGCACATATCCTCATCTCGCCCTGACTTCGTAAGCTAGTTGCTTAGTGCTTGCTGCAGCCACTTTATTACCTCTCCACACCTAAAATGCTTTGTTAGTTTTGATACCCGGGAATAGGATTGCTGAGTCCTTGTGACTCACAGATTACAACACACACCAGATGCAGCTACAACTGAGTACGATGCAGGAGATGGACAAAAACTTCACTGGGAGTTCGATGAAGAGCCTGGTCATATGTATGTGATGTATCCCGATGATCAGTAGTGGTTCCTACTAGGGGCAATCAGGACTTGTGGTTGTGGTATCTTTTCTCGTTTGATTTCGTCCGTAGCCAGACCCTATGTTATTTGGATGAATGTATGAATGTTGAATTAATTGTGTGACGTGGCGAGTGTAAGCCAACTATTTATCTCTTTTATCCCTGTTCATTACATGAGTTGTGCAAAGATACCACGCTTGCGATCATTCCAGAATACGATTATGCCTCTAACTCGTGCCTCGACACGTAGGAGCTATAGTCGCATCCTGTGCATTACAAGTTGGTATTCAGAGCCTTCTCCGACCTAGGAGCCCCCTATTGATCGAACCATTGTTGGTGGAGTCTAGACACACACACAAAAATGTTTTGAGTCCTATATATATATCGGAGAGTAGGATTTCTTTTTACTCCTCATCCCCTGCGTCGCTCTGGTGAGAATTCCTGATGTTGTTTTAACATCACTATCCTCAATTTTCACCATTTTTTTTAGGATCACGCGGGTATTGTTCGGATTGTTCCGATATCTTTGTGACAAGAATTCTGTCTTGGTGCCTCCCGTCTGTTTAGGCCGAGTCCCGGGGAGTTGAGCTCTGAGGTATTGTCATCCCATTGTGCATCGTTACAGTTCTAGAATACCAGAGTGCGGCCGACATCGAAAACTCTTCTATGTGTGTCTGGTGGTGAGATAACCCCGACGTCACCTAGTACTGGGGGATAGTTCGGGAGTATTGCCACAACTAGTATAGCGAATGCGTTTCGAAGGTCCGAGGTAAACGGTTTTCGAAGGTGCCTGGTTATGTGTTGATGGATGGATACAGCTGGATGTAGGTATTGCTAGTTGGGTGAGATATTGTTCTTCCCCTGTATCCCCAACACCAGATTGCATAATCGGAAAGCTTCGGGAATTAATAGGTGGGATTCAAGTAGCTCTTAGGTAATCTTACAACGGGTGCATGATATGAGGTTGGGGCTCAAGTTGGGGTTCCACATCTAGTGGAGAGGTTATCATGGTCGTTGTTACACTGGGGGTTGCATCTTAAAGAGTCCTTGCCTATGCTGACTCGGGGATTACAAGGCCTTTGTAACACGTGCCATGGGGCATCAGCACAAACATGTGGATGAAATCTCTATTATGTATTTGTTCCATCTATTACCTTGTTGTTTTATTCTATCATTTTGTTCTCCCAAGTGGCTTCTCGACAAGTTGATGTACCATTAAGCTATGGAATTCATTTGTTCAATTTTGTTCGGATGCTCATTGTGAAGACTGTATGTTGCAGATATCTATTCTTTGATTCAACATATCTATTATTGCTTCAATGGCTAACAATTATCATCATCTTCAGGATGGCACCTAAGAAAGTTACCAGCCAGAGCCCAGAGGGTGAAGAAGAGCGTCCACCTTCCCCTCCTCCTCCGGCTGAGGCATGGAGAGCGATTATGCAAACAACCAATGCAAACACTCAGATGCTCATGCAAATGATGCAGAGTTCCCAAGAAAATCAAAGGAATCAAGGCAATCAAGGGAACCAAGGCCAAGGAAATCTATTCAATCAACCTCACTTTTCTACTTCGAACCAATTCCTTGCCAATCATCCCAAGTCTTTCAGCTACTGTGTTGATCCGCTCGATGCTGAAGATTGGATCACCAAAATCAACAAGCATTTCTAGTGCAGTAATGTCAGACCTGAGGATTATGTCAAGTTTGCCGCTTTCCAACTCAAAGACCAAGCTGCAGATTGGTGGCAACAATACAAAGACTCCAGAGCGGGTCGTGAGATCTCTTAGACCGACTTTTGTCGCGTTTTCCGTGCGCACCACATCCCTACCAGTGTCATTGAGGGCATGCGCAAGCAGTTTCGCAACCTCAAGCAAGGCACCATGTGTGTCTACCAGTACAATGTCAAGTTTCCGAATCTTGCCCGTTATGCGAAGCAAGACATCCCCAATGCCAAGAACAATATCTACCAGTTCCGAGGTGGTCTCAAAGATGAACTGCAACTTGCACTCACTCTGTTCGAGCCAGATGAATTTGATCAATTTTACAACACGGCTCTCAAGCAAGAGGCAGCTCAACTCAAATGTGAAGATTCCAAGAAGAGAATAAGAGATGTTGTTCACTCCTCCTCTTCCTCTCAAGTGGTCGCCAAGCAGCAGAAATTCTGGCTCCCGCCTCCTCCAGGGTTCCGTCCTCTGATTCAGAGCAAGCACTCAGGTGGTCGTGGATCTGCCCACCCACCCAACCCAAGCAACCAGTCCAAGTCTCAGTACCAAGCGTTCCTCCTTCCCGTCTCAGAGGTCACTTGCTACAAATGTGGTCTGAAGGGTCACTATTCCAACAAGTGTTCAAACCAAAGGCGCCTTCCGCCTCCTCCACCTGTCAGGCCAGCAAGCAACGCTATTGTCAAGCACAATCCCAAGTATGCAAGAGTGAACCTGATGAATGCAGCTCAAGCAGAGGATTCTTCTGATGTGATTATGGGTAATCTTCCAGTTAACTCAATGGTGCAGAGAGATCATGTGTGATGCCCAATTGATGTAGGGTGGAACCCTATAGGGCCAATCTTTCATGAAAAGGAGGGATCCCGAGGAAGAACACGAGGGGCACGCGGGAAAACACAAGAGAGATAAGGAGAAAACACTCGAATCAACAAGCTTAGGTCACACAAATGCTAGATCCGGGTACACCAAGTGCGATACACGTTACACGATCAACTAAGGACGATACAAGTGGCGGTAGTCATCTCCGTGAGGAGGTCTTGATGTTCTTCTCCATTAAGGAGGTCTTGAATCCGGTGGATCTTCTCCGAAGAGGCCGCGGTCTCGTAGGAGAGGAACCACTAAGGTTTTTGGATGAGCTAACACAAAGCTAACCCTAGAAAGTATGGGTGGAGAGACATATATAGGCTAGGAGGGGCGAAGGGGTACATGGGCCTCGGCCCAAAGTCATGCACGCGGCCACTGTCCGGATGTTGGTCCGGATGATCCAGGCTTCGGGGGTCTGGATGATCCGGGACGACGTCCGGATGATCCGAACATGTCTGTTCTGCTGCGGGGGTTCCGGATATCCGGGACTTGGTCCAGACGTCCGGGTGCGTCCGGATGATCCGGGCTGGGGTCCGGATGATCCGGCTTCGGCGTGGAGCTCTCGGGTGTCCGCGGACACATTATCCGGATCGTCCGGGCGTTGGTCTAGATCATCCGGGCTCTGTCCGGATCGTCCGGGTCTTCATCCGGATCATCCGGGCTGTCTGAGTCTCGGCAGTTTTCTCCTCCTTCTTCCTTCTTCGATTCCTCTTTTTCCTTGGTTTATCCATGGTTGCTCCCGAGGTGCCTGAGTATGCAAAAAGTCTCTGATGAGGGTGGCAGCCATGTCTCATGTGATTCAAAGTGGCGTAGAGAGAGGAGTGAAGTCACCTCGGTCTCGAGAGCTCGTGCTCGAGCGCGTGTCATGGGTCCACTTGGCACTTGGTGAGACGATGGTAGGTCCATGGGGATGACCTTGGGATGCTCCGCATCATCTCCCCTCCCTTGGGAAAGATCCGACCTCGGATCGAAATCTTCATCACCATGGAAAGTGGAGAGATCCTTAACGTTGAAGACATCGCTCACATTGTACTTGTCGCGGGGAATGTCGATCTTGTAGGCGTTGTTGTTGTAGCGTGCTAGCACCTTGAAGGGTTCGTCGGCCCGAGGTAGTAGTTTGGACTTGCGCTCGTTGGGGAAACGGTCCTTGCGAAGATGTAGCCATACTAGATCTCTCGGTTGGAACACCATAGGCTTCTTGTTGGCGTTGAGCTTGGACGCTAGTCGATGTACTTGCCGCTCGATCGTTGCCCTTGTATCTTCATGCACCTTCTTGAGATAGCTTGCTCAAGCACTTGCGTCCAAGTTGATGCGTTCTTGTAGAGGTAGAGGTAGGATGTCCAATGGGGACAACGGGTTGAACCCGTAGACGGCCTCGAAAGGGGACTTGCCGGAAGTCGAATGTCTTGCGCGGTTGTAGGCGTACTCGGCGAAGGGCAAGCATTGTTCCCATTCCTTGATGTTCTTCTTGATCAACACGCGAAGAAGCGTCGAAAGTGTGCGGTTCATCACCTCCGTTTGGCTGTCGGTTTGTGGATGATATGCCGAAGAGAAAAGGAGCTTGTTGCCGAGTTTGGCGCATAGAGTCTTCCAAAAGTAGCTCAAGAACTTGACGTCTTGGTCCGACACGATTGTCTTGGGCACTCCATGCAGACGAATGATTTCCCTACAAAAGAGATTTGCCACATGTGAAGCATCGTCGATCTTGTTACAAGGAATGAAATGAGCCATTTTAGAGAATCTATCCACGACAACAAACACAGAATCTTTTCCATTTTGATTCCCAGGCAATCCAAGTATAAAGTCCATGCTTATGTCTTCCCATGGATGGTATGGAATAGGAAGTGGCATGTAAAGACCATGAGATTGAGCTTTTGACTTAGCTTTGCGACATGTAGAGCATCGGTTGGTGAGGCGTGAGACGTCACGGAGCATCTTGAGCCAAAAGTAGTTCTTGGAGAGCGTAGCAAATGTCTTGTCGCGACCAAAGTGTCCCATGAGTCCTCCTCCATGAGATTCCTGCAAAAGGAGCAAACGAAGCGAAGACTCGAGAATGCAAAGTTTGTTAGCTCTCATAAGATATCCATCCTTGATGTAGTAATGTTCCCAAGAAGTGTGAGTCAAACACTTAGCATAAGGATGTGCAAAGAAAGGATCATGCTCATATAAGTCTTTTATGTGATCAAAACCAATAACATTCAACTCTAGTTTTGTGACAAGCATGCATTTGCTGGAAAGCGCGTCCGCCACAACATTCTCTTTGCCTTTGATGTATTTTATGACATAGGGAAAAGACTCTATGAACTCACTCCACTTAGCATGACGCTTGTTCAACTTAGTTTGACCCTTGAGATACTTGAGCGTCTCATGGTCCGTATGAAGAATGAATTCATGAGGTCTAAGGTAATGTTCCCAAACATGCAAAACTCACACCAAGGCATATAGCTCTTTATCATAGATGGGTTAGTTAAGTTGCGCTCCGGATAGCTTCTCGCTAAAGTACGCAATTGGGCGCTTTTCTTGCATGAGCACGCCACCTATGCCAGTACCACTAGCGTCACAATGGATCTCAAAAGGTTTATCAAAGTTTGGTAGGGCAAGAAGTGGTGCGTGGGTGAGCAAGTCCTTGAGCTTAATGAACGCGATGTCTTGCGAAGGACCCAAAACAAAGGGTGTGTTCTTCTTGCTCAAGGCGTGAAGAGGCATAGCAATTGTGCTAAAGTCCTTCACAAAAGGTCGATAGAAACCGGCTAAACCAAGAAAGCTACGCACTTGTTGAAGGTTCGTTGGTTGAGGCCAAGTTTTAATTGCGTCAATTTTAGTTTCATCAACGTGAACACCTTGTGAAGAAACGACAAATCCTAGGAAGACGACCTTGTCAACGCCAAAAGTGCATTTTTCCATGTTAGCATATAAGCGCTCATTCCGAAGGGTTTGTAAAACCATGCGGATGTGTGCCACATGGTCCTCAAGCGACTTGCTAAAAATGAGGATGTCATCAAAATAAACCACGACAAAGACGCCTATGTAGGGTTGTAGAACAAAATGCATGACATGCATAAATGAACCGGGCGCTTCCGATAAACCCATTGGCATGACAAGCCACTCATATAACCCAAACTTGGTTTTGAAAGCCGTTTTCCACTCATCACCCTCTTGAATGCGAATTTGGTAGTAGCCACTTTTAAGATCAATTTTCGAAAATATGCTGGCACCACATAATTCATCAAGCATGTCGTCTAAGCGTGGGATAGGGTGACGATATCTAACGGTGATAGAATTTATCGGGCGGCAATCGGAGCACATGCGAAAACTTCCATCTTTCTTAGGCACGAGAATAACCGGAACGGCACAAGGTCTCAAGCTTTCACGTACATGACCTTTGTCGGTGAGTTGTTGTACTTGCCGTTGTATCTCCTTGGTTTCCTCGGGGTTGATGCGGTAAGGAGCCTTGTTCAGAAGTGGTGCGCCGGGTATGAGGTCGATGCGGTGTTCGATTCTGCAAAGTGGAGGTAGACCCGGAGGTAGCTCATCGGGGAAGACGTCCGAGAATTCCTGCAACAATTGAGACAAAACTAAAGGTGGAGGTGGTGAAGTGTTAGTAGGTTTGGCTTCCCCTTTGCATAAAAGCACAAGGTGAAAGACACTCGAGGGGTTCTCACACACTTCTCTCATCTCGCTTTTGGTGGCGAATAGCACTAGTTGTTTCTTGTCACTCATCGTGGAGTCGCTCATATTTGGCTTGTGGCTCTCACTCTCCTTTTGGTGGCTCACTCTCTCACCACTCTCTCCATGATGGTTGGTAGGTATGTGTTTGTCGGCGGCTACTTGACTTGGTGACATTGGGCGTAGCATGAACTCCTTTCCTTTCATCTTGAAGCTATAGTGGTTGGTCCGTCCATTGTGTGTGACTCCACGATCATATTTCGATGGTCGTCCAAGAAGAAGGTGGCACACGGACATAGGGACCACGTCACACTCAAGTGTGTCCTCGTAGGCGCCTATCTTGAAGGAAACTTGCACGGTATGCTCGACTCGAAGAGTGCCAGTGTCACTAAGCCATTAGACCTTGTAGGGATGAGTGTGCTTCGACTTCACGAAGTTTAGCTTGTCGCATTGCTCTTCGCTTGCCAAGTTATGACAACTTCCTCCATCGATGATAACCTTGACGGAGCGTCCATTGATGCCGGCCTTGGATTGGAAAATGTGACATCGTTGGTCGTCATCTTGTTGATGTTGGAGTGTCAAGACCTTGGAGACAACGAGATTGGGACTCGAGTCATTATCGCAAAACACTTGATGGTCTTCATCTTCATTCACTTGGCGATGCATAGCTACATGTTCGAGGGCTTCCATTTCATCATCGCTCATTGAGTCATAAGATCCATCATCATTGATGATCATGGTACGAACGGTCTTGCACTCAAATGACTTGTGGCCTCGCCCTTGGCACTTGAAACATTTGATGGAACTCGTCTTAGAGTTGTCCTCGGTTAGAGTTGTAGATGATGAAGCTCTTGGCTTGAAGTTGTTTGTAGAAGATGGCCGACTTGATGTAGGCGCATTCTTGTAGCTTGACTTGTCATCGAAGTTTGTAGATGGCTTGGTAGAGGTAGGAGGAACCGGAGTCATTGAAGCTTGGTTGTAGGAGCCGAAGTTCTTGGAGGTGAATTTGGAGTACTTGTAGTTCTCTTGAACTTGTCGCTCCGCTTTGGTGGCTTGGTGTACTAACTCAAGGAGATTGGTGTATGGTTGAAAGTCCGCAATCTTCTTGATAGGATAGTTGAGTCCATTCAAGAATCTCGCCATCGTTTGTTCTTCATCTTCCGTGATGTTTGCTCGTATCATGGCAATCTCAATCTCCTTGTAGTACTCTTCAACGGACTTGGTACCTTGCTTGAGGAGTTGTAGCTTCTTGAACAAGTCACGGTTGTAGTGTGTTGGCACAAAGCGTGCTCTCATGACTTTCTTCATTTGAGTCCAAGTAGTTATAGGAGGTTCGCCTTTTGCTTTTCTTCTCTCAATGATTTGCTCCCACCAAATTAGAACATAATCTTGGAACTCAAGGGAGGCCATAGCAATTTTCTTCTCTTCATCAAAGTTGTGGAGGCGAAAGATCTTATCGACCTTCAATGCCCATGAGAGGTAGTCTTTGGGATCAATGCTTCCGGAAAACTTTGGCATGGTGAATTTAAGCTTGCCATAGCGATGCTCTTCATTGTTTTCTTGCCTATTGGGAGGGCGTTCTTGATTGAGACGGTTGTCAATTCCATGTTGCTCTTGGCGGAGTAGATGTTCATTGTCATGGTGTACTTGCCGATCTTGTGGTTCTTGTTGAGTTTGTTGCTCTTGTCGCGCTTGAGGAGGAACTTCTTATTGCATCCGTGCTTGGTGACGCCTCTCTTGCATCTCATCCCGAAGGAAATCCTTTTCTTGATGAGTGTGTCGATTGCGAGTTGCCACATTGCGATGTGAATCACGTAATGCTCGTTGCGCCTCAAGAGCTTGAGCTTCTCGGCGATGTTGTGCTTGACGAACAGCTTCGGCATCTTTTTCTTCTTGGTGTTGCCGTGCTTGCTCTTGTTGTTGTTGGCGTAGTCTTTGCCTTTCTTGTGCTTGCTCAAGTGTAGCTTGGTTTTGACGATGTCGACTTTCTTGCTCGTCAAGTAGGTCTTGGGAGTTCTTGTCGTGAAGTGGATTCCGGTTGTCATGTCAAGCTTGAAGTGCGGCTTGACGAAGAGTGTTCGATGTAGGGGTATTTGAGCCGTCCGTGGAGTCGATGTGACGACTTGAGCGGCTTCGTCTTTGAGAAGATGTGGAAGAAGAATATCGGTTGACTATCAAAGTCCGTAGCGCATCGAATTGAGTAGCCATGTTGGTGTTGATGATCTCGAATTGCTCTCTTATTCTTGCTTCAAATTGTCGCGCGTCGGCGGCGACTTGCTCAGTGTGCTCTCGCATAGCTTCACTTTCTTGATGTAGAGCTCGCTGGACACCGAAGAGATGTAGTTTGGTGACGTAGTTGTTCGATTCTTGAGGATCATCGAAGAGCGGGTTCGTAGATGTACTTGGCCTATCCATCGTCACAAGCAAGAATGTGAGTGGGAGAAAAGGAGAAGACAATACCAAATGTACCTTGACCGAAGTTGACAATGGATCAATGATCACTCAATAATGTAACCCGGAAATAGCACTATTGGTACCAAGTCTTGTCGATTCTCACACCTACACAAGTAGATCTTTGAGAGGAGCTTGGTTAGGATGGTGGCAAAACTCAATGCAAAAGTGAGTAAGATTCAATGATGTTGAAAATGATTCACAATTGACTTATGCAACAAGTAGATCACAAGCAATGAGTAGCACACAAAACACATGCACGGATAGATAAATGTGGTTGTGCAACCAAAAGTGAGCGAAAATGTGTAGTCCACGAAAAATTCTCGTGTTGCACAACGCTAGAGAGACGCTAACCGATTGCTTAATAGGCGGATACGCACTTGTGCACGACCTATAAGAGCAATGTAGTGACTTCCTATCACAAGTATGCTATGAGTGTATGATGTGCCGATGCTTTAGCACAAGATGATGTATTGCTATCTCATATTATCTCTTTTGATGCAAGGCGTTTGATGCTATTGTGCTTTTGCTTATAAGCTTTGGATGGCTCTTTTGCTTAAAAGCTTGTGAGCTCTTTCGTTGGCCACTTATGCATGCTTCTCGGATCAAGGTAGCTATTGTGTATGCGGAGCACTCTTGTGTCACACGGAGATATGATGATGTAGTATGCAATGTCTATGACTATCATTGATGTGCACAAGTGTCGTGGCCCAACAATACTCAAATGGCTAGTCTCGGTGGGAAAGCTACGCAAAATGGTCGATGCGGGTTTATCAATGCAATTGCAAGGTAGGAAACGAGGTGTCGTCGATGTTACCGTCCTTGTCGAGGTTGAGAGGTGGTCTTGTCGATGTCGTTCCGCTCCGAGATAGCCGAAACACAAACGAAAACGGAGAAAACCACAACTCAAACGATCCAAGACACAAAGAGGTAAGACCGTAGGGTTTGGGTAGGCAATGATGGTGGTGGTAGGTTATATGTCGAGGGTGTAGCGGAAGGGGTAGCTAGGGTTGTTGCGGTGGCGGAAATGTGGCGAAGAAAAACTTCAAAATGCAGTTTCGCCAGGGTAGGCCGGATGATCCGGACGTCTGGCCGGATGATCCGGGCGGTGGCCGAATGATCCGGGTGGATAGCCGGATGATCCGGGGGGGTCAATCCGCTCGGGAAGAACTCGGGGAGGAGGTGGAAAAAGGATTTTTTTTCCTCGGATTTTTGGTGGTTTTTGAGGGTGGGGGAGGTGGGGAAAAATGGTAATCCACTTGTCACACAACTCAACCATGGATCACAATCAACAAAATCTCATCAAAACACACAAATCACAAAAAAATGTGGGGCTATTTTTGTGGGGTTTTCGAATTTGGACGAAAAACAACAAAAATAAGCTAGAAAACAAGGTGTGGGGCTCCAAATTCGTGATCAACCAAGGCTCATGATACCATAGATGATGTAGGGTGTAACCCTACGGGGCCGATCTTTCACGAAAAGGAGGGATCCCGAGGAAGAACACGAGGGGCACGAGGGAAAACACATGAGAGATAAGGATAAAACACTCGAATCGACAAGCTTAGGTCACACAAATGCTAGATTCGGGTACACCAAGTGCGATACACGATACAAGATCAACTAAGGACGATACAAGTGGCGGTAGTCATCTCAGTGAGGAGGTCTTGATGTTCTTATCCATTAAGGAGGTCTTGAATCCGGTGGATCTTCTCCGAAGAGGCCGCGGTCCCGTAGGAGAGGAACCACTAAGGTTTTTGGATGAGCTAACACAAAGCTAACCCTAGAAAGTATGGGTGGAGAGACCTATATAGGCTAGGAGGGGCGAAGTGGTGCATGGGCCTCGGTCCAAAGTCATGCACGCAGGCACTGTCTGGATGATCCGGTTGTTGGTCCGGATGATCCGGGCTTCGGGGGTCCGGATGATCCGGGACGGTGTCCGGATGATCCGGACAAGTCTGTTCTACTGTGGGGGTTCCGGTTATCCGTGACTTGGTCCGGACGTCCGGGTGCGTCCAGATGATCCGGGCTGGGGTCCGGATGATCCGGGCTGGGGTCCGGATGATCCGACTTCGGCGTGGAGCTCTCGGGTGTCCGCAGACACATTATCCGGATCATCCGAACGTTGGTCCGGATCATCCGGGCGCTGTCCAGATCGTCCGGGTCTTCGTCCGGATCATCCGGGCTGTCCGAGTCTCGGCTGTTTTCTCCTCCTTCTTCCTTCGTCGATTCCTCTTGTTCCTTGGCTTCTCCATGGTTGCTCCCGAGGTGCCTGAGTATGCAAAGAGTCTCTGATGAGGGTGGCAGCCACGTGTCATGTGAATCAAAGTGGCGTAGAGAGAGGAGTGAAGTCACCTCGGTCTCGAGAGCTCGTGCTCGAGCGCGTGTCATGGGTCCACTTGGGACTTGTTGAGACGATGGTAGGTCCATGGGGATGACCTTGGGATGCTCCGCATCACCAATGTATCAAGACAAGTGTCGAGGCCAGTGGTCTTGAATTATGTGCCATTGTCACTTCTGATGTGCTTGATGTTGACGCCATAGTTGGTCAAGGCGCGATTGGCGAATTGTCTGAAGACATCCCGCACTTCAGTCTTATAGAGAATTATGTGCACCCCGGTGTATCTTGAATAATCATCAACAATAGCGAAGCCATAGAGATGTAAAGTGGTAGTAAGGGTAGAGTAGTGAGTAGGGCCAAATAAGTCCATGTGGGGCAGCTCGAAGGGGCGTGTTGTAGTCATGATTGTCTTCGAGGGATGCTTGGCCCTAGTCATCTTCCCGGCTTCACATGCACCACATAGATGATCCTTCTTGACCTTGACGCCCTCGATGTCAATGATATGCTTCTTGTTCACGAGAGTGTGCAAGTTCCTCATGCCCGCATGTCCTAGCCTTTGATGCCAAAGCAAAAACTCTGAAGCTTTTGCTAGAAGACATATGACAAGCTGTGGTACTGCGGAGAAATCTACCATATACAGATCACCTCTTCGATAACCTTCGAAGACTAGAGATTTGTCAAATTCCATTAGCACAAGGCAACAATATTTTCCAAATATCACAATCATGTTCAGATCGCAAAGCATTGAGACAGACATTAAGTTGTAACCAAGGGATTCAACAAGCATCACTTTATCCATGTGTTGATCCTTTAAAATAGCAACTCTACCCAGGCCCAATACCTTGCTTTTACCAGCGTCAGCGAATGTGATGTGGCTTTTAGTAGATGAACGTAGGGTTGAATCCATGAGAAGACTTTGATCACCAGTCATGTGGTTAGTGCATCCATTGCCCGTTATCCACTCAGTAGCTTTCAGAGTCGTACCCTATAATGCAGTTAGTGGGATAGGCTTCACCAAGAGTATTGTGAAGCATAAACATTTGTCGAACAAGCATACTATGAAAGTTAAGGTTCTTGTTTGGTAAAATGGGATGCTCGTCGAGAAACCCTAGGACGAAATAAATGGTAAGGCCATTCTGGCACTTTATCTTGCGTCCCATAAGATGTTTTAGGTCCCCAACACTGGCGTCATAAGCCTTTGAATTCCGGCTGGAGACCTTTCCCTGCAAGAGAAGTTAATTCTTCTTTACCACCCACATCTTCAGGGGTGGCTTAGAAGCAATAAGTCTAAGTGCAGCATCCGAGAACTTTGGCTTGGGAGCCCTAGCAAATAGTTTTGCAGGAGGTGAATAATACTCATAAGAATATGCAGAAAAGTTCTTTGTTTTATGAACATAGTGGTTAGAAGAAACACACTCATATTCATGAGTCTGATGATGGTTTCCCTGCAAAATATTGGCATTAGGGTGACCCTCTGAGGTCCTGTGTCTATATGAAGCCTTTGGGCCATGTGAAGCCTTTGGTCTGGGGTTTGTCTTCTTCCCAGGTGGTGTCATAACGACATTCACGGGAAGCTTCTCAAGAAAACTTTTGGGTACCCAGATCTTCTTCAAAGGTGGCCCATTCCTGTAGTTAGTACCAATAAACCTTGCAAACACTTCACCATTCTGATTCTTAAACAACTTATAATTGGCATCAAAGGATTCATCAATGATAATGGGGTTAGCACAAGTGAAGCAAAATAAGGTGGAAATGTCCACTGAAGGATCCTTAGCAGCAACCCATGTGGTTTTGGGGTACTGCTTAGGCTTCCAGTAAGAACCATCAACATTTATTTTCCTCTCGAAACCAACACCCTCTTTTCTAGGGTCGGTTCAGAATCTGTTACTTGAGGACATCACATAGTGTCTGATGCCCTTTGAGGCTTCTGTACATGTCAGTTTCAAGCAATGTCTTCAACCTAGCATTCTCATCAGCAATAGCAGTGGTATCCCCAGTGGAGGGGTTAGTTACCACATCAGCATTTGAAGATATTGCAATATCAGAGGCAGTAGAACATTCAACAACAGAGGCAACATTATCACGCTCAAGACATTTTAAACATGGTGGCACAAAATCTTCCGGAGCGAAACTGATCTGTTGAGCGAGTAGTGAATCGTTCTCCTTTTGGAGATCTTCATGAGACGCTCTCAGTTTCTCTAGATCTTGCTTCCTTTGAAGATAATCGTAGGAAAGCTTCTCATGAGTATCTGAGGGGGTTTCATGACGACTTTCAAGTTTCTCGTACTTAACACGAAGATTTTTAATGTCTTCGATTAAGGACTGAGTTTGATTCATTTCCGCATCCAATAGGTCGTCGCTTTTGTCTAGCAACTTTTGAATATCTTCCATAGCAGTTTGTCGTTCAGTTGCAATTTTAGCAAGAGTCTTATAGCTAGGTTTGGATTCACATTCAGAGTCATCTTCACTGGAGGTTTGAAAGTAAGCATCGCGTGAGTTTACCTTGTCACCTCGTGCCATGAACCAATGTCTTCAGTGTTGAAGATGGACTTGGCAACGAATGCTGAAGCTAGAGCCAGGCTTGCCACGCCTGAATCAGACTCCTCCTCAGACTCCACTTCCGCCTCCTCAGAAGCAGACTCCTCTAAATCCATCTCCTTGCCAGTGAATGCACGAGCCTTGCTAGATGAGCTCTTCTTGTGAGACAAAGACTTTGAAGATTTCTTCTTCTTCTTCTTGTCGTCAGAATCATATTCCTTGCTCTTTTTCTTCTTCTTAGATTCCTTGTCCCATTGAGACATTCAAATATGTAATGGCCTGGCTTCTTGCATTTGTGGCATGGTCTCTTCTTGTAGTCACGAGAGGAAGCCTCATCATTTCTTGAGCTGGATCTTGAAGACTTTTCGAAGCGATTCTTCTTGGAGAACTTTTGGAACTTTCTCGCAAGCATTGCTAGCTCTTTGCCAACGTCTTCGGGATCACTAGAACTGCAGTCGGATTCTTCTTCAGATGAGGAAACAACTTTTGCCTTCAAATCACGGGATCGGCCATAGTTGGGGCCATAGATATCTCTCTTCTCAGATAGCTGGAACTCATGTGCGTTGAGCCTCTCAAGTATGTCAGACGGATCGAGATCTTTGAAGTCAGGGTGTTCTTTAATCATCAGGGCCAAGGTATCAAATGAGTTGTCAAGTGATCTCAATAGCTTCTTCACAATGTCATGCTTTGTGATCTCAGTCGCGCCAAGTGCGCGAAGCTCATTGGTGATATCAGTGAGGCGATCAAACGTGAGCTAGACATTTTCATTGTCGTTTCTCTTGAAGTGGTTGAAGAGGTTGCAAAGAACATCAATTCTTGAGTCTCTCTGGGTTGAGATGCCTTCGTTGACCTTGGACATCCAGTCCCAGACTAGCTTTGCAGTTTCCAGTGCACTCGCACGGCCATACTGTCCTTTGGTCAGATGACCACAGATGATGTTCTTGGCGGTTGAGTCCAGTTGTGCAAAACTCTTGACATCAGCAGCGATGACACCTTCACCGACCTTGGGAACGCCTGTCTTGATGACATACCAGAGATCAATGTCAATGGCTTCAAGATGCATGCGCATATTATTCTTCCAGTAGGGGTAATCAGTGCCATCGAAGACGGGGCACGCAGCGGAGACCTTGATTATCCCTGCAGTCGACATAGCTAAAACTCCAGGTGATTAAACTGAATCACACAGAAGAAGGGAGCACCTTGCTTTGATACCAATTGAAAGTGCTAGTTATCGACTAGAGGGGGGGGGTGAATAGGCAATTGTTATGAAAGTCTACAAAACACGAGGTCTTTGAAGAAAAACAATCAAATATAACCTATATGATATGAAGTGGAAGATAACCTACACTAGACAAACCATAGTCAAATGAGCATAGTAATGAAAGCACGAAGACGAATGACAGCTAGGTAGAACAGATCGGAATGGAAGACAGAATGAAGCCAAACAGGTAATAGTCTTCGCACAGTGAAGTTAATCAGATTAGGCAAGCAAGCAATGACTTCATGAAAACAAACTGAAATGTAAAGAAGATAGGGGATGGAACTAGTTGCTTGTAGAAGACAAGGATTTGGTAGACCAGTTCTAGTTGCCGTGACAACTGTACGCCTGGTTAGGGAGGCTGAGATTGAACTCAGAAGACCACGTCTTCACCTTATTCCCCTTGAGCTAAGGACACTTAGTCCTCGCCCAATCCGTATTCCCCTTGAGCTAAGGACACTTAGTCCTCGCCAAATCACTTTGGCAAGTCTTCAAGGTAGACATCCAAATCTTCACAGACTTCGTTCACCGGCAATCCACAATGGTGTTGGATGCTTAGAACGCAACGCCTAACCGTGCTCTAGGTGTTTTGGGATTTGTCCTCGCAAGGATCTCTCTCTCAAAGGTGTCGGCGTCCTCAGAACCAGGGTACCCAGACTTGCCTGTCTGCGGGCCGTGACGCGCACCTACTACGACCTGGTATGGCCCAACCAGTCGACCAGCTGCTCAAGACCCTCGCGAGGGGGCCAAGCCTCGCGAGGAAAATGACATCAAGACCTCCTCAGGAGCGGCCTTAGCAAGGCGTTCCGGAGGGGCAGAGAACCCAAGGCCGAGCCTGCCTCATGAGGAGGCAGTGATGTCAGCAGTGACACACCGCGCCAGCGGGTGCGAGCGTCCGCTAGCGGCGCAGTTGCCATTTCGGTGCAAAGGGGACAGCGTAGCCGTTGGTTCCCAAGGAGCGGGGCAAAGGTTTCTTCTTTGGTGCAACAAGACCGAAGACTGCAAGGACGACAAGGGGGATGTCACCATCGAGCCCACCACCGTGTCACCGCCTGATCCTTTTGCAGGCGAAGATCGCTTTTGTCAGGATAAGAACGTCCTTGTGTTCCCGCTCAAAAATGGCCATTGTGGGATCCCTTCCCGCCTAAATATTTCGGGGGAAGAGGACCGTGGCCGCCTATATAAGTAGCTAGGAATTCCACTGCAAACGGATGGATGGACGGGACCGATACACTCTGCCACCACACAAGGAGCAAGAACACTAGCCTCCTGACCCTCCTGAGCTCGCCTCCTGAGCCCAAGAACCGTTGTACTAGCTCATATTCTAGCTCGCCCGGAGCCAATCCACCAAAGCAGGAAATATGGTCTTACACCACATGGTGGCCCGAACCTGGATAAACTCTTGTGTGTTTTGTTCGTTGCTTGCTTGAATCCTTCTACCACGACGAGAGCGAGGCGCTAGGTAGACGAGAGCGGGAGAGATCTTCGTTCACGCGCCTGTGTTCAAACTTAACGGATTTTGCGGAGCCCTGAATCCGACATTTGGCGCGCCAGGTAGGGGGCGTGTCGAAATCTCGCCTCTCTGACGACCTCGTCGCGTTCTCGTCGTCGACCCTGCTCCACAGCCATGGTGGACACACGCCGAGCTCGCGCCGCCCGCCGTGCTGCGAACGTCACTCAGACGACGCCCGCGGGCAATGGCGCGCCGCTCCGCCCCAACTCATCGGTCGCCAACGCCGCCACCGACCCGGCTGTCCATGAGCAGCAGGACTCCTCGATGCCGCTGTCCGTGTGGCGGGATGGCCGCACGGTAACACCTTCACCCTCGCCGGCCGCAGCTTCGTCCTCGCTGGTCCGCCACGGGCCGGTCTACCAGCAGCCTGCGCTGCTGATGGCACAGGAGCTCTTGCGGTACCACCCAACAGATGACCTCTATGACGAGTGGCTCCACCGCATCACCGAGCTCGTCAACGCCGCTGGAGAAGCGCCTGCACCAATGCACTCCTCACGTCCCCCATCGCCCCCGGCGGGGAACGAGGGCCATGGGGTCCCGGCTCCGCCTCCACTCCACCAGGCCGGCCAGGTGGGCCGGCGTGAGGCCCCTCGACGTGAGCAACCCCGCAGAGCCAACGCCCGTGACGAGGAGAGCTGCCAGGTGATTCCGCACCCTCATGTAGGGGCTCGTGGCCCCCCTGGCCCATAGTGCCCGGACCGTGCGCCACAGGAGGTGGCGGCGCCTGCACCTCAAGAACCAGCACCACAAGTGTAGGGGCGCCTGCGATCATGAGCATGGCTGGATGTCGTGCCCTGGCCCCCGAGCTACGGCGCCTCGTTTGGCCCGGCAAGTTCAAGCTGGACCTGCCTCCACGCTACGACGGCACCACCGACCCCACGGAGTTCCTCCAACTCTACGAGCTGAGCTGTAATGCCCAGGATGGGACTATATCTCCTACGTGTCGAGGCACGACTTAGAGACATAACCCCATGCTGGAATGATCGCAAGTCTGGTATCTTTGCACAACTCATGTAAAAGATGGGGATGGAAAACATAAAATAGTTGGCTTACACTCGCAACATCACACAAATACAATACATGTCTCAATCATCATCAATAAAACATCACAACCCTCTAAGGGTAAAATCCAAATGACAAGATACCAAACATAATTTAAAAACCACAGGTCGGATCGAATCCTAGTAGAAGTCTCCACTACTGATCATCAGGATAACGAACATAGTATCGACTACGCTCCTCGTCATACTCCCAGTCTAGCTCGGTGCCATCACCTGGATAGCTCACCACTGGACCTGCATCTGGTGTGGTGAAGTAACTGTGAGCCACAGAGGACTCAGCAATCCCGTTCCCGGGTAACAAGACTATTTAAGCCTTGGGAGAGGATAAGGCTGAAGAAAAGAATAAGTGTGTGCAGCAGCAACTAGCACTAGCTTACGTGAAAGAGTGCGAGAAGAGAAGTGCCTCGGTCGAGAGATGATCACGAAGTGATCCTAGCTAAAGCTCAACAAACATAACCCCACCGTGTTCAACTCCCAAATCCCTATTCGGAAATTGACAGTCACGGTACACACGCTGGTAGTGTATTAGAACAATGTGTCAAGTTATCTACAACCGGATATTAACAAGCTCCCATCTGCCACATAATCGCGGGCACGACTTTCGAAAGTTCATAACCCTGCAGGGGTGTTCCAACTTGGCCCATTACAAGCCCACGATCCGCGGAGTCGCAACTCCAAAGTGGGAAGACCCGAGTATTCTCGGAATCCCGTGCTCAAGATACTCCGAACTAAGGTAAGGCTAATCCAGCAAATCCTCCCGGCGTGCCGACACCCTGATAGTAGCCGCGCGTATCTCGTCTCAGGCCACGACCGGATGGGCGATTCTACAGGTGTATGCCAGATACCTCGGGTTTCCCCAAGGCGGCCCCGCAGAACCCCCGTTTCGGACCAACACTCATGTGGAGCACTGGCCCGGGGTTGTTGATTAAGAAAGAGGGTTAATTACTCCCTATGCAAGTTTATTTAGTTATTAGGCAAATAGTACCAATGTTGGGACTTGCTGGAAAAGACTTAGCACTTAACGGTTTATCGAGGGGGTCCCATACACCCCAACCGTGTAAGGAACGCATAATCAAGGAACATAACACCGGTTTATACGGTTCCTAACGGCATGAGTGGAACAAATCACCAAGCAAAAGGCTTAGCCTTCCACCCTTGCCAATATATAGATGATTTCATTTTAAGCATTTATATAGTGTGATATAACCCAACAAACTTCAACATGAAGCAAGCATCTTCGATCTTCACCTGCAACTAGCAATGCTATAAGAAGGGCTGAGCGAAGCGTACTTAGCCAAGCAACGGTTTGCATAGGTAGGGTGGTTAAACATGGTCATGGTTACAAGTAGGAGGCTGACAGGAAAGACATGGGCATCGAGGCAAAACTATAAAGCGGAACTACTAGCAATAGGCAAAGATAGTAATGTTATCGGGGTTCGGTCATCTTGCCTGAAGAGTTGTCGTTCGGATCGTAAGAACGGTCCTCGTGCTCAACCACGTTGGAAACCTCGTGCTCTTACTCGTACTCGGTCTCAGCTTCCGGCTCTAAACAATACAATCACACAAGGCACGAATCAACAAGATGCAATGCGCACACCAAAATGATGGATGCACTATGAGAGCACACGGAGCACGGAAAATAGCACTCAAGCAAAAAGCTTCAAAACATGATAACAATAGGAGATTATGAATCTACACGGAAAATCAATCAAGTTTCATATAAGACTCGCTGAAAACGGAGCTACGGGCTAAAAGTTATGCCCGAAACAAGAAACATGTGAAAGCTGAAAATTACAGCAACATAGCAACTTCGGAGCACTAGAAAAACAAGCTACATCACTCAAAAACCATGGCAAAGAGCATGAAAATAAGCTAGACATATCCTACAGCAAATAAGTCCAAAGTTGCACCCCCAAAGGAGCCGCGGATCAATAGCAACAAGCTTGGACATATTGAACTTGACAATAAAATCCTGACAGCAGAATTTTATTGAAACTTTGGAGCAAAAGGTAAACATGCTACATCCACTTAAATAAGCATGTGAGAACATGAATGTAAAGCCAACAATATATACTATAAGGAACCATCAAGATCCACTCCAAAACTATCATGGTTTGTCCTAGAACAGCACGCAAACATGGCATCGGAACATTACAGATTCCAGACTTAGTGAAAATCCACTAAGTGTTAAAACAGCAGTTTCATCATGGCATCTAAAAGAGCAAGTTTAAGTCACCTCGAAACTAAACATGGCAAGTGGTAAGCACCACATCAAAGTACACATGATGGTGATTCTGAAACATACAAGCATGCATCATGGAGATAAACACAACGATAGCAATGAGCTCAACAAGATGGCATCTCATAACAAGTTAAATAACTAAACAGCCACATAGCACTTTGCAACGAAGATATACATGGCAAGAATAAATCTATCATGCAACCTAACACAAGCAACATGTAGAGCATGGCAAGACGAACACGTGGACATGTCATTTGCATCATTCGGATAAACGAGCTAAAAGATATCACTATGCAAAGGTGGCATAAAAACAACACATAGCAGCAGTTTATATCGGGATGCACTCTTGCAACAGAAAAATAAGCATCTAGATGATCTCTAACATGCATGGCACAATGGAATGAAACGTAGTGCTAGTCACCACGAACGTCTGGACACCTCATTTGCGCAAAAAGGACCAACACACAAAAAGTTATCACAGATTGAAAATAGCATCAGCACACATACAACTGGGGACTTAGAGGAATTAGGGTTCAACCTCAGATCTGTGAAACGGGCCAGAGGAGCGGATCTGGCCCGACGGACTAGGCCCTGGCGCGGTCAACGGCGGCTGGGTTGGCAGCGGCGCGCTGCGGAGTGAGGCGGCCCCGTGCGGTAAGGCGGCTGCGGGCCGGCGGCCTGAGGGGCGGAGCGGCGGCCTGGAGGCTTCGGCCCGGCTGGCCTGGGGCGATGCGGGCCCGCAGGAGAGAGGCGGCCCGAGGCGCCGAAGGCGGGGCGGCCCAGGTGCGGCGAAGGCCCGCGGGAGCCTGGTGAAGGAGGGAGGCCCGAGCCGCCTGGCGCCTGGCGTCGGTCGATCGGCGCGGGCCGGCGCCGAGCTGGCGATGCGGGAACTGGCGAGGCGAAGCGCGCGGGCCGGCGTGGCTGGGCGATGCGGTCAGTCGATGCGGGAGGACTTGGCTCAGGAGGGGCGACGGGATCTCGATCGGCCTGGATCTCGGGGCCTCGAGCGCCCCGAGCGCTGGCGGCGCTGCGTTGACCCGATCGAACGAGGGAAACGGCGACGCTGGAGCGAGAGAAACGGCGGGACGACTCGATCTCTGGGAGATCTCGCCGGCGGAGGCCTTGGCCGGCCGGAAGGAGCGCGGGGTGGCCGGAAAAGAGGCGTGGGCCGGCGGATCTGAGAGGAGAGGAGGTGGGGAGGTGTTTTTCGGCGAGGTGGTGTTATTCCGGCGAGATTCCGGTGGAACTCCGGCGAGGTGGCTGGTGGCTGGAGGTGGAAGAAGGAGAGGTCTAGGGTTTCCTTGTTTTGGGGCACAAATTTGGGGGAGTGGACAAATATATAGGCACAAGTAGCTAGGGTTGTCCAAATGGAGTGCGGTTTTCGGCCACAGGATCAGATTTGGATGGCCTAGATGATAGAAGTGGTTAGGAGAGGTTTGGTGGGCTGTTGGAGGGGTGTCTTGGGCCTCAAATGGAGGCACTTTGAGCCCACGAGAATAACTGTTGGGGTAGCAAACGGACTCGAAACGCGACGAGATTTGACAGGCGGGTTACGCACACCAAAACAACAACACACGACAAGTCTCGCGCCAAACCGGTAACGTTACACGGCCAAACACCAAAGTAGGCCTACGGGACGCCACACACACGTGAGGGAGCTCCGGAACGCGAAACGGACAACGGAAGGAACGCGTGGTACCAGATGCAAACGACAACACAAATGCAATGCGATGCACATGTCTACATGATATGAATGAATGCCACACACGCACACAACAAAACGACGAAAACCCGAAAGACAAAGAACCCGGAATGGAATAGATGAAGCCAGAGATATATTATATGCCCAAAAGGGAAAGTATTACATCCGGGGCATTACAAACTCTCCTCTACTACAAAAAGATCTCGTCCCGAGATCTAGGACTGGAAAAAGGAAGGGTACTCGGAACTAAGATGATCTTCTCGTTCCCATGTAGCTTCTCGGACGGTGTGATGTGACCACTTGAACTTCAAGAATTTGATGGACTTGTTGCGGGTCTTGCGTTCGGTTTCTTCGAGAATAGCAACGGGATGCTCTCGGTAGGACAAATCTTGTTGAAGATCAATCTCTTCAAACGGAATCATGCGTTCAGGTGCCTTGAAGCATTTGCGGAGTTGAGACACATGGAACACATCATGAACATTGGCGAAGTTGGGAGGGAGCTCAAGTTGATAGGCTAGATCGCCTCTTTTGCCAAGAATCTTGAAAGGCCCGACGTATCTAGGAGCAAGCTTTCCTTTGATACCGAATCTTTGGGTGCCTTTCATCGGAGACACACGGAGATAGACATGATCACCAATGTTGAAGGCCAAATCACGATGCTTGCCGTCATAGTAGCTCTTCTGACGCGACTGAGCGGCCTTGAGATTCTCACGTATGACTTTGCACATCTCTTCAGCTTCTGAGATCAAGTCATTGCCAAGAAGTTGACGTTCACCTGTTTCAGACCAGTTGAGAGGGGTACGACACTTTCTGCCATAGAGGATTTCAAACGGAGCTTTGCCTGCACTTGCTTGAAAGCTGTTGTTGTAAGAGAACTCGGCAAATGGAAGGCAGTCTTCCCATTTCATGCCAAAAGATATGACACAGGCTCTGAGCATGTCTTCTAGAATCTGATTCACTCGCTCGACTTGACCACTAGTCTGAGGGTGAAAAGCAGTGCTGAACCTAATCTTAGTGCCCATGGCTAACTGAAAGGAGTCCCAGAACTTGGATGTGAACAAACTTCCACGGTCTGAGGAAATAACTTGAGGAATGCCATGTAAAGACACAATTCTGGAAGTATACAACTCTGCCAATTGAGCTGCATTGATGGATTCTTTGACTGGAAGGAAGTGAGCGACTTTGGTAAGCTTGTCAATCACCACAAAGATAGAATCATTCCCTCTCTTGGATTTAGGAAAACCAGTGACGAAGTCCATTTCAATGTGGTTGAACTTCCACTCGAGAATAGGAAGAGGTTGGAGAAGACCGGCTGGACGTTGATGTTCTGCTTTCACTCTTCTGCAAACATCACATTCGTTCACGAATTGGGCAATCTCCCTTTTCATGCGTGTCCACCAGTAAGATTGCTTGAGATCTTGGTACATCTTGGAACTGCCAGGATGAATGGAAAGGAGAGAATCATGTGCTTCTTCCATTATGAGCTTCCTGAGATCACCTTTGGGAACGACAAGTCTGTCCTCGAAGAACAAGGTATCTCTCTCATCAACACGAAAGCACTTGTATTTTGGAGTGCCCTTTGCAATACCATGTTTCACCTTCTGCACCATGGCATCACTGAGTTGGGCCTCACAGACTTGATCTTCCAAGGTAGGAGCAATTTGAAGATTTGCAAGAAAACCCTGCGGAACAACTTGGAGGTTGAGTTTCCTGAAAGCTTCACAAAGCTCAGGCTGGAACGGCTTGATAAGAAGGCTGTTGCAATATGCCTTTCTGCTCAAAGCATCTGCAATCACATTCGCCTTGCCAGGAGTGTATTCAATGCTGGGATCATACTCTTGGATCATTTCAACCCAACGAGTCTGGCGGAGGTTCAGATTCGGCTGTGTGAAGATGTACTTCAAGCTCTTGTGATCGGTGAAGATGTCGACTTTTCTGCCCAACAGGAGGTGTCTCCACATAATCAAAGCATGTACCACAGCTGCTAGTTCAAGATCATGTGTGGGGTAGTTCTTCTCACTTGGCTTCAGTTGACGAGAAGTGTAAGCTACAATTCTCTTGTCCTGCATAAGCACACCACCAAGTCCTTGAAGAGAAGCATCACAGAATACTTCGTAGGGCTTGGACTCATCTGGAGGAGTAAGAACTGGAGCAGAGACGAGCTTTTCTTTGAGAGTTTTGAATGCCAGTTCACACTCTGGAGACCAGTAGTACTTGACATTCTTCTGCAGCAAGTTGGAAAGAGGCTTGGCAATCTTGGAGAAGTTCTCAACGAACCTTCTGCAATAGCTGGCAAGACCCAGAAAACTTCGGAGTTGCTTGACGTTCTGAGGAGCTTCCCAGTTGACAATTGCTTCAACTTTCTCGGGATTTACCACAATGCCGTCAGCTGAGATGATATGGCCCAGGTACAAAACCTTATCGAGCCAAAATTCGCACTTGGAGAACTTGGCATAGAACTTATGCTCACGGAGTCGATCAAGAACCAGACGTAAGTGCTTTTCGTGATCTTCTTCATTCTTGGAAAACACCAGAATATCATCCAGATACACAAGGACAAACTCGCCGGTGTAGGGGTTGAAAATGTAGTGCATCATTCTCGAGAAGGTAGGAGGAGCATTGGCGAGACCAAAGGACATGACTGTATACTCGTATGAACCGAAACTCGTTCTGAAGGCAGTCTTGGGAATGTCTTTCTCGCGAATGCGAATTTGGTGATAGCCCATTCGGAGATCGAGCTTAGAGAACACTTTAGCTCCTTTGAGCTGCTCGAAGAGTTCGTTGATGTTGGGGAGCGGATACTTGTTCTTTATTGTCTTCTTGTTCAATGGATGGTAATCAACACAGAGACGCTCCGTGCCATCTTTCTTCTTGACAAATAAGACACCACAGCCCCAAGGAGACGTACTAGGCCTGATGAGACCCATACGCTCCTATTCATCAAGCTGCTTCTTCAATTCCTTCAATTCATCAGGAGAGAGCTTGTACGGACGCCGGCATGCTGGCTTAGTACCCGGCTCGAGTTCAATGACAAATTCCACCTGACGGTGTGGAGGCATGCCTGGAAGTTCTTCAGGAAAGACGTCTTGGTATTCGTTAACCATCGGAATTTGAGATATGGCATTAATTTCGCCCTTATAATTGAGAGAGAAAAGCCTGATAGTGTTATCCCTGGAGGCAAAGATAATCACATCTTCATCAGGATGAGTCATCTTGACTTCCTTCTGTGCACAATCAATGTGAGCATCATGCTGAGAAAGCCAATCCATCCCGAGGATGAGGTCAATGTCGGAATTACCAAGAACCACCGGATTAGCCAGAAATCGATAATCACCCAAGCGAATAGAAACATTCGGAGCATATATACTGGAATGCATCTGCTTTGCCGGAGAAGAAATTGCCAATTGCCTTGGTAAAGCTGCTGTGACCACGCTATGCTTGGATGCAAATGGGTATGACATGAAAGAATGTGAAGCACCCGAATCAAATAACACTTTAGCTGGAAAAGAGTTCACTGGAAGGTTACCCAAAATGACATCAGAAGAATTCTCCGCTTGCACTGCATTCATCAGATTGACCCTTGCTGCCTTTGGATCATGCTTGACAATAGCTGAACTGACAGGCGGAGGAGGTGGAAGACGCTTCGGGTTGGGGCACTTGTTGGCATAGTGACCCTTCTTGCCACACTTGTTGCACACCACTTCTGAGAGAGGACGGAAATGAGAACCACTTGACTTTGAGCCTTGAGACTGAAACTGGTTCCTCGACTGGTTGCTCGGGTTGGGTGGGTGGGAGAAACCACGTCCACTAGAGTTCTTGTTGCTGTTGGAGTTGTTGTATGGAGCTCGAATCACTGGAGGAGGAGGAAGCCAAAATTTCTGTTGCTTCGAGACCATCTGAGACGATGAGGAGGAGTGAACGGCATCTCGAATCCTCTTTTTAGAAGCCTCCATCTTAAGCTGAGCTGCTTCTTGTTTCAAAGCCATGTTATAGAATTTGTCGAACTCGTCGGGCTCGAACAAGGTGAGAGCAAGTTGAAGTTCGTCTTTCAGACCTCCATGGAACTGGTAGATTTTGCTCTTAGCATCAGGAATGTCTTGCTTAGCATAGCGGGCGAGGTTTTGGAACTTGACATTATACTGATAGACTGTCATAGAGCCCTGCTTCAGGTTGCGGAATTGCTCACGCATACCCTCGATGACACTTGTTGGAATGTGGTGAGAGCGAAAGTCCTTGCAGAAATCCTCCCAAGAGATCACACGACCTGGCCTGGAGTCTTTGTACTGCTGCCACCAGTCAGCTGCTTGGTCTTTGAGTTGGAAGGCTGCAAACTTCACATAATCCTCTTCCTTCACGTTACTGCACTCAAAATGCTTCTTTATGTCGGTTAACCAATCTTCAGCATCAAGAGGGTCGACACAGTAACTGAAAGCTTTTGGATTATTGGCCAAGAACTGGTTGAGAGTAGCATGGTGCTGTTGGTTGAAGAAGTTGCCTTGATTCCCTGGAACACCCTGATTAGCTTGATTAGCTTGCATCTGCTGCATCATCTGCATCAACATCTGGGTGTTCTGAGTTGTAGTCTGCATAATCGCTCTCCAAGCCTCAGACGGAGGAGGAGGGGAAGGAGGACGATCTGGGACCTCTTCACCCTCTGGGTTAGCGTTGGGAACCCTTTTCGGAGCCATCCTGAAAGAGATGACCACGAATCAGCAATTGATTGACAGAAGATAATGCTTAATCAATGGAATGAATTGCAACAAGTCTTCACAATAATCATTCGAACAATAGGAACGAATGAAATCATTCGAACAAGAGGAACGAATGAAATTCTCAGTTAAATGATAACATCAATCTTCACGAGAAGCCACATAGGGGACAAAAGGTAAAATAAGAAACAACAAGGTATGGACGAAAACAAACACAAGATAGGAGCTTCGTTCTAACATCTTTGTGCTGAAAGCATATGAACGCCTTACGAAAGGGTTTTGCAATCCCCGGATCAACATAGCCAAGGACCCTTTAAGATGCAACTCCCGATCGGAACATCGGTCATAATACCACTTCACTCAATGTAGAACCCCGAACTCGCTAACGTGCATTTGTTGGAAGAATGCCTATGATCTACTGGATAAACCCACCTATGAATTTCCGAAAGATTCCAGTTATGCAATCAGGTGTTGGGGATACAGGGGAAGCACCGCGCAATCAACTCTAAACCTACATCCAGCTGTATCCATCCTTCAACACATAACCAGTCTTTCTCGGAAACTGTTTACCTCGGACCTTCGAAAAGCATCCACTATAACAAGCAATGGCAATACTCCCGAACTACCTCCCCAGTACTGGGTGATGTCGGGGTTATCTTGCCACTAACCGTATAGGAGAGATTTTCGATGTCGGCCGTCTTAAGTATTTAGTACTGCCGCGATATGCTTGTGACGACAATACCCCAAAGCTCAACTCCCCGGGACACTGCCACAACCCCTAATGTCAGGAGGCATCGAGAACAATATTCTCGTCACAAGAACATCGAAACAATCCCAGAATACTCGCGAGATTCCTAAAAAAAAAATTTGGTCCAATTTTTGAAAGTAGAAGAGGCAAGAGTAGTCGTCAGGAGTCCTCACCAGAGAGAAAGGGGATGAGAAGCAAAGAATCCTACTCTCCGATATAATATAGGACTCAAAATATTTTCAGTGTGTGCCTAGACTCGACCGTCAACGATTCGATCAATCAGTGGGGGCTCCTAGGTCGGAGAAGGCTCTGAATACCAACTTGTAATGCCCAGGATGGGACTATATCTCCTACGTGTCGAGGCACGACTTAGAGACATAACCCCATGCTGGAATGATCGCAAGTCTGGTATCTTTGCACAACTCATGTAAAAGATGGGGATGAAAAACATAAAATAGTTGGCTTACACTCGCCACGTCACACAAATACAATACATGTCTCAATCATCATCAATAAAACATCACAACCCTTTAAGGGTAAAATCCAAATGACAAGATACCAAACATAATTTAAAAACCACAGGTCAGATCGAATCCTAGTAGAAGTCTCCACTACTGATCATCAGGATAACGAACATAGTATCGACTACGCTCCTCGTCATACTCCCAGTCTAGCTCGGTGCCATCACCTGGATAGCTCACCACTGGACCTGCATCTGGTGTGGTGAAGTAACTGTGAGCCACAGAGGACTCAGCAATCCCGTTCCCGGGTAACAAGACTATTTAAGCCTTGGGAGACAATAAGGCTGAAGAAAAGAATAAGTGTCTGCAGCAGCAACTAGCACTAGCTTACGTGAAAGAGTGCGAGAAGAGAAGTGCCTCGGTCGAGAGATGATCACGAAGTGATCCTAGCTAAAGCTCAACAAACATAACCCCACCGTGTTCAACTCCCGAATCCCTATTCGGAAATTGACAGTCACGGTACACACGCTGGTAGTGTATTAGAATAATGTGTCAAGTTATCTACAACCGGATATTAACAAGCTCCCATCTGCCACATAACCGCGGACACGGCTTTCGAAAGTTCATAACCCTGCAGGGGTGTCCCAACTTTGCCCATTACAAGCCCACGATCCGCGGAGTCGCAACTCTAAAGTGGGAAGACCCGAGTATTCTCGGAATCCCGTGCTCAAGATACTCCGAACTAAGGTAAGGCTAATCCAGCAAATCCTCCCGGCGTGCCGACACCCTGATAGTAGCCGCGCGTATCTCGTCTCAGGCCACGACCGGATGGGCGATTCTACAGGTGTATGCCAGATACCTCGGGTTTCCCCAAGGCGGCCCCGCAGAACCCCCGTTTCGGACCAACACTTATGTGGAGCTCTGGCCCGGGGTTGTTGATTAAGAAAGAGGGTTAATTACTCCCTATGCAAGTTTATTTAGTTATTAGGCAAATAGTACCAATGTTGGGACTTGCTGGAAAAGACTTAGCACTTAGCGGTTTATCGAGGGGGTCCCATACACCCCAACCGTGTAAGGAACGCATAATCAAGGAACATAACACCGGTTTATACGGTTCCTAACGGCATGAGTGGAACAAATCACCAAGCAAAAGGCTTAGCCTTCCACCCATGCCAATATATAGATGATTTCATTTTAAGCATTTATATAGTGTGATATAACCCAACAAACTTCAACATGAAGCAAGCATCTTCGATCTTCACCTGCAACTAGCAATGCTATAAGAAGGGCTGAGCGAAGCGTACTTAGCCAAGCAACGGTTTGCATAGGTAGGGTGGTTAAACATGGTCATGGTTACAAGTAGGAGGCTGACAGGAAAGACATGGGCATCGAGGCAAAACTATAAAGCGGAACTACTAGCAATAGGCAAAGATAGTAATGTTATCGGGGTTCGGTCATCTTGCCTGAAGAGTTGTCGTTTGGATCGTAAGAAGGGTCCTTGTGCTCAACCTCGTTGGAAACCTCGTGCTCGTACTCGTACTCGGTCTCAGCTTCCGGCTCTAAACAATACAATCACACAAGGCACGAATCAACAAGATGCAATGCGCACACCAAAATGATGGATGCACTATGAGAGCACACGGAGCACGGAAAATAGCACTCAAGCAAAAAGCTTCAAAACATGATAACAATAGGAGATTATGAATCTACATGGAAAATCAATCAAGTTTCATATAAGACTCGCTGAAAACGGAGCTACGGGCTAAAAGTTATGCCCGAAACAAGAAACATGCGAAAGCTGAAAATTACAGCAACATAGCAACTTCGGAGCACTAGAAAAATAAGCTACATCATTCAAACACCATGGCAAAGAGCATGAACATAAACTAGACATATCCTACAGCAAATAAGTCCAAAGGTGCACCCCCAAAGGAGCCACGGATCAATAGCAACAAGCTTGGACATATTGAACTTGACAATAAAATCCTGACAGCAGAATTTTATTGAAACTTTGGAGCAAAAGGTAAACATGCTACAGCCACTTAAATAAGCATGTGAGAACATGAATGGAAAGCCAACAATATATACTACAAGGAACCATCAAGATCCACTCCAAAACTATCATGATTTGTCCTAGAACAGCACGCAAACATGGCATCGGAACATTACAGATTCCAGACTTAGTGAAAATTCACGAAGTGTTAAAACAACAGTTTCATCATGGCATCTAAAAGAGCAAGTTTAAGTCACCTCGAAACTAAACATGGCAAGTGGTAAGCACCACATCAAAGTACACATGATGGTGATTCCGAAACATACAAGCATGCATCATGGAGATAAACACAACGATAGCAATGAGCTCAACAAGATGGCATCTCATAACAAGTTAAATAACTAAACAGCCACATAGCACTTTGCAACGAAGATATACATGGCAAGAATAAATCTATCATGCAACCTAACACAAGCAACATGTAGAGCATGGCAAGACGAACACGTGGACATGTCATTTGCATCATTCGGATAAACGAGCTAAAAGATATCACTATGCAAAGGTGGCATAAAAACAACACATAGCAGCAGTTTATATCGGGATGCACTCTTGCAACAGAAAAATAAGCATCTAGATGATCTCTAACATGCATGGCACAATGTAATGAAACGTAGTGCTAGTCACCACGAACGTCTGGACACCTCATTTGCGCAAAACGGACCAACACACAAGAAGTTATCACAGATTGAAAATAGCATCAGCACACATACAACTGGGGACTTAGAGGAATTAGGGTTCAACCTCAGATCTGTGAAACGGGCCGGAGGAGCGGATCTGGCCCGGCGGACTAGGCCCTGGCGCGGTCAACGGCGGCTGGGCTGGCAGCGGCGCGCTGCGGAGTGAGGCGGCCCCGTGCGGTAGGGCGGCTGCGGGCCGACGGCCTGAGGGGCGGAGCGGCGGCCTGGATGCTTCGGCCCGGCTGGCCTGGGGCGATGCGGGCCGGCAGGAGAGAGGCGGCCCGAGGCGGCTGAGGCGGGGCGGCCCAGGTGCGGCGAAGGCCCGCGGGAGCCTGGTGAAGGAGGGAGGCCCGAGCCGCCTGGCGCTTGGCGTCGGTCGATCGGCGCGGGCCGGCGCCGAGCTGGCGATGCGGGAACTGGCGAGGTGAAGCGCACGGGAGGCTCTGGGCCCTTGCGGCGGTGCGGCCCACCTGGCTAGCGAAGGGCGCGGCTGGGCGATGCGGTCGGTCGATGCGGGAGGACTTGGCCCAGGAGGGGCGACGAGATCTGGATCGGCCTGGATCTCGGGGCCTCGAGCGCCCCGAGCGCTGGCGGCGCTGCGTTGTCCCGATCGAACGAGGGAAACGGCGGCGCTGGAGCGAGAGAAACGGCGGGACGGCTCGATCTCTGGGAGATCTCGCTGGCGGAGGCCTTGGCCGGCCGGAAGGAGCGCGGGGTGGCCGGAAAAGAGGCGTGGGGCGGCGGATCTGAGAGGAGAGGAGGTGGGGAGGTGTTTTTCCGGCGAGGTGGTGTTATTCCGGCGAACTCCGGCGAGATTCCGGCGGAACTCCGGCGAGGTGGCTGGTGGCTGGAGGTGGAAGAAGGAGAGGTCTAGGGTTTCCTTGTTTTGGGGCACAAATTTGGGGGAGTGGACAAATATATAGGCACAAGTAGCTAGGGTTGTCCAAATGGAGTGGGGTTTTCGGCCACAGGATCAGATTTGGATGGCCTAGATGATAGAAGTGGTTAGGAGAGGTTTGGTGGGCTGTTGGAGGGGTGTCTTGGGCCTCAAAGTGGAGGCACTTTGAGCCCATGAGAATAACTGTTGGGGTAGCAAACAGACTCAAAACGCGACGAGATTTGACAGGCGGGTTACGCACACCAAAACAACAACACACGACAAGTCTTGCGCCAAACCGGTAATGTTACACGGCCAAACACCAAAGTAGGCCTACGGGACGCCACGGACACGTGAGGGATCTCCGGAACGCGAAACGGACAACGGAAGGAACGCGTGGTACCAGATGCAAACGACAACACAAATGCAATGTGATGCACATGTCTACATGATATGAATGAATGCCACACACGCACACAACAAAACGACGAAAACCCGAAAGACAAAGAACCCAGAATGGAATAGATGAAGCCAGAGATATATTATATGCCCAAAAGGGAAAGTATTACATCCGGGGCATTACATGAGCATCGAGGCGTCCAACGGCACCGAGGAGGTCATGGCGAACTGGTTCCCCATGGCTCTGAAGGACAGCGCGCGCTCCTGGCTCCTGAACCTCCCTGTGGGATCCATCTCCTCCTGGGAAGAGCTTCGCGAGCGTTTCATCGCCAACTTCCAAGGCACCCGTGACCGAGCCCCGACAGCTGCTGATCTGCGCCGCGTGAGGCAGCAGCCGGGAGAAACCCTGCAAAAGTACATTCAATGCTTCAACACCATGCGCCTCCGTATCCCCAGGGTATCGGATGAGGCCATCATCTCCGCATTCTCCGATGGCGTCCACGACGTCAGGATGAGGGAAGAGCTCGCCATTCACGAAGACCTATGCACAGCCCTCGAGATGTTCAAGTTCGCGGTAAAGTGCGCCAGGGCGGAGGAAGGCCGCCTCCCCCTACACGAGCTGCCTGAGGAGGAGGCGGACAACAAGAAGACCAAGGCCAAAGAATCGAAGCGCAAGGGACCCGCCGTGCTAGCTGTGGAGCCAGAAGTGAAGCGTGGTTGTGGCTACGATGACCTCCCCAGAGACAACCGACCATACTGCGTCTTCCACAACATCCACAGTCACGACACTAACGACTATCAGGAGCTCAGGGCGATGCACGGCGGGCGCGTCGGGCAGCGCCCTGAGCACGACAACCGCGGCTACGGCCGAGGAGGAGGACGTTGGGACGGCAGGAACTCGCGCCAAGGGTGGCGTGAGCAGCCTCGTGAAGACCACTGGCAGGAGCAGCCTCGTGACGCCCCCGGTGCGACCAGCCTCGTGAGGGTCGCCCCTAGGGCAATGGAGGCCTGCCTCCGCTGCCACCACCGCCAAGGAGGAACGACGACAACCGCCAGGGAGACGGGGCAGGGGGCTTCCAAGAGCCGCGTGTAGTTGCATGCATTCTGGGAGGAGCCCATGCCCCGGCTTCTCACCGCATCTTCAAGCAGTTCGCCCGTGAGGTGAACGGGGCGCTTCCCAGGCGTGACGCCGCGCGCAACCTCAGGTGGACCAAGCAAGTCATCGCCTTCGACCCCAAGGACCAGCTCAAGTGCACTGCGGCCCCAGGCGCCCTCCCGATGCTCTGCAACCCAACCATCAGCAACAACCTCGTGACCAAGACCCTCATCGACGGTGGAGCAGGGCTAAACGTCCTCTCCGTCCAGACCTTCGAGACGCTCCAGGTTCCCTACGATCAGCTCCACCCGACCAAGCCATTCTACGGAGTCACGGATGGTACCACACTCCCGATGGGGCAGGTCCGCCTCCCCGTCACCTTTGGCGACCGCGACAACTTCCACACAGAGCTCATAGGCTTCGATGTCGCAAACATCCACCTCATGTACAACGCCATCCTAGGGTATCCTGCCCTCGCCAAGTTCATGGCGGCGACCCATCACGGCTACAACGTCCTCAAGATGCCCGGGAGCGGCGGAGTCATCACGATCGTCTCCGACGAGAAGGAAGCGGTGCGTTCCCTGGAGCGTGCCTACCAGACCGAGGTAGTCGAGTGCTCCGATGAGGATGGGGCCGTCCTCGCCCTGTAGACCGCCCCCAAGAAGAAGAAGAACCTACCGTCAACGGACCTCAGGACGCGGGGGCTCCCGACGGCTTGGCCTCAAGATGCGCGCCCGCTAACGAGGCGCCCTCCACCCTCGCATAGGGAGGCGCGCTCGACGCCCCTCTCGTGACGGGCTTGGGGGCTCTCCTCTAGAGTGTCCTCGAGCTGACCCGTGCCTCGAGGGAGGTGTTCGAGCACCACCTGCAAGCGCATCTTGATGCGCGTTTTTGTGAGCCCAGCGTGAGCCGTTCAGCATTGGGGTCTCAGGACTTCATCGACCAAGTTACAGAGGAACTACAGTACGCAAGACTCATCCGCGGTGGGCGTAACCGCACAACCCCAAGTTCACCTACTCGCAGCCCAAGCGACTGATTCCGCGTCTGCGTGGACATCACGGGTCTCAACCGAGCCGCTTCTCAGGAGCCCTTCTGGCCAACGGTGGTCGGTCAGAGGAAGGCCCTCCCCTGCAGCTACGTCCGCACGCTCTTCGGCTTCCGTAACGCAGCTGCCACGTTCCAGCATCTCGCGCAGCGGGCCTTGGGGGCTCAGGAGGCTCAGTGGTAGGCGGTCCGGACGGAGCGAGAGCCGGACCCGCGCGACCACCGAGAGCCTCCTGAGCCCTTGGGCCTCAGGAGCCCAACAATCCTCGGGAGTGACCCACATAGCTCGCGTCTTCAGCTACCCCAACTCTCCTTCGACAAGTATTAGGTGACACTTCAGGTATCCAAACGAGGGCGCCTCTCGGGTTGCATCATCCTCGGACCGCTGGGGGCTGATCCCCCGCGGTTATCTCCCTTTTTGCATAATCAAGGCCAGATATTTTTTCCATTCGCATTATCTATATGCTCGGCGTCCTCACCGCCACTAAGGTCATGATCCCTTGTGAGCCCACTCGCGACCGCCCCATGATTAAGGATTGGCACGACGTCTGTGCTCGGGTCCGTCCCTGCAGCGTCGATAAACCCAAGGGCTGAGCTCTGTCTAGCGAGCCATTCTCATGACGGCACCTCCCATGGTCCTTCGTGCCTTGTTCTCGCATGGGCTAATCGTGGATGGGTAAGTAGGGGCCCGTGGCAGGTGCCTCGCTCACGCGGGAACCGCGCGCCGGCTGTTTTTCTTTCGGATCGTGGCATGAGAAGACTGGGCACGACGTCTGTGCTCAGGTCCGTCCCTGCAACGTCGACAAATCGAGTGGCTGAGCTCTGTCTCACGAGTTATTCCCGTGACGTCACCTCCTGGGGTCGTTGGTGCTGCGGCCTTCTCATGCAATATCCCCTAGAGATGCACTCGGCGCAGGTCGACACAACACCTCTCTTTTCACATTTTGCAAAAGAAGACTCAGGCGCAACCCGCCTCAGGGTAGGGTCTCGTGAGTGATGCATAAGCTCACGAGAACTTCCTCAGAGTCGTTCAGCTCGTCCCGAGGAGGGCCCATATACACCTTGACTGACCTACCGTGCAAGCCACGTGTTAGGACGGGGATGTACATGCCCCGGAGTCTCTCCCGGTGGGAGGCTCCCTCCCACAATCCAGTGGAAGTACCAAGCTCCACGCTGGCAGATCCAACCGAGGAGCGATTATGCCCACGAACCAGTGGAAGCACCAAGCTCCATGATGATCGCTACGACCGAGGCGCGGTTATGCCCACACTCCGCGCAAGTGTGGTAGCTCTATGCTCCGCGCTAGTTATAAGCAACTGAGGGTGGCCCCCAGTGGTCGCACCAACCTCAAGGAGATTTTTAGCTCACGACGCTCACAGCTTCTCCTTGGATGGGTGTCGCGAGGGGGGCTAGGCACGGGGGCTATGCTCAGGTCATGCCTGGCAGATGACACCCTACCAGGTGCCGAGACACCTGGCCTTCTCGTGCCCCCATCCCAGGCGAAGGCTCGTGGGCAAGGTATGGTGCTCGTTCTCCTTCATGAGATCCGTTCGTACGTCAAGGGGGACCCCTAGGCATCGCGACCCAGGGGCCTAACTGGCCACGTAGCCCCTCATCCCTTGAGTCTAGTTATGACGATAAAGCCGGTCATCCGGAGGGCTCAATGGCGATCGAGGTATGCGCGGGGTTGGGCCCTGCCAATGCAGAACGAAAACGGGATCGCTTGAACGTCAAGGGGGACCCTTGGGCATCGCGACCCAAGGGCCTCACTAGCCACGTAGCCCCTCATCCCTTGAGTCTAGTTACTACGGTAACCCTGGTCATCCGGAGGGCTCAATGGCGAGTCTAGTTATTACGGTAACCCTGGTCATCCGGAGGGCTCAATGGCGAGTCTAGTTACTACGGTAACCCCGGTCATCCAAAGGGCTCAATGGCGGTCGAGGTATGCGCGGGGTTGGGCCCTGCCGACTCAGAGCACCTAAAGCAAACATGAAAGGAAGCAAGCATGGAATCATCTATCTATTACAATAATGTCAAGTTTTTCAAATTCAACCAGAGTTCTTACGCCTCCCCGAGGCACCCGCACTTCTCTCACTAAACAGGACGGACTAGGCATCGCCGGGCGCAGCAGTACCGGTCGTCTCCCCTTTGGCCGCGATGAAAGCGGCCCGGAGAAACGTCTCCACCGGCACGTGACTTCTGTCCCAGGTCCTCGGGAGCGATCATCGCCGCCTCCTCACGAAGGCACCTGGACACAAAACCTTGCCTCAAGAGAAGGGCAGCAGGAATCAAGAACCACCTGACCACAGGAATTGCTCAGATAAGTTTTCAACGCCGCACCCACTTGCACACCTACACCACCACCTACTATAGTTACGGATCCGCTAAGGCATGAAAACCCTCCCCGATGGACCAGTGGGTGGCTGCCTGCACGCCAAGAGGGACCTCCTGAGCATCGCGCGTCGGGGGCTCTTACCGGACCCTGGGCCCCTCACCTCCTGGCCTTGACCACGGCATCATGACCTGTCATACCAGCGCAGGCTGAAGCTTGTCCCGGGACTGGGTCTCGCAGGTGTAGGGCCTTAGGCTACCGCGGGAACGGAAGAAAGGGGAAATCATGCTCTAACAAGGGGCTCATGCAGGACATAAGTTTACAACGCTAGACAGTAACAAAAGTATTACAAGAATGTACATGTCCTTGTGGAGCCCTCCATGATGTCCCGCAGGAACTAAGCTAAGGAAGACGCCCCCAAGGAATGCGGCTTGAACTCCTTCAACAACGACGACGCCGGGAGGACACCGTTTCCCTCCGGCGATAGGGGCGGTGACTTGGCGGCTCATAGCTCTCGTCGGAGCTCGTGGCATTCTCAGGGGTAGCATATCTACTACCAGGAGAGTCGGAGGCGTAGCCAATGGCGAGCGCCTCGCTGCCCTGACGGCATGGGGAATGGTCGCCGGCGAGCCCATCCCCTGCGCCACACGGCAGCCGGAGGCCGTCCGCCCTGAAGACTTTGAAGGTCATCGCGCCCGTCATATCCAGTGCGAAATGAAGAATGTGCCTCCCGGCGGGGGCGCAGGCGCGGCGCACCACACCCCAGCCCCGAGTCATGAAGACCTGTCTAGAAGAAACCACCTCCATGTCGGCATGCGAAGGGGGAAGGCGACACCCCTCGTGCCTCAGCTCCATCGTCACCCGGCCACGCGCCGGGAGCACCTCCCTCAGGAACGAAGGACGAAGGACCCATGAATGCGGAGGGCCCCCCGCCCACACGATGAACTCGCGGGCATCATCCTCAGAATGGGACAGCAGCGGGGTGGAAGGAGACACCCGTCTCTCCGGGCGACTGGCGGCGCCACCCCTATCGCCGTCTCCGCTCCATCTGCCTGCTACTGGAGCATACAAGGGAAGCGGAAATCCTGGCGGTGCCCGCGTGCACCATGTGCGGGCGTCCGACGGTCTCAGGAACGCACTCGGAGAATCATGTCGCCTCTTCTTCGGGGGGAGCCGTCTAGGCTCTACCATCGGGCTCTTCCCTTTCTCTGCGGCCGAGAACCTGCGAATCGGCGCCATGGAGCCTTGGGAGCATTGAAAATGTGGGGATCGGCCTACGATAGTCAAGTGAGAGGCGTAGTACCTCACCCCCCGTTTATAAGCCAATAAAACCAGCCGGCGGCCACTCGCGCGCAGCCATAATGGCCCTGCCGCCCGCGCCAAGGAGTTGTCAAGTCGCACGGTTGCCAAGATTGCGTGGGAAGTGGAGTCGCCCACGTCCCAGCCAACCATCACGCGCCAGCCTGGCCCGCAACCTTTTTGGGGCCCACGGCGCTTCGTCCTCGACTAAGGCTTCGCCCTGAAGCCAACTCCGCGGGCACCTTGGACCCAGGGGCTACTGTCGGCGTCCTGGGAACCAGGGTACCCAGACTTGCCTGCCTACGGGCCGCGACGCGCTCCTACTACGGCCTGGTACGGCCCAGCCAGTCGACCAGCTGCTCAAGACCCTCGCGAGGGGGCCAAGCCTCGCGAGGAGAACGACTTCAAGACCTCCTCGGGAGCGGCCTCAGCAAGGCGTTCCGGAGGGACGGAGAACCCAAGGCCGAGCCTGCCTTAGGAGGAGGCAGTGATGTCAGCAGTGACGCACCCCGCTAGCGGGTGCCAGCGTCCGCCAGTGGCGCAGTTGCCATTTCGGTGCAAAGGGGACAGCGCAACCTTTGGTTCCCAAGGAGCGGGGCAAAGGTTTCCTCTTTGGTGCAACAAGACCGAAGACCGCAAGGACGACAAGCGGGATGTCACCGTCGAGCCCACCATCGTGTCACCGCCTGATCCTTTTGTAGGCGAAGACCGCTTTTGTCAGGATAAGAACGTCCTTGTGTTCCCGCTAAAAAATGGCCGTTGTGGGATCCCTTCCCGCCTAAACATTTCGGGGGAAAAGGACCGTGGCCGCCTATATAAGTAGCTAGGACTTCCACTACAAACGGACGGACGGACGGGACCGATACACTCTGCCACCACACAAGGAGCAAGAACACTAGCCTTCTGACCCTCCTGAGCTCGCCTCATGAGCCCAGGAACCGTTGTACTAGCTCATATTCTAGCTCGCCCGGAGCCAATCCACCAAAGCAGGAAGTAGGGTCTTACACCACACGGTGGCCCGAACCTGGATAAACTCTTGTGTGTTTTGTTCGTTGCTTGCTTGAATCCTTCTACCACGACGAGAGCGAGGCGCTAGGTAGACGAGAGCGGGAGAGATCTTCGTTCACGCCCCTGTGTTCAAACTTAACGGGTTTTGCGGAGCCCTGAATCCGACAAAAGGCTTCGGAGGTGGGTTGCTCTCAAATAACAAAAGCTGTGCACTAACTCTAACCAGCCACCAATTTATGGTGTAGGGGGTGGGCTATTTATAGCCAGGAGGCAACCTGACATGATTTGTCCAAAATGACCCTGAGTCACTAAGGTACACACCAACAAAACATTGCGAAGATAAACTGTGAAGTCAAACCAATCCACACGGATCTTAATGTGCTTTGTCTTCGAGTGCTGAACTGGATTGTGAGCAATCTTGATGGTGCTTTCATTGTCACAATAGAGGGGCACATGCTTCATGTTGATGCCATAGTCCTTGAGTGTTTGCTTCATCCAAAGAAGCTGAGCGCAGCAAGATCCTGCAACAATGTATTCAGATTCAGCAGTGGAGAGTGATACATAGTTCTCCTTCTTTGAAGACCAATAGACAAGAGATCGTCGAAGAAAGTGGCATATGCCTGATGTGGACTTGTGATCAACCTTGTCATCAGCATAATCAACATATGAGAATCCAACTAGATCAAACTCTGAGCCCTTTGGATACCATAATCCTAGCGTTGGGGTGTGAGCCAAATATCGAAGAATTCACTTCATAGCGAGGTGATGCGATTCCTTTGGTGCCGCTTGGAATCGGGCACATATGCAAATGCTAAGCATTATATCTGGCCTAGATACACATAATTACAATAAAGAACCAATCATGGATCGGTATACCTTTTGATCGAACTCTTTACCATTGTCGTCGGGGCCTAATTGGCCTTTGGTTGGCATAGGCGTCGTCTACCCTTTGCAGTCTTGTACTAGGTAGGAAGTGCGGCTTGACGCACCCGGAAGCGGTGCTGCCAGGTACAGTCATATCCAATACGGTATTGCACTAACTCTAAGCAACCATCAATTTATGGTGTAGAGGGTGGGGGTGGGCTATTTATAGCCAGGAGGCAGCCGAACATGATATGTCCGAAATGACCCTGAGTCACTAAGGAACCGATACGTGTCCAACGGTCGGATTTTAAACACACGTGATAGCTTGGCTTGGGCTACAAGCAAAGTTGACTTATCCAACTGTGGATAAGATTTGCTCTCATAGTCTTCGCTCGAAGACATAGGTTTTGGTTGAGCATCACTTCAGTCATCTGACTTTGTTCACTTGGACCCCACTTAACAGTACGGTGGTTCCTATGACTCAAGAAAGACGAAAAGGAAACTACGAAAGGAACTATGTCTTCGCACTCCATAGTCTTCAAGTGAATGTCTTCGTCGTCATTATCTTAAACGTGAATGTCTTTACGAACCACCATTGTCTTCATACACTATTAGGGGTCATCTCTGGTAGTAAACCGAATCAATGAGGGAGTGCTACCTATGTTATCCTATAATTCTCAAAAACACATTAGTCCCTCAACCATGTTTGTCGTCAATACTCCAAAACCAACTAGGGGTGGTACTAGATGCACTTTAAAGATGCCAGTGGCTTGTGCCTGGCGGATCCACGACCGTAAGGCGAGGGAGAGCTAGTCCACCGTGACCCGTCCACCTGCCACTAGCTTGTTGCGTGTGGCCATGTCCTTGCAGAGGACTAAGAAATCCTCCGGGTAGAAGGCTCGAATGGAGAAGTCCAAAGCTCCGAGGCCGAACTCTGTGCGGATCGCAGCCACCGCAGACGCAGGATCCACCGCCGGACGAGCGCCGCCAATGGTGACCAGAACAGCCCGGGAGAGCTCAACCTCCAGCTCACGAAAATCCGCACCAGTCTCCACGAAGCAATAATCCGCCGGCTCCGGCCTCGCCACAGGAGCCGGCGAGCGCAGCTCCACGGGCACCGAGAACTGGGGGTCCACAGTGCTCCCCACGGAACCCATACTGGCGACCCGGCTCCAAGACCGTCCGAGTCGCACCGTGCCGACAGGCAGTGGCCCAGGGGGCGGGGGGAGCATGACGGGCTCGGGCATCGGCGCGAAGCGCACAGTCTCGGACGACGGCGGTCTCGGTGGAGGCGGGGGCGGCGAGGGGAGACGAGCGTCGGTGGCAACAACGGCCGAGGCAACGCGCAGTGCAGGCGGCGACCGGGGTAGCAGCGACACCGGCGAAGAGCTGCGCGGCCGCCTACAGCCCCACACCGGACACAGCGAGTGGGGTTGGTGCACTCCACCGAAATGTGTCCGTCGTCGCTGTTGTAGTTGTAGCAGCAGCCGTGGAGCGCGGCAGGGAGCCTCGAGTCGGGGCGCGGCCGGGAGGCGGCGAAGAAGCGCTGCCGCCTAGGGGGGAGGGGCCTCCGGACAGGAGAGCACGGTCGGGAAGCCCCGCTACGGCGGTTCCGTCGGGTCTGCCATTCCACGACCATCGACAAAGGAGGGCGAAAAGGACCGGCTGCCGCGGCGCCGCCATGGATGATGGGGCCATAGGCAGATCCGACGACCGGCAGGACGATGAGGGAGCGGAGCCGAGGCCGCGACGACTGAGCAAGGGAGGGGGGTCGGGGTAGCGGCTGGGCGAGGGAGGGCGCCGCCGACGAGGCCGAGGCCGAGAGGGAGACCCGGGACGCCATGCGTGCGTGGAGGTGGGCGCCGTCGCCGGAGCGGAGGCGGTGCGGGGAGTGGCCGCCGGAGTCGGAGCGGCTTCCTGCGTGGCGTGCAGGGAGGGAAAGGCTAGGCTAGGGGAAGAATGGGCCAGAAGCCACGCACAAGCCACCACTAATTGTACCCGCCCCTTCATATAGTAAAACTGCTTTGCACGCCCGCACCGCAACCTCCGCCCGCTCCACCTGTGTAAAACAAAAACTGCCATGACCTTGGCCCGCCCCTTCGCTCGGCCGCCGGTACAATCGCCCACCACCATCCGCTCCACTCGGTCTCCGCCGCCGCCGCCCGCCGATGGCCTCCTCCCAAAGGCACTGACGGGATAGGGTTCCATTCCGATGCGGTTTTCCGGTCGCCCCCTCCTGCAGCGAGGTGCTCCCCTCCATCCTTCTCATGTTCCCCGCTCCCTCTAAATGTACCCAGTCCGGATGCAACTCATGCAATTGATGAGCTGTGAGTTATATTACAGTTGATGCGCAAGTAGATGCATATCTGTGCATATATTACAATTGTTTAATTTTCATTGGACAATATATTAAATTTTGTTTACAGCTGATGCGCAAGTACTTGCATAGCTGCGCCTCCCTGATCGACGGAGCCTCAATGTCTCATTCTTTATAGTTCTTGATATATTCTTTCCATCTAATTGGTAGTGGTAACTTGGCTTAGATTTTCAGATTCAGACTATATACGCATGCCTTAGCCATCAGAGGGTCAATTCTTGTTTTCTTTTCGGACTTCGGACTAAAAAATGATTATCAAGTTACTTCTGAACAGAAAAATTATCCAACTGAAATAAAAAAGGAGACATGATTTTTAGCACCCGGGTGCCCCTACACCCTCTTGTGATAAATTCAAAACAAAAAGGGCAGCCCGGTGTCCGGGGAATTCAAAACAAACTGAAAAAAAAATCTGAAACTTTGGGACATCAAACCTGGTCAAACTTTTGACGATCTTGCAAAGTTCCAGCTAAAAATAGCATTCGAGGAACCCTCACCTAAAAAAACAAAATCATTGTTCAAAGTTTATGTACACTTTTGAGCAGTGATTTTTTTTTGGTGAGGGCTCCACGAAGGTCATTTGTGCCTTAAACTTTGCAAGAACATCAAATCTTTGATCATCTTTGATTGCTGAAAGTTTCAGACTTTTGTTATATATTTTTCAAATTTTTACGAATTTACTGTTCATGAGGGTGTAGGGGCACCCGGGAGCTGTTACACCTTTCTCTAAAAAGAAGTATATCATCATATCAAATAGCTTAGTATCAGGTCGCAATTAGGACTGACCACTTGAAGTTAGCACTGTGATCGAGTAACTTTGGACAACACCAAATATAGAAAAAAAATCACGAATAGGTACCTCACGAGCAGGAACAAAACCATATCTGGGTTAATTAAAAATAGAAAAGTTTACCAGTTATGGCTTTGATCCAATCAGTGAAAAGCACCCTCTGAGGCATTGATTTCAAACATCCGCAGCCATGCATTATTTTTGTTCATATAAGGGCATGCCCAATGCATTGCCCCAGGGTTATGCTTCACATGTCATGTAGAATCGGATAACAGAAAAAGTAGGTTCGGATGAGGAAGCAGGATCCTCTTCGGGAGGCGGGTTCTTAGAGAGAAAAAGTGTGGTCCGGTGCATAAAGTTAGAAAAGTTAAAGTGAAGAGGAGGGATGCATGTCTAGTGTGAGTCACTTTCTAATCTTTGATGAGGCCCACTAGTAGTAGCTTGCATTGGGGAGAAAAAAAATCAACACATATGCCTCAAATTACTTTTTGTCATGAGGCATATGTATCCATATGGCACCATTGTACATGCCCTAACAGGGGACCTTTCAAGAACTCTGATGACGTAGTGAAATACCCATCTACTCAAATAGCCACACAAGCATCACATTGGTTTCATTTGGATTCCTGGGTTCTCTCATGTCTTTGAAAGAGCAATTTTCACTTCTCAAAGATGTTCGTTTACATTGGCAGCTGCAGGCCACATACATATTAGTAGTCCTATTGTACAAGTTTGATCAATTTTCCTTTTCCAAGTTATTGGCCTCTAAAAACATATTGTTTTCAACTATCATTTGCTCCCAGGAAAACTGCTTCAGGCTATACTGCAGTTTTATAGAAGGAAGTTGGAGGCAGCATTGAAAGAGACCAGCCTCGACTTTGGGGCATGATCAAGGCGTGGCTCAACCGTGACGACATGGACACTTCTTGTTGAAGTGTGGAGCATTCCATCAAGGATGGTGGATCAATATGTCCGAGAAGAATGTGGCAAACCGGAAGGCGATGGCATCCCTCACCATGCTCACTGTTGGACCATTGGTGTGAGTGAAATGCTAGGGTGTTTCAACATAAATCCACACTTTCGTCCATCATCCTCTCCAACATCAATATTGAGGCAAGGCTTGGGTCACCGCCGGCGCAAAGCACTTGGGAAACATAATGCCGCGAGAGTAGTGACTTTGTAGCTTTCGCCTTTGTATGTAAAAGCAACTCTAAACTCCTTAACTAATAGATGAGGCAAATCTTTTGCCTACGTTTGGAAAAAAAAGACCAGTCAAGTTCTTCCGAGTTTGAAAAAAAAATCTGACTAGAAATTTCATGGCTTTTCTATTTCCTTGTGTTCTTATTGTATCAGATGACATAATTAACATCTATTTCGGAAGAGTCATGCTATGCACACGATATAAATCAGACGATTAACCGACGATGATTAATTCTGGCTGAACATGCGTATGATCGAAAGAGCCCCAGCCGCTGGATTTACATGCCGTGCAGACGTCGAATGCAACCTTTTTGTTCGATGCACTTTTATACCAAAGAGGAGAAGTGAATACTGATGCATAGTACTTCCTCCGTTCCTAAATATAAATCTTTGTAGAGATTCCACCATGAACCACATACGGATGTATATAGATGCATTTTAGAGTATAGATTCACTCATTTTGCTTCGTATGTGGTCCATAGTGGAATCTCTCCAAAGACTTATATTTAGGAACGGAGGGAGTATTAAAGAGCAAAAGAAGAAGAAGAAAATATGGATCAATGATTTATCTTGCATGTTTATTTTTCTAAGTTTTATTTAAAGGACTAAACCATCTAATCCAATTTTTAATCATTTATGATTTTTTTAATCTCAAGTGCAGGATACACAGGGAAAAAATATATGTACACACGCGAGCTAGTGTATACATGAACTAGCCCATCTCTCTTGATTGGATTTGTATGTGGTGCATGAAAAATTGCCTACGTACTTGCATGCATTGAAGATCATGCGGAAAGAAATATGCACGCAAAGATCATATGGTCAATGTATTCGTATGCACTCGATCTGGCCGATGTATGCATACAAGTATCCGAATATCCACATGTGTAAATACTGTTAGAAGTGAGAGAGAGGTTTGGTGAAATAGTTGATGTATTGCTTGAGGCTCGAGGGTAAATATATATAGAGTACAAGACTTGGAGGGCAAAACGCCTCTCCTAGAGATAAGGTAGGAGACGGATTATAAATACTAAACTACCAAATACATGTATCCCAAATATATCAACACCCCCGCAGTCGTAGCGATAGCGTTGCGAACAATAAAAGCGTCGCAGACGGTCAGACTGAAGAGAATAGCAGCCGACGGGAGTGTCGTGGACGGTGTCGCATCGCGAACGCGTTGACTATAGAGGAAGCCGACGAGTTACTCAAGCGGAGGAGAAAAATACTGACAAGCTACTGACAAGCCATGCACAGATATGAATCCAAATACCAGTCAACTGAAGAGTACGTGTACATGAAATATAGCATGTGTTGGAATCCAAATATCATATCTTTTTCACAAGTTGAAAAAACCAGCCAAGCCCTGAGAAAATGGAGCAAAACAATTTTTGCACACTCCAAGGTGCAGTTACACATGGCGCTGGAGGTCATACTTCGCCTGGACGTGGCACAAGAGCTCAGGCCCCTTAGTGTGGAAGAACGTGATATTCGTGCGAGGCTCAAGAGAAAGGTTGTCGCCCTGGCCGTCATGGAGCGTGCTCGAAAGAGGCAAAATTTGAGAGTCACCAACCTCAAAGAGGGTGATGCAAACACTCGTTTCTTTCACTTGCGAGTCAACAACAGAAGAAGGAAGAACTTCATCCACCGTTTGAAGCACAACAATGGTTGGGTAGTTGATCATGATCACAAAAAGTCTATCATCCAAAACCACCTTGTCGAGGCCATGAAGTCCCCCTCCATGATGCAAGGAAATCAACTGGGATAGCATTCCTGTGCCTGCTAGGGACCTTTCTAACCTTGGGGTGGTCTTCACGGAGGAGGAGGTTAGGAAGGCGATTTTCGATCTACCCCGTGATAAAGGCCCGGGCCCCGATGGCTTCTCTGGTGCCTTCTTCAAGGAATGTTGGGAGATCATCAAAGATGACATCATGGCTGCTATGAGCCACTTTTCAGACTTGCACACGTCCAATCTTCATTGGCTCAACTCAGCCAACATTGCTCTCATACCTAAGAAAGAGGGGGCGGAGTGCATCTCGGACTTTCGTCCCATCAGCCACATTCATGCCATTGCGAAGATCCTCACCAAGGTGTTGGCTACGCGCCTAGCTCCTCATATGAACAATCTTGTATCCACTGCCCAAAGCGCATTCATAAAGAAAAGAAGTATCCACGACAACTTCATGTATGCCAGAAACTTGGCAAGGAAGCTCCACAGAAACCGTACACCGACCCTGCTATTCAAACTTGACATCAAGAAGGCTTTCGACTAAGTGCGATGAGACTTCATTATGGACCTGTTGAGACATCTTGGGTTCCCGACCAGATTTTGAGATTGGATTTCTGCACTCCTCTCCACGGCCACCTCAAGGGTTTTGATCAATGGGGTGGTGGGCGCCCGATGAAGCACGGTTGTGGTCTCCGGCAGGGAGATTCGCTATCCCCGCTCCTCTTTGTTCTGGCTATCGACCCCCTGCACCACCTTCTCAACAAGGCCACCTCACAAGGGCATCTCCACCTTATAGGTGGAAGTGCTCCGACCATTAGGACGTCTTTATACGCAGATGATGCTGCCAACTTTGTCAGACCCATAAGAGAGTACGTCCAATTTCTTTCTTCCTCCTTAACCGCTTTCAGAGAAGTGACCGACCTGGTTACTAACAGTGCTAAAAGTATGGTGGCTCCCATTCAGTGTGAAAACATAAATCTCGACGACATTCTACAAGCCTTCCCGGTGGTGCGCTACACTTTCCTGATGCGATACCTTGGTCTTCCGCTGTCAGTCAAGTGCCTCATTACTATTCACTTTTAACCTCTCATTGACAAGGTTGCCAGCAAGCTCCCGCCTTGGTAGGGAAGACACATTGCCAGTGTTGGGCGTGTGGTTCTCGTTAAAGCGGTCCTCACGGCCATCATGATTTATCACCTCACGCCTCTCGACATTCCAGTGGAGGTGCTGAACACAATTGACGTCCTTCGGTGTGCATACCTTTGGGATGGAACGGACAAAGTTTCGAGAGAGAAATGCAAGATTAATTGGGATCTCGTCTGCAAGCCTAAAGAGTTTGGCGGATTAGGCGTGCTCAATCTGGACAAATTCGCTAAGGCCCTCCGTCTTCGATGGCTATGGTTTGAGTGGGTGGACAAAAGCAAGCCTTGAATAGGCATGGGTTCTCCATGCACCGGAGACGATCATATCTTTCTTGCTGCTGCTACAACGGTTAATGTGGGCAATGGGCGCACAACCAGATTCTGGAACTCACCTTGGCTAAACGGCTTGTGTCCCCGTGACTTAGCACCGGGCATCTTTGCCATTTCACGGAACAAGAATTCGTCCGTCCAGCAAACCCTCCCCAACAACAACCGGATCTCTCTCATTGACACCTCTAATGGCATGTCGCTCGCACACGTCCAGCAGTTTGCTAACCTTTGGGAGAAGGTTTCCATGGCCTCTTTGACTGATGACACAGAAGATTTCATCATTTGGAAGTTCACCAAGGATGGGGTGTACTCTACTTCCTCAGCCTACATGGCTCAGTTTGAGGGACTCACTAAGTCGGATCTTGTTCACTCAGTTTGGAAGGTTTGGGCACCCCCAAGGTGCAAGTTCTTTGCCTGGCTTGTCCTTCAAAAGAGGATTTGGACTTCGGATCGGCTGATACATCGCGGCTGGCCAAACTGTTGCCTCTGCCCTCTATGTCAGCCATGCCAAGAGTCGGCCGCCCATCTCCTTTTCCAATATCGCTACACCACCTGCATTTGGAAAAAAATTCTTCCGTGGCTTGGAATGCATCACATCACTACGGCGGCTTGACAGACAAAGACTTCGGTGAGAGCATGGTGGAACGGCAACCTTCAGATTCGCCTTGGATCCCCTAAGGCGTTCGCCTCCCTGATAATGCTTATATCATGGGAGATATGGACGGAGCGCAATGCCAGAGTCTTCAGAAACACGACCATCACTTCCACGGTTCTAATCAATAAGATCATAGCGGAGGTGTCTCTTTGGGCGACGGCCGGCGCGATGCACATGAGTATTGTAATCCCGCGAGAGTAGACCTCTTTTTGTTTTTTCTTTCAGCCGCTTTGCTGCTTTTGTCTGCAACTTCCTTCTTAATCAATGAAATGACAAATCTTTTGCCTTGTTTCAAAAATATAAAAATATACCCCACACTTGGACGTGAAGAAGAATAATATAAGGAAAGAAATCTATGGCCGCCTCCCATGTTGTCTAACTTGCCATCCATCCAACACCCCGAGCTGGCTATATATAGTCATCACGAGGGGGCTCTCAGGGGCGAGACAAGAAATTAGAGGCGCCTGGCGGCTGTCACACTTGATACAAGTGTATCGGTGATGAGAGGTGAGGAGAGCAGTCTACGTGTAAGCAACTGGGCCAGGGCCCGTTGGATTTGTTGGGCCACTCGTGGTAGGTGTGGGAGTTACATATTGTATTGTTAAGTATATATGTGTTGTGAATATTTGTGTATTGGGTTCACCTCCTAGTTTGTTGTATAGTTGAGATCCTGATCCATCTTTATACATTATATATACGTGCCTTTGCACATGAGCAATACATCGTGCAATTCATACATCTTCATAGTATCAGTTTTTCGAGATAAACCCTAGCTTCCGCCCCGCCGCCGCCGCCGCGGCGCAATCTCATCGCGCCGCCGCCGCCGCCCAGCCGCCGTTGCCTGTGCTCCATCCCGCGCCCGCCGCCGCTGCTTCCTTCTCCCCCTGCCGCCGCACCTCGCCTACCCGTGCCGCCGCCCACACCTCCCCGGCGCCGCACTAACTGCCCCCGAGCGCCACCATCCTCCAAGCCACCGCCGCTGCCCTCCCCTCCACCCGCGTGCCCTCCACCCGCGCGTCACCATCGCCCCGCCCGACCCGCCGCCACCGCACCCGAGCCGCCGCCGCCCCTCCTAGACGTCATGTCGCCAGTCACCTCCTTCGCGTCCACCAACTCCAACCCGTTCGTCGACGCCAACCCTCGCGACATCAACGACATCCGCAACCTGAAAATCTACGAGCGGGTGCCGGTTCATCTCTCCCAGACGGACTCCTCCAACTACACGTGAAAGACGTACTTGATGGGCCTCGAACCCCTCGTTGGTTACCCCAAGGGAAGGTGTAAGATGCAGTATGTAGAAGTGTTTTCCCTTAGCAAAGATGCCAAGGATCGAATCCCCAGAGACTCCTAGGTTCAACAAGTAGGTGTCAACTGCTAACGACGCGTATTAGCAATCAACGTGGACCTGCACACAGATACAAATAACTTTGCTCCCAACGAGTACAGAGAGGTTGTCAATCCCTCCGGCCTTGTAGTTCACAAAGGGTTAAAAGCAAATGATAGTAGTGATAGATAATATTTTGCAATAGTAAATAGTAGCGAAAACTAAATAGCGGATGTGATCAATGATGGTAATATGGACCGGAGTCTCATGATGTTCACTAGTGATGTCTCTCTTCTAAAAGACGATAAAATAGCTATGTGAGGTAAACAAATTACAGCTGGGCAATTGACAGGACCACGAACGCAAACCAACGCTGATTACATTGCAAGAAAGGTTGAGGTTCAAAGCATGGGCGGTACGCCAAATTAAGTAGACCGAAATCCATCAATATCTACTACTAATCATCCACCTTGAGATATCTATCCAGAACATCTCGCTGGTATTAAGTTGCGAGTCCCACCCATAGTGTAAACTCAATGCAACAGACAACTGCATTAAAAGAACTTTGCGTAAAGTAAACAATCCTTGCACCCGCGTGCACAAGCATCGTTGTTTTCCCCCTTGTGGCAACAGCATATCCCCTAGACTCATGTTTCTGTCACTCAAGCTAGTCATCGAGGGGCATGAACCCACAATCGAGCATAACGTTCCCTCTTGGAGTCACTACGTATTACTTGGCCAAAGCAATAAATAACAACGGAGAACATGCAAGAATTACTTATGAACATAAATATAAAAGAGGTAGATCAAATATATTACTCAATATCAATCTGAACATAATCTCATAATCCATCGGGTCCCAGCAAACTCAACATAGCAACAGCATAAGGATTACATATGTGCCTCGATCATGTAGGGCAGCTCACGAGGACTAATTAGTGAAGCACAAGAACGGGAGGAGAATATGACATAGCTACTGGTCATGGACTCATGGTCCAAGGGAGACTACTCACGAGTCATCCGGGAGGCGTCCATGGTGGTGAGAAGCTCCCGATGGTGATCCTCCCCTCCGGCAGGGTGCCGGGAAGAGTTCTCCTGGTGCTCCCGATCTTGGAAACGGCGGCGGCGGCGGAACAGAGATGGGATCGCGAAAAGAGTTCCCGTTCTGAGGGTTTCGGAGGACACTTTAAATATATGCCAAAGGGTGGCATCGGGGAAGCTTCGGGGGGCCCAGACACCCCCCCGGCGCGGCC